>JARHVA010006503.1:0-600000 GCA_037957365.1 Torreya grandis | reverse complement strand
TACTTCGACACCCATCAAAAACAAATCACCTCCATTACGACCAACACCTAACAAAAACATACCTCCTTCAAAACATCCAACACCTCCTACCATGAAAGTGTCATCTACGCATTTGGCCACACCACCAAACAAAAGGATGGTATGAAACACTCCCTCAACAGCTTCTAAACAGAAGTTGTCAACTTTTACTGCAACACAATGTGCAGACCCATTAACAGGTTCTTACACCTTGCCATTACGCTGACTTTTGCAATCCTCTAACATCACTCTTTCGCCTATCAAACCATTTCAACCTCTCGGACCAAAACCGTCTTGGTTCGATGACACCAAAATTTGTCAATATCATCGCACACCTAGGCATGACACTGAGAATTGTTGTGTCCTTAAGGTTTCCATCCACCAATTCATCAATAAAGACACCCCTCTTGTTGAGGATACTGTCAACAAATCTCCAACACCGTCTCATGTCTCCCAAACATTTTCATCATCACACTTATCAACTCTCAGATCAAGGCCATCTTGGTTTGATGACACTAAATTTTGTGCGTATCATCACACACCTGGACATGACACTGAGCGTTGTTGCGCTCTTAAAGCTGTCATTCATCAATACTTCAAAAAGGACACCCTTCTCGCTAAGGATCCTTTTGACCACCCTTTAACCAAGCCATCGACACCATCACATACCTATCAAACATCCCCAACTAAATCAGGGGCCCATCATCAAATTGTGGTCCCTCGATCACCTTCAACCCCTTTATTTGAAATTAACACCATCAATGTGGCCAACAGGTCACAAATCATGAAGGATAAAGGGAAAGAGAAGGTTTCTCTCCCCCAAACATATCCATTCATCAAGTCTCCTCAACCACCAAAACCCAAGATTTCAATTTTGGGCACATCTTGATCAGCTTTTTTGAAACCAATTCATGACTCCAAGGTGAAACAACTTCACCCAACCTCTGTGAAGACATCTTTGTATGACCTCATACAAAACTCTCTACAACATTATCTAACTTTGATCAAAGCCTTACAGGCAGTGAAGGTCCAACCCGAAGACCCCCAACCACTGGCTGCTTTGGTCACATCATTGCCTACCATTGCCTCCATCACTTTCAGTCATTCTGAGATTCCAACCTCCAACATGGAAGATCAGGATCTTGCCTTCTCAAACTAAATCTGCCAGACATTCTCCCTATCACATAAGTAACTGGGGGAATTTGACTCTATCCTGACTATCATGACCTCAACCAACATGTCAATCAACCAAATATCAATCAACCAAACATCAACCAACCAAGCATCAACCAGCCAAACATGCCAACATCATATCATCCAACTTCATGTCCAACATCAACCAACTTCTTAATCATCGACCAACAAGTGACCAATATGGAAAGAAGCAAACGAGGCAAGTTTGCTCCTAATTGGCTTGGACCTTACATCATAATGCACAAGTATGGTTCAGGGACTTATCGTCTATCTTCTCTTGAAGGCCAACCAGAACCTGAGCCCCTTAATGCCTTACACCTACGACCATTCTACTGTTAGTCGAGTACTCATTCACTTGACATTTAACTTGAGCTCATCCCTTAAGCAATCCCTGTCCTCTTAATCCTCATTTCTTTCAACCCTATTCCCCTAAACAAACCCCATGTAACCCTTTTATAAAGTATGAGTGCTTTGTCTTAATAAAAGGGAGCCCTTAAACTTCTATAGTCTTGTCCATGACTCACAATTCTGTCAAAAATAAATTGAGATGTCAAAATATCCAAAGGTCATAAATTCTAAATGCAAACTGCTCCCTTAAAGGACAGTTGTATCATCATTGCTGTAGCTAATAGACTGCTCCCTCGAAGGATAATTATTCAGACCCCTCAAATATATATAAAGCAAAAATATAGACCACTCCCTCGAAGGATGTCTATGACTAAACTCTTGCTACAAATAGCACTTTCATAGAAGCTTTTCACATCGATCAGCTTCACAAATGACCACAAAACAAAATGACATCCCCATGTAGACTTCTCGCATTGATCAGTCTACCAAAAAAAAAATGTGTCATGGACTTGACTTGTAGTCGTCTCAGGGTCTCCTATAAAAAGGGGCAAAGTTATCCCTACTAAAAGGGTTACCCTATCCTCACATATCACATCACCTACTCAAGGGATTTCGAGCTCATTTTAATGTTGAAGTGATTCGATTACTTCTCTAACACAACCAGTGGTCAACGATGTAATGCATGAATGGGGCTTTTGTTTCTAAAAACCCCCTACCTATGCTATCATTATGGTCCTTGTCAATGAAAGGGCACACTGCCTTTCACTTCCTCCACACTTTGGTCACATTCAACCAAATCATTTGCCAACCAAACCAAACCAACCAAACCTTTTTTAGACCACAAAATGTTCTCATAACCTATTCACACTAGTTTCTATGGAAACTAATACACATGGAAACTATCGACCACACAATTTATGTCGAGCATAAACCATTACTTGCTGAGACATAAATAGACTCCTTTCATTTTTAGCATACATCCATTGCCCAATATGGACAATTGATAGGGATGAAAAACCTTAACCAATGTTACAGAATACACCATCACATAATATGGAAAAGGTTGTAACATCATCTTACCCTCATCATTTAACCTAGACCAAACCAATCATCAGCCATTTTGCCTCTTAGCCTGAACTACATTGGTCTGAGGCCCTCAACACATGGGCTATGTAGGTAGCACTCAGATTACATGACATCCTCTGGGGTTAGCTTGGCCACATCCATTTGTTCATCTATTTGATGGACAAACCATTCTACCTTTGACCATGACTTAACCTAGTCCAAACCAAAACCAACTATCGACCACTTTGACCCTTCCTCCCTTTTGGGGAGAACTACATCGGCCTGAGGCCCTAATGACAGGGGCTATGTAGGCAACACTCAGTTGACACGGGGTCTTCTGAGGTTAGCTCAGCCATTCTTTCATCCGTCCATCTAACGGACCAACTATCTATCTCAGACTCAACTCGACCAACAACCTTGGAGATCACGACTATCTCCTCAGACCACAACCACTTTCGAGACAACTTTGCCTTAGTTTTTTTTATTGCATATATGCTACCTCACGAATGGTTAGCAAAATTATTCGTACCACATTTCGACCTCACAAGTATAGGATCGCAAGCAAGTTGATCCACACTACTTGTGACTTTTTCGTGTTTTCCAAGAGCACTTCCTGAGCTCGAGATACTTGGAACATGATGACTATTAGAGCTATAGCTTGGATCGAATAACCCAATCAGCTATGACTAAATGCTGGGGCCTAGTTATTTCAATTTTGGCACTCCTCGACCCTGACTTGTGATAATTTAACCTAACCATCTCATGAAGTGGTATGCACGCAATCCCAACTATTGCAACGTTCACACTCGACTTCACCATATCCATCCATCTCTCTATCAAATCGACACCCGATCTCAGGTTCCCTTCCCTCAACTCTTGCTTTGAGGGGGGAACACCTCATCCCATACCTGGGGTAATCAACTCCTATTTTTGTCTTGTAGTTCGTCAGAACAACCAACAAGACAAAAAGGGGCAAATGTAGACACCAAAATCATGTCTATCCCATTGGTCACCCCTTGGTCCCCTTTGATCCCCTCCTAAACATTTCTAACCTACTCAATTATTAATTTAAAATAAATTAACTATTTTAAATTAAAAACCCCCTTGCCACATTACCCATGACACCTCACCCCTCCTTGGATACCTCTCCTTGGATGCCTCCCTCACCCCATGCCAAATATTAAATGCTTAGCCCCCATTTAATCCCTCCCACTAGCCTCTCATGCTCATTTAATCCACCCAGGACTATTTTCCTACGACCAATTGACCCTGGCAGTTGGAAGAATGGGAAAAAGGCTAATTTTAGCCTTTTTCCATCTTTTAGCTGCCGACGTCGGTTAATGTCAACCGACGCTGGTGGAATCGCCAACGTCGATCACTTAAAACAGGCCTGAAGGCAAATTCTCTTCCCTTGGGGATGCAAAAATCACAGCACTAGACGCTGAATCAATCAATCACAGACTGCGAATGTGAATTCTATCTCAAACTCTCTTCCTCTCTCGGCTCTCAGACCTGGACATCAATAGGAACTCTCTGGGATCAATCATCAGACTTCAACTAAATGCTCTTCTGGCTACAGACACAATAGGTACAAGCATTTCAAACACATCTGGCTCTACTCTAAGCAAGAGATAAGTATTCTTCTACCCTTTTCATTATTTCAATTATTTAGATTATATCAGCAATCAATTTTCTATTCATTGCTTCTAAATGACATTACCAACCAGACCTGGCTATCAACTAGACCAGACCTGACCAAACTTCTACCTGAGAGGCTGAAAATCCTGTCTTCTATCCTACCCCTTTTTGACAACATATCCCCTGCATTTGTCCCTCCTAAAGACCCTGTCTACTATCTCACCACACTACACAGACCCAGACTCCTTCCAGACCATTCCATCGACCAGAGACTCATCCAAAAACCGTCCAAAGCTCCATTGCCCCAACCGACGTCAGCCTCTAGGTCCATTACCCCTACCGATGTCGACAAACTAACCGATGTCGGCAACCTTAGACCAACCGACGATGGCAGACTAACCAGCGTCAGTGACTGTGGAAGGTAGATAGCACAATATAGGTACGCATTACCTTTATTTCTTTTGTTTAGTCTTTCATTATTTTTGTCTAGCAACATTCTCTTTTATCAAAAGTGGACTGTCATCCCTCGAGGAAGTCTTTACAATTCTGGGATCAAGCTTTACTTGGCAGTCCACCATCCATCTATCTAACAATCTCTTTGTTTAAGTCTTTCTCTCTACAGGTGTCATCCTCCACAGCCAAAGAGGAGTCCCTACAATGTCTAGATAATGGTGCGCAAATTTTATTCGGGTACGTACAAACCCCTGACCATTTATCTTAGTTTCTTTCATCTTCTGAATGTAGAAAAGCAAAAATGGTTAGAAACACAGTTAAATGCCATCTTAAACACAAGGAAAATAGTGTCCCAAGGAAGTGGTGTCATCCACCCATCCACACCATTATCATCAAACACTTCCACTTCACATGTCTTTACCATGCCAACCTCTTTCATCATTCCACATAGGGATTCTCTAGTCATTCAAGCCACTTCATCATCTACATACACTAACTTTGTATTGGTTAACCCCATTGATATGCAAGTATTAACATATACACCACCTCCTACTACTACTTCCCTTATGTTTCCCACTATAGGGAAGGAGTGGATTCCAAGAATGCAACTTTACAAACTGTAAAGATAATACCTAGTATTTGTTGATAGTCCAAAGGTTACAATGAAGCTTGAGTAGGCCATAGGGTCAATGAAAATGGTCACTTGAAGAAAATTTAGATAGAACTCTCAAACAATTATCTATGAAAATAAATAATAAATTCTCCCCTTGATAAAAAATATAAAAACCAAGCTAGGTGAAAATGATGAATATGAAGATGATCTTGAATCAATTTTTGTTGTCATAGGGGACATGAGTAGGAAGGTGGATTAGGGATTAAAATAAAAGGTGAAAAGATTAGAGACACAATAAAAATATATAATCCTTGATAATGTTGATGTGGATGTGGATAAAGTATTGGAATATTTATACATTTTATTGCTTAGTGTTTTTGAAGCTAAAATTAAAAGCCTTATTTTGAGATAAAAGGTTAAAATGTATCAAGATAAACTTGTACAGTTGGAAAATAGATTGGATACCCTCACCAAAATGTTTAAACATGGTTTTTGTTCTCACATTGAGGTAATTCCCTCAGTGGACATTAATTTGGTCCAAACTTGGGTTGTTAACATGAAAACATACTTTCAATAATGGGACAATGAAATGCATGTAGTGTTGTGGATTGTTGATAAGGCTGTAGATAAAATGATGGATTTATTCAAGGAGGCCAACAAACATGAAATTTTGATGCCAAATGGGTAATTATTTCCCCAAATGCACTTCATTGCTCAAATAGTTCCTTTCATTTCAAGTTTTTAACAGATGATAGTACATGAAAAATCATGAAAACAATAATGATGTGATTGAGTTGATCACCTATGAAAAAGAAAAGGTGGAAATAGCCAATGTAGTTAAATAGGTCTTACATAATCTACTAGTAAATCATGATATATTATTAATAAAATCTAAAGTGCTCTTCAGGCCACCAATTTTGAACTTATCTTGAGTAGATAAATAGTTTTCATAAGTGGTAGTTATCTTGAGAATTCAACACGTAGGCCCAATTATAATTGTCAACCCAAGTACCTAAGCAACTCCTACTTCCACTCAAGCACAGATTCATCTGTAGTTATCTATAATATTATTTATGTTGTAAATTTTGTAATAATAAGTTAAGTGAAAGTCTAATTTTATTTTTAAAACTCTTGTTTATTGCATGTATTTTATTTCTATCATGACATTGCCAATTTGTAGCCTATTTATACTTTTTGAATTCACCTCCCAAGAGGATAAAGAATTTTTAATATCAATACAAGCTTTAGAATTCATAGGAAATTCCATGAGCTTATGTTTTTGTTCTTTTTGTCAAGTTATTGGTATGCATGAGTAATTCCAATTGAATTTATTTGATTTATGATATTGATGTATGTTTCAATTTGTAAAATTTAAAATTATTTCATAGTTATTCTAAATTTTCTATGTGTATAGATCCTAATTTAATTTTGATTTTCTAATTAAATGTGCACGGTAGTATTTTATTGTAAATCATTATCATTTTAGGTCTATGCTACAAAATTTACTTGAAAATATTTTCTTTTGACTCTCTATTGTTCTATTTTTCTCTTAGTTATTACTAAAATAGGGTAGACATTAGTATACTTGTGTGCTTGATCTCATTAATTTAAATTATTTAAAAAAAATATTATTCTTTCTCATATATAACAACCTTCTTTTCTACCCTCCTTAACCCTATGTTTTAATTTTTTATTAGATCCAAATCATTTTAGTATAGTTTCACATGTGACTAAGTACATCATAGGTTTAGAAGTGATTAATTAGCCATAAAATGGAGCAACATATTAGAAGTACTCAAGGTAAAAAATAATCATATAGTTCAACTGCTATTCCACAACATGGTTATTATAAAACCATATACCCACAACTCATACTTTGGAGTGGGTAACCACCCATCCTAAGATGAGATCAATTTATTCCCTCAACCTACTAGAGTGCATCACAAACCTACATCAATAGGTAACATTATTACTTAAAGGAGGGCATACTCAATCTTTTGGGAAACAATCATAATTATTCGAGTCATAGTTACACTAGTTTTTCCATGGAGACTTACCTGGTCTAATTCTGAGTCTAGGTTATTATTACTACCACCTCTAAAAGCACATCAAAGACTCAGATTAGATAAGAGGACACTAATATGTTAAAAAAAACAACAAAATTCACCATCTAGTTTCAACCCTTATCAGCATAGAGCAATGTCCTAGATTACATGATCAACTATTAATGTTACTGGAGATGTCCATGATGTACGAAGAAATCTTGATAAGTACCTTCCTATATTCAATTTTATTATGAAGAAAATAATGTTTGTAAATTCATTTATAATGTTTTTAGACTTCTTGATGTTATCTATGAGTATGTGACATACAAACTCTTTCCTTTTCACCCTCCAAGATACTGCATATAATTGGTTTCTAAACTTTGCTAAAAAAAAAATTCCAACTAGACATAGTTTAATGATGCTTTTATAGCCTAACTTAGACAATTAATTGATCTGGGTCTATTAGGAAATTAATCAATATTGCATTAATAATGTTTAAAACCATATAATAAATAAAGAAATATTATCTTGAGAGTGAATCAAACCACAAAATAAGAGATGAGAGTTGACAAATGAGGAAACTATAAAATAGAAAAAAAACCCCATAATCTATTATAAGGGTTGTAAACAATTGATTTCCAAGTACAATATCAAGTGAAATCAAAGAAAAAGAGAGAAGAGTGGCCTCAAGTCAAAATAGGCATCTTAATATAGCTAGAGCAAGATTATAAGAAGAGAGGATGAGATGGATTTTTAAATAGAGTAAGAAAAAGTATGGAGTAATAATAATCCCATCATGACCTTGCAAGGCCTCATTAGTGTGTAACAAATGTCCCTAATCCTATTATAAGTGAGAAGTATGTGTGTGACAAGTGTGAAGTGGAGTTATTTGTGCAAGTAACTCCCAAATCCTACAAGTGGACAAGAGAGGTGAGAGGCACCTCATAAATATATAATAAATTACATTTATAATTATAATAAATACACATATAAAAGACTAAAGCAAACCCAAATAATTTTAATCTCCAACACTCCCACTTAAAATTAATTTGAGGTTACAAAAATGGAGAAAACCTTTTAAAAACAAAGAAGGGAGTTGAAATTATATAATACTTCCCCTTAATAGAAACTTTTTTCAAGAAGAATTACAATAGTTTTAGAGAGAAAAAAGAAGAGAAGGTGTCGCTAAAATTCAAAAGGATGTGGGTGATCATCAATAATATTTAAAAATATTGTTCAGACAAGATGGTCAATTTACAATGAAATGAAGACCAACAAAAAAAAGAAATGATCCACTAAACCTTGTAAAACAAACAAGCTAACACCAATCTTCCAAGTTAAGTAAATAATATGTCATACAAATATTATCTACATACATAATGTAATAAAATTAGATGTACAAGAAGGAAATTTGAGTTAAATACAACTTACATCACAAAGTGTAAAATCCTACACAAAAATAAGTTAATCAAAATGAGCTTTAATAAAGCATCTTTCATTTGCAACAAAAAATAAGGAATGCATAAAAGACTGAGTTTATCAAAAGATAGACAAAGAAGATGTGTCACTTGAAAAATATATTTATCATGAATTAATTGAAGAATTTTCATATGAATTCACATCAAAGTCTCTAGAAAATATATTATCTTTAGGTATCCAAATTATTTTTACCTTAAAATTATGTGTTTTACTAGTTTTCCAACAATGCAAAGTGTTATGAGAGGATTTACTACAATATTTGCAAGGATGTAATTTCTAACATTTAGAAATATAATTCTCTTGTTTTCCACAAATCTTACAAGTTTTATCATTTTTTTACTAAAGAATGAGTATTATAAGCATTATAATCAAAAGAAGTCTCATGGTAATAATGAGCATGATTATGCAAAGTCCTTTAGTGTTGAGGACAATACGATTTTAAATTCACATTAGAAGTAATATAAGCATTAAAACTGGGACTTTTATAATTTGCATTAGATTTAAGCAAAAGAGGTTCAATAATATCATTTTCACACTTACCAAGACCACCATCTGAATAACCTATACATTACATGATTTTGAATCCAAGATTGGTAGGAGTGTTAAAAGGAGTTTTTTAGAAGTACATTGAAGTTCATCATTAAAGGCATGATCATGTGTGAAAGATGCAAGTTTTATATTTTAAAGCATTAAAATAAGTTTGCATTTTCTCTATTTTGTCATGAAAATCGTTTTGAAGTGCATTAAGAGTCACAGATTGACCATATAATTGACATTGAAGATCATGAATTTCATCATTTTGAAAAGTGATTTGACACTTAAGAGTAAAAATTTCATCATTTTAAATGGCAATTTTTTGCATAAAAGTCTTAAATTCAAGAAATATTACTAATTTAAATGCCATTTAAATACAAGAAATATTACTAATTTAAATGCTATTTAAATTCAAAGAAGTAAAGTTGAAAGGTGTCTTAATACCACTAAATCTTACTTAAATGATGTGATTAATTTTTAAAGAAGCAATAATATAGCATGCTTAAGTAAATGTCTTTAAAATAATTCCTTACAAGTAAAGTTGCTACTTAAAAATTTGTATAAAAAAAGTTTAACTTAAAAAATATATCAATAATTGTGTTAAACAAATTTAACTGGTTTTATTTAAACTTGAAATTATAACATGATAAATATCTAAAGTTTTTTTTTAAATGACACAGTCAAAAAAATTATTGAGAAAATAAGTGTTGAACTCAGGTCAACCAAATTGTAAATATAAATCCACACCAAAACACCAAATATTTTTCTTGAAAAAAACTTTTAAAGTCAAAATTCAAAGGAGTAAATACATTAATGTTTGCATCATACAAACCAAAGTTATTTTTTGAAATTGAAAAAATGAACATGACCTAAGATTAATTATTACTTTTGAGAATTACAGAGATGTGATCTCTTAACTAAATATGAGATAAGGAAGATGCTTTAAATTTGAATTTACAAAAAGCAAAACATTATACCATGATTGATGGCGTCATGTTTTTTCTTCAATAAGAAATTGTAACAAGATGATGTAAAAGCCTTTAAAAAATTTAAAGCTAATTATTGTGCTTGATTTTGATTTTTTTATGTAACAAAGAATAAAAAATCATCAAAAATTTTCACTTTGAAACATGTTGTAACCAAAAAAAAAAAAAAAAAACCCATTAAATAATATAAAAGTGTTACATTGAAAGTTTAAAAAATAACCACTTTAATGATTATCAAAACCTTGAATTGGATTTAATTAAATTAAATTACCAAGTAAGATTAGCTTAAGCAACTAGAGACAAATGTTATAAATGCATTAAATGAATCTTCTTCAACCAATGCAAAATACAATACCAAAAAATAAAATGCCCAAAAATAGCAATGATTATTATAAAATGCCTTGAAAAGATGTGAAGATAGATGACAACTAAACTAAAATGTTTCAATTAGAAAATAAAGGCATAATGGAATGTAATTACCAAAACATGCCAAAGTAAATTGAAATGCTTCAGGGCGAAAAGACATAATGCTAAAAAAAACTTAGCTTTTGGATGCTTTATATAGAAAAAGGAATGAACTTATAGCTGTGAAAAAGGAATGGAAAGGCAAAGTTGAAAACACCTTGGGAGGGGGATGCTACTAAGGTTTAATAAAATACTGTGCAATGAAAATAACAATAGATAAGGCAAAAAATATATATATATATTCAAAATAAGAAGCCAACATGAATTTAATTTAGGAATTAATTTGAGATTAATATCAATTAAAACTAAATGGATAGAAGCTAAAAATATGAATAAACACATACGAAAATCAAATTCCATATGAAGTGATATTTTCTCATAACCACGTATTATCATGCATTAACAAAAAAATAGTTGAAAGTGATATAATAAGAGATTTCAGGTAGAGTAAAAATCTTGGCTTAAAAGATTATAGGAGGCATTCTTGGTGAGTGTAAATAAAAAACCTTTTTTAACCACCTACAACTCAAGTTAGAGGGCAGAAAACTTTTAAAAAATTATGCTAAAAAAGATATGTATTTGAAAAAAAATGATATTGATCCAAAAAAACTACACAACTAATGAATCAATATTAGAAAATTTGTAGCTCTGATGCCATATTAGGAAGTTAACCAAGACCGCATTATTACCTTTGAAAACCATAGAGAAAATGAATTCAAAATGAATCAATGTTATCTTGAGAGTGAATCAAGCCACAAAATGAGAGACGAGATTTGACAAGTAGGGAAACTATCAAATAGATAAGAAACACCACAATATATTATAAGGCTTATAAGTAATTGATATTCAAGTAAAATATCAATTGGAAGCCAAGAGAAAGAGAGAATAATGGCCTTAAGCCAAAAGGGGCATCTCGAGATAATTGGAGTAAGATTTTTAAGAAGAAAGGAAGAGAGAACTCTTTTAAATAGAGAAAGAAGAAGGATGAGGGAGTTACAAGAATCCCATCATGTCCTTACAAGGTCTCTTTAATGTGTGACAAATGTCCATAATCATATTACAAGTGAGGAGGAGGTGTGTGACAAGTGTGGGGAGGAGTTACTTGTGTAAGTAATTCTCAAATTCTACAAGTGGAAAAGAGAGGTGAGATACACATCTTAAATTTAAGATAAATTGCATTTATAGTTATATTAAATGCACACCTAAAATAACTTAGGATCATCCTAAAGGACTAAAGCAAACCCAAATAAGGTTAATCTCCAATAGGGTGTGCTATATTAATTATTCACGATCCTAAAAAGAGAGATTAATGAATCATCAGGGATTTTAATGTAATATTTTAGAAGTTATGCAACTAAGTTACCCCACCATATTGACCAGATGTTGTGTTACCACTTGAGATGTATAAAAATGCTCTAGACTGATCTATAGTTTCTTATGTAGGGCCCTAAATATTTAGACTCTTTCAAATCCCAACAAATAATCCATCAAAGTGGATAGACAAATAAATATAGAAAGATATCATGGTTTGTTTATTCCAAATGTCAATCTTAATCTTCCAACTTTGAATATCTTACTTATGCCAATTAGAATGTTCTAGTGACTAATCCTACTCAGGTATATAATGAGTTACTTTGAGACATACAAGCCCAAATCAGAACATATGGCTCCTCAACAACCCAATTATCAATACCAATTAACATAATTTGAATCAATCCCTAATACCAGTCAACAATAATGCTAGCTCAGACTCCTCAAAGGGAGAACTTGATGCCATCCAATGCATGGTTCAAAATTTAAGTGGTGATTTCTTGAATATTTAGAAACATATTGGAAATATTGGTGGGGAAGGTCCAAGTATAAATTACATATTTTAGAGGTATAATTCCCCTTTAAACATATCAAATAATAACCTTGAGCCTTCACCAAACAAGCTACCTAAAATCAATATTTGTTACTTAGCTCTACCTAATTAGTGTGGGGTGCACAACATAGCTTATCATGGGGAATTAGTATGTATCAAAAAATTTAATGTCATTAAAATATTCCAAAATAAGATGGAAGGGTATGAATTAGTCCCCAATCATTCTAATGTTGTAATCACATATAATACATCTAGTACAACTATGATGTTTAAGACTTATCATTTCCCTAACAAGAAGAAAATGAACTTGAGGAAAACATTGATGAAATTCATATTTTTAAGCAATATTATAGGAATAACTATGACTTTAAGAGTAGGACCCAACAATAGCCTCTTACTATTTCCACTCCTCCAAATAGTGGTGCCATACCCCCAAATCAAAAAGATGATAATAACTCACCTCTTCCAAAAGGAAATGATCAACATCCTCTGACAAATACACAAATTACTCTTAGCAAAAGTGGTTACAATATAGTGGAAGATATGAAGAATATTAATGCAAATTTTACTTTGCATGAGTTATCCCAAATCATAGAGCAATGTTATCTATTGCTAAAATCATGGACTAAGAAACTTGGGTCAGGGAAATAGAAGTTGATGCAGACTAACATAGTAATTTATAAGAACAAAACTATTGTTCCTCCTTTCTTGCTCACTATGATAATATTTGGGAAAAATTTACACAATTTTATAATATATTTAAAGGCCTTGACCAATTTTATTCCTACATGTATATGTAAAAAATTGGGTTTGAATCCACTAAAATTTAAAAGGGTTTTGCTCCAATTAGGCAAAACAAAGATCCTAGTTATATGGTAAATTATTTAATGTCCATATGCAATTAACCATGGAACCTAGAGTGCAATAATTTATAAACATTCAAATAGTTGACATCCTTAAAATTTATGGCATACTTTTAAATATTAATTATTCCAAAACTCTCGATGGATATATGACTACTTATTATTCTCACATGTTGATGCCTTGGAGAGGTATAACCAATCAATCAGAGTAGGTAGGGATCCTAGAATGAAACACAGGATTACATAGTATAATGATAGAAATGAAAAGGTAAATTTTGTCTCATCTAACATTGGCATTTACACTCTTTTCACCAAATATGTTCCCATTAAAAAATGTTTGTCAACTTATCAGGAATTTTAACAATATATTTTGATGAAGCACATTCAAAACATGGTTTAAGTGTAGGTATCATTTTAATTGACCCACATAAAAACCAATATCTTGTTGTTTACATAATGCAATTTTTATGCATTAAAAATCTTGATGAGTATGAAGCTTTTATTTTAGGCTTATTGCTTGCCCTCGAGCTTAATGTTGAGAACTCTTGGTTCATGGTGATTATGAATAGTACTAAATCAAGTGAGGATTAAATTCTAATGTAAATTGTCTTATCTGAAGAAATATAAACACATAGCTTTGGATTTAATTGTGTCATTTGATGGTTTCTATATCATAGTTATTCATTTAAAATAGAATCAAACTATAAATTTAGATCCTCTTTAGATCTTTGAAGTTGCAAAAGGTTTCTGTTGAGCTTAATTCATATCCCTTTGTCCTTCACAACATGGATTATTTTTAGGTTTTTGATGATGAACTAAATCATGTAATTTATAAATAATACAGGGGTCTTCAAATCACAAATTATTTATGAAAAATATGTAGACTTAATTTTTAAAGAAGAAACAGGAGATGATGGTATTTTTTACCTTATAGAGAATCGAATCCCAAAAGCTATGGTGTCTTTAGAAAGAATCTTTGACCTAGATACACATATATAAAACAAAATACCACTTAAGATTGATGAACAAGGGTTTGCCCCTATTAATTTGGTTACATAAGAATCCCCTCAACATGTGAATATTGGATTGATTTGTTCTGATTCTAAAAATAAAAATTTGAAAATGTTATTACAACAATACAATATTATTGCCTAGTCATACGATGATCTAATTTTTTTATCCTATAGTTATCACACATATAATACCACTTAGTAAGGATCAAAAAACTTTTAGAAAAGACACAAACTAATAAATCCAATCTTAAAACCACTCATTTACAAGGAGGTCCAATAATTACTCACATCTAAAATTATTTTCCCTAACCCAGTTTACAAATTTAGTCGTTGTACATAAGAAAATGGTGAAATTAGACCATGTGTTGATTTCAAAAATTTGAACAAAACATTATAAAATGATAATTATCCTTTGCCTTCACTTTATGAGGTAATCTATATCATTAATGGGTTTGAGTTGATGTCTTTATTGGATGAATTCTCAAGATATAATCAAATCTTAGTTGACAACGAAGATAAAATGAAAATTGCCTTCACTACTAAATGGGCAACCTTTGCATATAATATAATGTCTTTTGGTCTAATTAATGCAGGTGCAACATTCTTATATGCCATGGATTTTTATTTTCAATAATTAATAAGTGCATTGTCATTTATATGAATGATCTAATTGTTTTTTCAAAGTAGCTCAAAACATGTAGATTATTTGCAAATGGTTTTTTATTGATGCATAAGTTATACAATTTATTTAAATCCAAAGAGAATTATTTTTTAGAGTTACAAAGGTAAATTACTTGGTCATATAATCACCAAACAAGGTATTTTTACTAATCTAATAAAATTCAATGTTATTCCTAAAGTTCTATTTCCTAATAGTAATAATGAATTAAAATATTTCTTTGGAAAAATTAATTTTGTTAACAGATTATCGTTAGATTCAATAAAATTGTTAGACCTTTGAATGTTAAGCTAAAACAAGAGGCTAAAGTTGAATGGACACCATAAACTAAGAAATCATTTCAAGACATTAAATATGTTACTACTCAAGTTTCAGTCTTTGTCAACACTAATTTTAAAAATGATTTCATCCCTTACTCATTTGCATTTGACTATACCATTGCATCAGTCATGACTTAGAATATAGATGATCATAAAAATCCTATAGCACTCATGAGCATAAATCTTAAAGATACAAAAATAAATTTTTCTATGATTACTAAATAAGCATATGATTTAGTTATAGCAGTGAATAAATTTATAACATACTATGCAACAAAGTCCATGCAATCATGTTGGATCTAGCAATGAAGCTTGTGCTTAGAAAAATTGAGATAGGACAACATAAGGGGAAATAGATGGAAAAGTTACAAGAATTTGACCTCAAAATCAAGATGTAAAATATGGTACAAGACCAAGACCTCACTTAGCTGATAAAAAAAGTGAATTCCAAAATTACTATCATAAAATTCAACCAATTTAAAATATTAGGTAATGATTGGTATGATCACATCATACATTATTTGTTATATTCAAATTGTGATGTTGAACTAAATAAAGAACATAGAAGGGCCCTTATGGTGAAATCATATCATTACATGTATAAAAGGTTGTATTATATAGAAATAACTAGAAAGGAATCTATCTTCGATGCATATCTAAATAAAAAGCTAGAGACATTTTGAGTCAATTTCATGAAAGATTGGGAAGTGGGCATCCCTATGGAAATACAATATCAAACAACATTCTCAGATATGGATACTATTGGCCCATAATTTTTAAAGACACAATCATATGATAACTTTCCACCAATGTTAGACATTATTTGAAACAAAGGTGCATGCATATATTCCTCTTCAATCAATAATTATAAGTCATCATTTTTCATAATGGAGACTAGAGTTTTTTTGGTGTCATCAATCCCAATTCATCTAAATGGCATAAATTTGTTTTATCAACAACTGATTATTACACAAGATGGATTAAAGTTATTTTTATAACTAATTTTAGAGTAATATATGTCATCAAATTCCTTGAAGAAAACATGGTCACAATATTTGGTACTTTAGTTCCATTGCTATGTGATGATGCCCTGCTTTTTAGTTGACATAATTTACACAATGGGGTTATAATAATAAGATTACAATTGAGTTTTATTCTAGCTATTACCCATAGGGAATTAGAATATTAGAATCTACTAATAAAATTTTGATCGACACAATAAATAAGTCTATAAATAAGAAACCTAAGGAGTGGCACTCTTATTTGAAATGTGTACTATGGTCAGATAGGAGTCGATACAAGAAAATTCTTAGAGCATTCCCATTTCTGCTAGTAGATAGAAAAGAACCAATTTTTCCAATCACTCTTAAATTTCCCACTTTTCAATTCATACATGAATACATGGAAGATGATGATAAAATTTAATCTAGATTGTTTAATATTATCCAAATAGAAGATGCACATGAAGAAGCCCTTCACAACTTCAATAAACATCAAGATGTTGTTAAGAAATGGTTCAAAAAAATGTCAAATTAGAAGCTTTTAGAATTTTATATTTGGTCTTGTTTTGGGGTAAATCACATGATAATAAAGGGAAACATGATAAATTTTTTGCCCTATGGATTGGTTTATACCAAATTAAAAAAAAAAACTCAGAAATAATGCCTTCAGATTGAAATATTTATAAGGCAACAATTTGGCCTTTCTCATGAATAGGTAGTACTTGAAGCATTATGTCTCAGTTACATCATCACAAACTACTTCAAAGTGACTATAAGTTGTATTTTATGAATAGGAATAGGTAGGTAGTTAGATTACTTTCTTTCAATTTATTGCATTTTGATTTTTATAGTTAGATTTTTATTGAATTCATAGTTAAGTATGTTTTCAGTTGATAAAATATTTTTTTTTTACTTAGTTTTAGTTCTTGAATAAGTCCTTTAGGATAGTAGTTTAGTTAAATAAATAATATTGTGCTAAAATTAAAAAATTCACATGTATGATAGGCCAAAAAATTGGATGATTCAAGATGAAGATGTTGATAAATGTTTAACCTTAGGAAAGCCAAATAAGGTTTTAATTCATATCAATTATTATTTATGAAAAAAATGTGATTTATTATGATTGAAAAATCATTCTACTAATTTGTCAACTAATATTAGATTTTTTTTTTCATGAGAGGAGATTTCCTTACACTTAAAACATTTTAGAATTGTTTGGGTAGAAGTTTGTAACAAAGGAAAGGTTATTTCAACAAATTTATATGACTAATCCCTAAACCTAATTATATTAGTTCCCAACATTCAAGATAACTTTAAAATATTAATTATCTAAAAGGGGAGATAATAAAAATATTTAAATAAAATTTAAAGGAATTTTTTTCTTAGAAGATGATTTGGGTAATCTCTGTCAGGGTTATGGATGCTTGGCTGGTAGTAGAGCAAGGTTTAGAGTGGACTTAAATGTATCTATGTTAGAGCTATAGTTGTCTAGCTGGTAGTAGATAAATGCCCAAGCATTCCTTATAAAAATTCCATTTGAACTTATGTTGATTAATAATCCCAAGTTATCTTATTAAAACCCATGGTAACGGTAACTTAATCATTGCACACACATGTATGGTTCTTCCTCTAATGTCTAAGCTTTATTTATCTCTCAATGATTATTTACCTTAAAGTTTAACTTTTAGCAATAGGATAGGATTTGTTTTAGTATGGTATTAATATGTTTTTATTTTAAACAGGGACTATAATTTCTAATGCTTTACAACATTTCCCCATAAAAGTTGTCATTTGTTGTCACCAACACACCCCCATTATTTAATAAGTGGAGACCCCATTATTTAAAAATTATTAAGCTTTCAACTTGATTTCAATGTATTTTTCAAATGCTTCTCTCTTTTGACTTCTAATATCATATTTAAAAGTTTTGATGTAGGGCTTATCTCTATACATCAAGCCATTTCATATTATCAAAATTAAAATACCAAAAGACCTTGTTAGGACTTTTTTATAGAAAACTTATTTATTAAATGACCTTGGAATTATTTAATTTGTGATTTTTATTTGTGGTATATAAATTTTCACTTATGGGCATTTACATGCAATCGCATGGCATCACATCAAATTTTTCACTTATTATGGAGCTGGCTCTATCCACATGCCGCATCTTCATATTTTTTCACTCATTCATAATCTTTGTTTTCTTCATACATTACATGCAATATTATTTTAGTGTCTAAATACAAAGCATGTTCCACATGTTGACCTCACATGTAGTTGCATCACGTAGACATTGGATTATCGCATTCTCATTCTAAAATTATTTAATACCAAGATCCAAGTCATCAGAGCATGCCACTTATCAACTTTGATTTCAATTTTAGCTTTATAAATTGATGACTAAATCATTTTCAACAAAATTACAGACTTTGGTTATATGACCCAATCACATATAACCATGAGTCATGACTTTGTATATTCATATCATGGAGATACAATCTAAAGGAGTGTGAGTCCATTGCATAATGCCATGTGTAATAATATCATAGATTTATAACACTATATAGTTCAAAAGGAAATAAACAAGTGAGCTACTATTCACACATTTGAGAATTGTGACCCAATAAGTGAGTTCCCACTAGTCCTCATTACATTGGCTCATAGGGGAGGGAACTTTATATTCAATCTTTCAAGGAAAAGTCATGATTGTGAAATATAATGTCATGTATCACATACATAAAGAACACGGCATGAAAACATCCAAATGTCAAAAGAGGAAATGTTTAAAGATATGATTTATCAAGATATAAAGAAAAGTGTAGAAGCTTGTATTCATCATAGAAGGGTGACAAAGCACCTCAATAAATTATTGAAATGTGAATTAAAGACACATATTAGGATTAAATTGCCTAATGAAAAACACTATCTTAAATAAAAATTTGAATAAATTTTTTTTTCAAATATTTATTTAATATAATGAATACACGTGAATAAGGTTGATTATTAAAACACTCAAATCCATTGAGACTTAATTACAATACCAAAGCATTTTGTGAACTAGAAATTTGATGATGAAGGGGAGATTAGTATTATGTTAGTGGATAAATTAAATCAGAAGTAAACTAAACTAACAACTTCATGTCTAGTTACTAGGCTAAGATTAATAACAAAAAAAAATGAAAAACACAACTAAAAATTAAGGAAAAACAAGAATCCTTCACTTTCCTTGGATGCTCCAAATGCTTTGTTGTAGTGGCTTGCTCGGTTTGTGCTCATGAAGTCTGCATCAATGGAATTTTGACTACCTCCATCTCTCCTTGGCACCTTGCTTAGCTTTGGCTTCAATATTTTGGCATCATAACTTTGGCATGTGAGAGCTCTTTGGAATCAATTTGGCATTGTAACTTTGCACAAGTTAAACTTAAAATTCATGTGGCAAGGCCGCTTATTTACCAATTTTGGAAAATGGCTAGAATCAACCTGAACCATCCATCTCAAGATTGAGCTGTGTGGTTAAGGATTAATCTAAAAAATCCATAAATAGGTTCATCAATATTTGGGATAGAGGGGAATTTAAGAGGCATGGGAGGTATTGATGATTCATGGGAAGGGTTAACCTTGATATTTTATGTATTTATGGCCTAGGGATGTCTTCCCAAGAAATAATGTCACCTGATGATGCATATATTCAATATTCATTTCTAAAAACAAGTATTGAACAATTTTTCATCAAATTATTAATTAGGCTCTAATTTTGTTTAATTAGTTCTTAAGCATGATTAAGCACTTTGTGCACAAATTACTCAAATTAATTAAAATGCTTTGTTATTGGTCCAAAATTTGACTGCATTAAAATTAGAATGTGATGTTAGATGTGTTGGTTCCATTATCCTATTTAGGATGTTCCAATACCAAATAAAAAAGGCACACATCTTGTGTAAGAGTTTTGATAGAAAAGAGCAATCCAGAGCACCCAGGTGCAAAATTGGCATTTTGACTCAAAATGATTTGTTCAAAGTTAGCTAGCCCATAAATTGCATTTCCCTATTTAGGGATACCCTAACCAAAATTGGCATTTGAATATATCAATTTCAAGTCATTTAATGTGTTTTAGTGTTTTTAGGCCAAATTATGCATTTTGGTGGAAATTAGTCAAAAGCCTGGTTGGAGGTTATCGGTGGCAAGATTTAGGTGTCTTTAGTTTTGCCTCTATTTGGGAAGGAATTACAAATCGTAGGCAAAGCAATATCTTCTCAAATAATTAGAAATGGCCTGCATGCCAAAAAGAAGATGATGATTAAAGAACAAAGCTCCAAATGGTTTTGGGAAGCCTATGATGATACCCCCTTGAGGGAGTGGCCATTACATTTATTGATGGACAGTCCCTTGAAAAGAAATAATAAGAAAGGTGGAATTAAGCCATGGTTGAGATTAATCCAAATGAGGACATGCTTGCATGTATTGATGTAAAAATGATACTAATTTTCCCATAGGTGGTTATAATCAGGAATAAAATTCAAAATAATGATTTGCCCATAGGCAGTTATAATCGTTAAGAGGACCTAGATTGGCTAAAGATGATTATGCCCTAGTTAGGGCTGATTAGCAAGCATAACTCAAGGATATAACTTGGAATATAGATTAAAGATGAGTGGATGCAAAGTGATGAAATAGATGAATAGAAGAATAAGATTGACCAGTGTGAATGATTCAATTTTACCTGCTAATGAGGAGATGCTCATCCTGATTAGCAATGATACAACTAGAATGGTTAATGGGTTGATTTGATCAAGGGTGGGATGGGAGGATTTACCAAGGTGCCAAGGAGAAACTTATGTGGATCCATTAATTGTAGACCATCTTGAAGCTAGTTTTTGTTGTAGCATGTGGTGGTAGGCTTCATGATAGAACACCATGAAGACTTGCCCAAAATATGTGTAAGGACTAACTCTCAATCCAATAAACACTCAAAAATAATGCACCGATGATAAAAACCATGATGAAAACGTTAATGTAGGAATATGGATGGACTCAAGAACAATGTGCTCAAGGAATCACCCAATGAACATATATAGACTGAGTTAAGGCAACAATGCTAAAAAAAAAAAAATAGTCAAGTGAACAAACAAACAAACAAATAGAAAAATAAACAAACAAACAACTTGAAATAAACAAACCAAATAAAAATCCTAAAAACAAAAGCAAAAGAAAGCATCCTAACAATGACTTTGCCCTAGTAGGGCAGATGGAGGATAACTGACTAGGTTTATACAGGATAAATGTTTTTGGATTTTTTGAAATATTATGAATGTTTATGGAATTTTGAGGTATTTTAACTTGTTAGAGAATGACAAGATACCTACTCATAAAAAAATGAGATCATTTGGCTTAGGTTGTTCACAAAATAGAGAGAGTGTATGGAAAGGGGGACTGAGGTAACCTCAACATGAATTGAGCATGGCCCACATAGTCCTGAAGTGACCTCAAGTTATAGTAATTCCATCCACACAAAAGGTAGGGAAAAACCAACTAGGTCCCAACAAGTTCTCAAATTTGAAAAATGGCCAGTTAAATGAAAATAAAAATGGTAAGGTGATGAAACAATTTATGGTAAATAAGTGTTGCCCCTAGTTTACCCATAGGCAATTATAACTAGGATACAAAGGCATAGGTCAATGATACTAATTTTCCCATAGGTAGTTATAATTAGTATCAAGACTGGTGAAACATTTATTTGCCATAGGTGGTTATAATTAGGCTCACATAAACAAACTTGATATAGGATGAAAAATGAAATATATCTTATCAGATCAACTGTCACACTAATTTCAGAGACTATCACTGTAAACATGAATTTGATGAGAGTTGAAACTTTATTGAAATCCCCTCATGAAAAGTGTGAGAAGAACCAAAGTAACCAAGATCAAAATAGGATTGGGTGGGATGAAACAGGCTTTGGTGTAGATAGGAATGGAATGATAGGATGGTATTATTTTGCTTTGGATAATGATGGTTTTTTATGGATAGGATAAAATGGTAAGAGGGTTGCCCTTAAGTGATGGGGTGAATGGCAAGATCTATGATAATGGCAAATAGGCATATGTAAAAATGGTAATGGCATGGCAATGAAATGCATGGTACATGTTTTTGGCCTAGGTGTGGTTTTTAATTCTATTGCTCCTACTGATGGGGAGATACATGTCCTAATCAACAAATGATACAAATAGAATACTTGATCATGTTAATTACTAGCCCACACCTCATCTAAATAGTTACTCTATCAAGAACTGGCTACATATTTGGTTGTCAAGAATGCTTTTTGGATCTTCATTGGTTGTTGATTTTGATTTATTCAAACATCAAGACAAGGTATCTTTTTAGCCTATGTAAAAGAAAGTGTGACCATGGATGGTAAATAGGGACAAATAATGGATGGTAGGTTTGTTTGTGAAATGGAATGGTAGATGATAATGAAATGTGTAATGGTGGGGAAATAAATGAAGATCATAAATTTCAATTACATGTAATGTTAATGATGTGAGATTTGACATAACTTTGGATGTGGTGGGGCCAAAGACTTGTTCTCTCAATAGGACTACCATATTTTTCTATTGTTTGATCTTGAGAGTAGCTACCATCTGATTAGACTGTAGATAGGAAGCTATTTTGATTTGATCTTTGATTTTGTCTTCATCAAACAATTAAGAAATTTTGTGCTCAACTATTGGTGCCTTGATTAGGTTTTCACCAATGAAGTTGTCTTGATTATTCCATAATGCCTTTGAGAAGGTTTCACTAAGGAATATTGAATATTGAATTTGATTGTCTTTTAGCGCTTTCAAAAAAGTTTCACTAGAAGATGTTGAGTTTTGACTTTGATTATCCCCTAGAACCTCTGCAAAGGTTTCACTAAGAGATTGTTCTTCTACTACATGAATGTGGTCTTGGCTCTTTGCTCTTCTTCAACTGCTATGTCACCATGGATGCAGTTCAAAAAAGTGTGATTTTGTTAGTCCCAATTGACACTGGTGGGAGATGGAATGTCAATGATATGGCTATTTTGGTTTATGGTAATGATTTGGGGAGAGGATGAATAATCCTTATAGAAGATAATAAGATAACTTATGTCAAATCTGAAATACTCATCCTCAAAAATTGTAAGAGGATCACAAATGTATTTAAATTGATCTGCGAGGCATGCATAACCAATGTTGTAACAACCATGAGTGTATTCTTCTTCTAAATCTAATTCTAACTTAATGAAATTTGAATCCAATGTTGAGACTAATGTTGATTCTAATTTTTATGCTAAATTTGATGTCAGTTCAATAATAGAACCTAACTCTAACATTGATTCTTCATCTGAAGGGTATTCTATTCTAATAATATATTGTTAAATGTTTGGTATTCGACAAGTGATGGAATTTTATGGCATAATGGGCTCCATAAAGACTAGTTTGTTAGAATGGGACTCTTTTAGGATGGGAAAAAGGTCAAGAGATAACTCTTCAAAGATTGGCTTGTCAATAGGAGATTGACTGATTTGCCCAAAGGCAGTTATAATCATTAAGAAGTGACTCAATAAAGACTAACTTGTCAGAGTGAGACTCCTCGACAATTGGTATAAGATCAATAGGTAATTCATCATAGGTTGACTTATCACAAGTGATTAGTTCAACAAAAACATCTCGAATTGGTTGGTTTTCTTGGCCTTGCTTTCCAATGAGTTGGAAAATACTAGTTTTGAACACAGTTTGGTCTTTGAATGATTGGATGGGTTGAGGTTTTAATTAGACTAGTTTTGGATGAGGAATGGCTTGTAGTTGGATAATAGTAGGGCATTGGGGAGCATGATTTCTCACATGAACCAAATGATGATGTCCTAAAATGGTAATGATAGGGTAGTGTGGAGCTTGATTGCTCACATAAGCCAAAAGATTAGTTCCTGGAATGATGAAGGGGCATTTATGGAACTTGATTGCTCATACAAGCCAAAGGATGAGGTCTTGCAAGGACAAGTTTGGGGCATTTTGGAGCATGGCTATTCACACAAGCTAGAGGATGAGGTCTTGGAATGGTAATGGTATGCCTTGGATATTGTGGAGCTAGGTAGCTCATATAATCCAAAGAAGGGTTAAGGGTAGTCGATGATTGAATAACAAAAGGATGTCATAGAACTTGATTACTTGCACAAGCAAAAGCATCCAACTTCTCCTGATAAACCATATCATCCCAATCTTGAGTTGGATCATAAGTTAATTCTTGACTATGTTCCATGTACTGATTATTGTAAAGAGGGTATGGATCTATATCCCAAACAACATTATCTATAGTTAGGTCTTCAAAGTCCTTTTCAAAAGCCTCTTTATACCAATCAAGGTCTTGATTTGGATCATAAGTTAATTCATGAATTTGTTCCCATGAATGATTATTATGATGTGGATATAAATTTGCCTCACAAACCATAGTATCATCATTGGGGTCTTGACTAAAGCCATAAAAATTATTTTGTGCGGCCATTCTATCATAAGTTGGATTATACCTGACTCCACCATAGGTGTAGCTAGACATATCCACATAAAAGATGAAATCTCTAGAAAAAAAAAGGCTTAGATTTTTAAGAACTCCAAAAAACTATGTCCAAAGGACAAATGGTTCAAACTTGGTCTAACTTGGTCAAAAGTATGGAGTTGTATCTCCAAAAATGGTTTGTGCTAAGACTTGGCATAAAATAGTCTAATGCCAAATGTCATACACACAAAAGGTCAAGTGTATAAATAAAACCAAGATGTCAAAGGTCTAGGTTAAAGTGTTCTAAACAAGGTCTAAACTAGGAAAAGGAAAAGTTGTGTTGCTAGGTCTTTTGTCCAAATGTAGATTCAAAAGCTAGGCTCAAACAAACAGGCATATGCTAGGACTTTTGGCCAAATGACATTAACAGCTCAACTTAAAATAAAGGCATGATGTGAATTTAATCTAACAAGTTTGGAAATAACTTTGACATAGACCTGACATATAGAATAAAACATAAACATGATCAGTTGGCATGAGGCATAAGGCAAAAGGATTTTAGAGAAAGACTGTGTTCTCCCAAATAAAGGCACAAATAATGATGAGGATATGCATTAAACAAACAAACTATCAATAGTGTTTATATTTGGGTAATCAATTAACTAAAGTTACGTAACCCAAAAGAGAAATATCTATGTATCAACCCCATGAATTAAGGCCTAAATAGAAATCAATCAATGTTTGGATCCAAACTTGACAAGGTTAATTGAAAACTTAATGTTGAAAACTAGGATTTAACCAAACAAGTTAAAAGATTGGACAACATGACAACATATAAACAAGATCCAAATGGCTGATGTGACATGGTTTGAAACAAATGGTTTTTGGTATAATGGTAAATAATTTTTGAAATAAATTGAGTAGCCTAACGGTGTAAACATGCTTGAATGATGTGATCAATGTTATGTTTCAAAGCCTCAATGATAAAATGGTTTGATATGATTTTGGAAGCGTAACACTACCCTCTACAACTCAAATGACACACACACACAAAAAAATTTAGTAAAAATTTCAAGGCACAAGTGTGGTGTAAAACGGCTAGCATAATTCCTTTTTAGACAAAATAGTGACATATAAACAAATTGATTTTGACATGGTTTACAAACAAACAATCATGTTTTAGTCTCAAAACACCAAGTAAGAAAATGACACAATACACTAAGTATAATAGTCGAAATCCTTGCAAGGGTGTGGTAAAGTGGGGTTGAATAAGACTAATTGGTTTTTTATCATCTAGGGGGATCAATTGCACAAGACTTTCACGTCAATGATGCAAAAAAAAGCACAAAAAATGGGTGTCTACAAAATGGCTTAATGAGATTACATAATGGTGGCTTAATTAGATCACATAGATTTTGAATCCTTAATTTTTGAATGCCTACAACTTGAGATTGATTATATTGCATTAGAGTAAGCAAAATCAAAATTATTTGACCAAGAAGTAATTCAAATTCACTATGTTTTCCAACATAGAATATATTTTCTCATTCGACACAAACCAGATTTTTTAGACATAACATTCAAATTTGATGCATTGGGTATGAGCTTGAATCACTTTAGTCCTATATTCATTGAGTTATACCATCATAAAGATTAAAGTGACAATAACAAGCTTCCCTTGGCTCTACAATAGTATTCTTTAGACATTACAACTATCAAAACATGTGGTCTACACTATGTAGTAGAAAAACCTGAGTTGTATCCTTATGTGGACTCGAATTATAATGTTTTCTAAATTACCAAGTGTAATAATGACATAGTAAAATATTTAAAAAATAACCAAGTAACATAAGTAGTAGGTGTTGCTTATGAATGATACTATTGATTACCTTAGTTAGATGTTGTCTATAATTAGGAGGTGGCACTGGAATAGATGGAAAATAATGACATTAGAAAAGTCCTTAAGAATTGGGATGAAGAAACTATCTATTTTAATGCAAAAAATATATAAATTCCATTCTTATTAGACAATTTAGATAAGGAGCTAGACTAGTAATGACATTAATCAACATATTATTTGGGGTTATGGACATAACTAGGTTAGATGAGAAGTGGATAACTGTGATAGTTATGATTATAGATGACATAAATACCCCTACCCTGGGATAAATTATTTGTTATATTTTAATGCAATAGGTTTTAAAGGTAAATAAATAAGGGAAATTTTACATTTCATATTTAGTAGATGTAATTTATACAATGGTGAATTTTATAGATATTAATGGATGGACTCCTAATTTTGTAGTACTAATACATTTAGCCTTTTCTAGGTTATATATCGATAAATATAGGCAAGAAAATTAAGATGATTGTTGATTTGTTTTATCCACCAATTTATGCAACCATTAATTAAAAATGTATGCCTATGTTATTAGAATGAATAAGGAGATCATTAGCTACAATTTTTGCTTACAAATATTACCTAGACTGCATCATTATCAAATTTGAGGGCATAATGGAAGCTACATTAACATCACCTAACTTTATCCCAAACAAAGTAGTAGAGTAGGAAATTGTACATCAAATTATTAATGGAGTAGATGGTGATTTTAAGAGGAGAAAATATGCCCTTGTGCATATTCTACCTCTGAAAGTCAGGAGGTATTACTTTAAGGTATGGTCATCATTATCTAGTGATGTTACTAGTAGGTCCTCATTCACACTTCCTACAAATGAGCTTAGACATTCGGCCCTAATGGTAGAGTAGACACATTTTTGAGACCATTGAGATAAATATTCCAAGTGGTCTACCAACATGAACCACATATTTTGTATAGAATATTTGTTTATGCTCAAAATGAAGTGAGGTTGTAAGAAAAATGTAGGCTATTAGATTCACATTAGAGACTGCTAAAAAGGTCCAATTTGGAGGAGTGGAGGAGAGACAAAAGTTACCATAGCCAGAAGAGTAATCTCCTTAAACTAATGATCACTTGAATAGAATAATTTTACAAGGTATCCCACTTGTGCCTACCATTCAAAGAGAAACTCCTCCACCTCAGGTAATCCAATCACCTATTATTATCCTTCTAGTTAAATTTTTCATTTTTAATTCACAAATAAATTTTTTAGATGTGCTGGAAGCACAATGAATAAGAGGGTAGGGTGAATCAGTCTTCAAAACTTTTCATTCAATTACACTTAACCATTTATGAACCATTCTAATAAGCATGTACATCTTAGCAAGCATAATCACCAAATTATAAAAGCATAAAACACATGAACATAACATATATGTGGGAAACCCTTAAGGGGAATAAAACCCAATGATGAATCAAATGGAATATAGTCCCATAAGACAAATATCAATCTTCAGTGAAGCACCCACTTCACATAGAGCACCGACCCCAACTAGCTCAACACCAACTCAGATAGACTTTAGCAAATACCCATTTATGAGGAGGCACCAACCCCTTAGATGACTCAACACCAAATTATCCACATGATACACTTGATCACCTTCATAAACCCTTATTTATTCTATAATAGATGATGATCTTCTCCTTTATCTCTTTGCTCACTTATGTCCCTCTCAAGCTGGCATTCAACCTTATTCTCTCAACTAGCTCTCTTCATGGTTTGATTAGGTCTTCTAACCTTGATCCTCATATGAATAACCTCCATTAGATATTCATGATATATGTGATGGTCTGCATGAACTCCTTATGATCACTAGTGGTCTATATCATTCACTTATCCTCTTCTACTCACTCTCTCTAACTATACCCAAATAGCCCTAAACTACCTCGCTTGTATACAAGTCACTTAATCATATCCTTCTTAGATGAACACACATCCTTGTCTCTTAGGTATGTCATGAATAGGTCTTATCATATAAAAATAACATGAATTAATCATTAATCAATCAATACAATATGTTGGTCATACATCAATTAGTAATTACTTCTCTTTTAGGCTTAATGGAGACCTAATAGGTCTTCTCAACAACACATTACCCTTTGATATTTATTGAAGCATATACAAACACCTCACACATCAAGAACACACCATAATACCTTTTAGGTCCAATTACTATTTGAACCCCTTCTCAAATCATTGTTCATAAAAGGCATGTGCATATACAAAAACTTTATCTTGAACAACCAAGGCATACACTCAATTTTGACAAACAACTATGGAAAAAAATTAAATATTTAAAAACCTCATGACCTCAGGTTCATCAAAAATTTCATCTTATGATTCAACTTAGGATATACATGCTCAAACTCTTTTCTGTAAGATACTCACTTAGAACTGTCAACTGACTTTAAAACACATTCAGGGAAACATGAACTTCTGACACTTGATTGAACCAATTCAAGGAATTTCAATGTATGAACAAGATCTTATATCATCATTTGAGAAAACTCAATCAATCATATCATGAGCTCTAATGGAAACTATTGGTCTTACATACCAATCTATTGATCTTCTCTCTCACTGACTCTACTTAGCCAAACAAACCATTTTGGCTTCAATGTTCCAACCTCTTGCACTATATTCCAAGATTCTGTAAAACATGGATAGATTATTCAAGTCCCAAAAAACATCATCATGCACTTCAATTTACCACTCATAGATGAAAACAAATTAAGCATCATCTTTTCACTTCTACCTGATTTCTTATTGTCTACATTGCTAGGTCTGTTAGTGACTAGTCAACTTAGATCACCACTTTGCACACTTGAGATCTAAAACCTATCTATAAACCTTAATGGAAAAAAACTATAATTCTCACACTTTGATCTTCATCCACTTACTATCTTTGACTTGATCAACTTTATCTTTTACATAAAATCTTTGAAAGATAAACACTTTCCTGTAGGGTTTGCTCACTCGCCTAAGAAACTAATCACAAATAGAGATGTATAAGACAATTGAATTCAAAATCTAATTACCTATCTATACATATCAAACTATTCTAATATATTTAGAACAATATCTTCAACATTGGGTCATTATTAGGGTTCTTTGAGGGTTTAGACCAACTTCCAGTCTTAACGATCATTCATAAAACTTATCTTATATTTACAGAAACTAATGCTTGGAACTATTATCTATAACTCTTCCTCATCTACTATGGACAACTTATATTCTCATGTAGATGATACACATGCCATTGATCACTATAAAAACCTTCTCAGGTAGACAACTCTTCATTCTGTGCACTTTGAGAAACCTTAAAACACTTTTTCAAGATTTCTTATAAACCATGACCTAAAACTTCATACACGTGCTAAATATAACTTAACTCAGCTATGTTAATGTTTACCTACTCACCCATGTCATGAAAATTGATCCTGATACCTCATTTGGACACCATCTCTCTTTTTACTTTTTAGGCCTTGACTTAAAATTTTCATTAAGCCTTGAATCTGACCTTCTAGTCACCCTATAGGCTTTACCTTGAAAATATCTTATGTTCCAATGCCTCTTGTGTATGCTCAAAAAACCTCATAAACTCACTCTTCTTCATATCTTCAATAGAGTATCTTCAAATCTTTTTATAGATCTTCAGAGCTTGACTAAGGATCTTCATAACATCTTCAAAGCTGCATACATAGATATTTGGAGTTGATATTCTAATCAATTATAAGGTCTTCAACACCTCATGTACAACCTCAAACAAATTCTTTCATGATCAAATATTATCAGGTATTATTCAGAGCATTCTCATCATTTTATCTCATTTAGATCATATTCAAAACTACTTAGATAGATCTTTAGAGCATACATTTTTTTCTTTGAAGCTCACTCATTTCATCATGCTACCTGCACATATCATCTCACAAGGTCTAGACAAAGCTTTGAAAGTTATTTGACACTTGACAAATTGATCTTTACTCACTCATGTTGATTCTCAATGATATCACTCAAGTAACATCAAAATATTCTTCAAACAGTACTCTCACATCACTACTCTTCATGCAACAACAACACTCACTATGCTTGGCAATAGAACTCAACATACATATACCTCAAAGCTTAATTGACCATGCATCTTCACAAGAACCTTTAAAATAGATGACATGAGATTAACATCAATGATAACACTTATTATAATAACTCAACAATCAATGACAATGCTTAACAATCTCCTCCTCAATTAATGACAATGATCAACAATATACCCTTTTGTCATTGATGGCAAACACACTCATAAAATTGTGTCAACTACTCTTGATGGCAATCATCTCTTAGACCTAGTTCTTTATTTTTATCACTCTTTATGATCTTTCTCCCTTTCTTGTCTTTTCTGATATTTTCCCCCTTTTGACATTAATGAAAAAGGTCTTCCTCAACTATTATCTATTTCATAATGAACTCAGATTACAAGACACATATCAATGTCAATCAAAAACCTAAAAAAACTCCCCCTCAAACCAAACATCCACCATGATTATATTATCAGTAGATATCAAGGGTCATCTATAACTACTAAAATCATACTCTCTCCCTTTGAGCTAATATTGTTTCTCAAGGACACTAGATGGCACATAGTCTTCAAAAACTATGGTAACCACCTATGACAACCATTCTTAGAAACTTTTCTCAATCAAGTCACTCTCCTAGTTGATACATTAAAAGCTTAAAAAATAGAGTCTATGAAGCATCTCAGACACAATCTCTCCTTAAGTATATGCATATCAAAAAGCAATCACTTTCTTGACAAAGAACTCAAAGCTACCAAGCTCCCCCTTAGACCAATCATATCTTATTTCAAAGAACTAGAAACTAAAATCACTTACCTTCCTAGACATGATTGAATAAGATCAAACGCTTGACCACATACAAGTCTATCTCATACTTGATATTAACTACAAATTTAAGGACCCCCCCACTTTGTCTTCACAGATCAAGCTCAACTACTCAAATAAATAGATATTAAAAATCTCACCTCTTATATACCAATTGTCTGTACTTTTGACCTTAGAGCTACCAACGCAGAAATGGATAATATCCATCTCTATCTCCTTGCTCACAACATAGACAACCTAGAATTTTCTCAAAAATAAATCTTCTTGACTGGAAATTCATGCTTCTACTAATAAAATAATGTCTCCATGAATCTTAATGGAGTCTCCCTTTTTTATAGGGCATTAAAACAACATAAAATTAGGAGATTCCTAGATCTCCATCTTTTCACAAGATTGACTATTCTTCAACATCCTTCAAGACTTGATTAGTACTATAGGCTTGATCTCATCATCACCCATTTGATCCTCAACGTGAGCTGATAACAGACATTCTTTACTCAACTTTATATCTGAGGTATGCTCTATCTCAATAAGTAGTCCACTTGAGCTTGTATACTGATCATGATTTATCTTTTCTACCTTTGGTTTTCATATATTTATTTGCCTTCTTTCTTACACTCTATGAGCTTTAAACTTCCTATTTTGACTTGATGAATTTCTAACTCTATTAGGAGAGATTCTTGCAATGTGTCCTACATTATGACAACTATAATAGACCACCTTATACATACTATTTAGCAAATGTAAATTGTGACTCCTTTCATAATTCCATGAATACTCATTCTTGGAGGGTCTTCTATATTCTCTTGTTTTATGACCAAACTGATTGCATTCAAAATAGTAATCATTAAACAAATTAGCATACCTTATAGGATTATGTCATCTGATAAATCTTTTCATTTTGACATTCTTGTCTTCAATAGTCTTCTTTTTTACTTAATATTCCTCCTTTTGGTCTTCTTTAAAATGAAGACATGTCTTGTCACTTACATATTTTTGACTACTTAGGATATCATCTAGAGCCTCAATGCTCTTTTCAAACTTCACAAAGCTCTTCATCTTACTAGATGCTTGATTCAACTTAGATTTTATGGATTCTATTTTAGTTTCATACTTGATGCATTCTTCCTCTTTAGCCTTTAGGCTTACTAACATAATTTCCATCTGGGTTTCTACTTATTATATAATCTATTCATACTCCTTGAAAGTGTTACTCAACCTTTCCTCAAAAAAACTAATCTATTCCTCATAGTCTTGAGCTAATGACTTTAGTTTCTTATTATTTTTCTTCATAATCTTCAATTATTCTAAGGCACTTATGAACTCAACTTCAAGATCCACCTCAGCTTCTCCTTCTTCACTATCATAGTGTACTTATTCATCTGAATCTATATAAACCATAAGGCCTTTCCCATTTGAACAACCCTCATTATCTTATTCTATGCCTATGAACAAGGTTTCTTTATTGTCATGTTCAAACTCATTACTACCGTCATCACTATTAGATGTGTCTGAATCACTTACATTAGATGAGTTGTCTTCTTTGGTATAGAATATCTTCTTATTTTTTAATGATTCTTTCCTTCTTTCATTCTTCTTGAAATCTCTCTTGTTATTTTCAAACTTATAGAATTTTTTTCATCTCTATGGTGTTCATCATGTTAATCATTATGCAAAAAAAATTTCTTGTTAGGAAACTTGGTTTCAAAGTGACTAATCTTGCCATAGCTAAAACATTTGAAGGGTAACTTACCCTTGTACTTACCTGAGCCAAACCTTAACTTTCTAGCAAACATAGCTATGAGTTCATCATCATAAAATTCTAAACTTACCTCATCTTTGAAATTTTTGGCTTTTGATTTCTTAAGCTACTTCCTTCTTGGGAGATCTTACTTTAGTAGTTCTCATCTCATAGGCAGTAAAGATGCCATGAAGCCCATCCATCTCTATCTTATCCAAATATTGCATCTCTTCTACTACAGACACCTTAGAGTCAAACTTTAGAGTTTGTGATCTCAACACCTTTTTAACAAAAATAGACTCTTTAAATTTATTCTCCCAATACTCTAATGATATTGACAACTTCATCAACCCTCAATAGGTATGATACAATAGTTTCTTCTTCATTAATTTTCAGGCTTTCAAACTGTCTTCTGTGGATCTACAACTTGGCTAACTTCACCTTGGTATCTGCTTCATATATGGTATTCAATTTTTCCCATATATCTTTGGATGATACATAATGCATTACCTTTATAATCTCTACCTCTGATAGGCCAAACAAAATGGTATTCATTGCCTTAGATTTATTTTCACTAGCCTTCTTACCTTTTGCATCTATTGGTGTAATTAGAGGTGCAACATAACCATCCACAACTAACTAATAAATATCATGTCTTTGTGATATTATACATATATATATATATATATATATATATATATATATATTGATTTTGACATTCCAAAAGGCATAGTTAGATCCATTAAAAAATGTAACCTTATTGGTAGAGAAACCACCTTTAGTTTGCTGACTAGTCATCCTTACTTCTTAGGATCTCCTTTAGGCGTTTAGACCTACTTCAAAAGACCAAGCTCTGATACCAATTTTTAGAAGTATAATGAATGAGAGGGGGGTGAATCAATATTTAAAACTTTTCATTTAATTCCACTTAATCATACATGAACCACTCTAATAAGCATGTACATCTTAGCAAACATAATCACTAAATCATAAAAGCATGAAACACATGAACACAACATATACATGAGAAAAGCTCAAGGGGAATAAAACCCACTAATGAATCAAATAAAACACAATCATATAAGATAAATATAAATTTTTAGTGAATCACCCACTTTAGATGGAGCACCAACCCCAACTACCTCAACACCAACTTAACTAGATTTTAACAAGCACCCACTTTCAAAGAGGCACCAATCCCCTAGATGACTTAGCACCAAATCAACCAACTGATACACTTTATCACATTTATAAACCCTTATTGATTATAAAATATATTATTATCTTCTCCTTGAACTCTTTACTCACTTATGTCCCTCTCAAATTGGCCTTCAACCTTCTTCACTCAACTAACTCTCTTCATGGATTAATTAGGTCTTCTGACCTTGATCCTCATATACAAAACCTATGTTAAATATTCATGACATATATGATGGTATAAATTACCTTATTTTTCTCACAAATGATCTATATCATTCATTTATCCTATTTTTCTTACTCTCTCTAAGCATATTGAAATAGGCCTAAACTTCCTTGCTTTTATACAAGTTACTTGATCATATCCTACTTAGTCAGCCACACATCTTTATCTATTAGGTTATCCATAAATAAGTATCATCATATTAAAATAACATGCCTTGATCATGAATTAATCAATATAATAGGTTAGCCATACATCAATTAGCCCTTACTCCTCTTTTAGGCTTAATGGAGACCTAATAGGTCTTCTTAACAACATTTTGCCCTTTGATATTTCTTGAAGCATATCCAAAAACTTCATATAGTAGGAACACACCATATGCCACTATAATAAACATTATCCAACTTTAATTTAAGTACATAATACCTTTTAGGTCCAATTACTATTTGAACCCCTTCTAAAATCATTGTTCATAAAAGGCTTGTGCATATACAAAAACTCTATCTTGAAAAACAAAGGCATACACTCAATTTTGACAAATAAATATGGGAAAAAATTATATATTTAGAAACCTCATGACCTCAGGGTCATCAAAAACTTCATCTTATGCTTTATCTCAGGGTATACAAGCTTAAACTCTTCTTTGCAAGATACTCAAAATTGTCAACTGACTTTAAACATAGTTAGTGAAACATGAAATTATGACACTTGATTGAACTAATTTAAAGGATTTCAATGTATAAAAAAGATATTATACCATCCTTAGAGAAACCTCAATCAATCAAATCATGATCTCTAATAGAAAATATTGGTCTTGTAGACCAATCTATTGATCTTCTCTCTCACAAACTTTACTCAACCAGACAAGCCATTTTGAATTCAATGTTCCAACCTATTGCAATATATTCTAAGCTTATACAAAGTGTATGCAGTTAGAAATACATTATGTCCATAAATTAATATTGGATTAGATGGGATAGAGCATACCTACACTTCCGATTGGGGGGAATACAATTGTTAAGTAGGACATGACCAATGTGAGGATCCACTAGACCCAATTAGGGGATTACTTGTCACAACACACCATGTGAGATAGGCTTCCAAAGCATACAGTCTAACATAATCTCAAAACAACCCTAAAAGAGTCTTATGATTTAATATTTCACTAATCTAATAAAAATAAAAGTAAATATAATCCAGTACACATCAAAGCTTATGGCACAAAGTGGGGGTTAAAAACAAAACAAATAAACAAATAAATTAAATATGTATGAAGACATATACTCACATCAATGTATATGGAATCCCAATACATGGAAGATAAGAATGAAAATGCAATATCTATCTACTCATACAAAGGAGGAAAAAAATTAGGAGTACTTACCTTTGAAGATGAACACCTTGAGCCTCAATCTCCCCCTTGGCCAAGGTGCTTCACAAGAGATTATCATGGTATGTAAGGATAACTAGGATAAATCATCTCTAGGCTACACAACCTATCCAAGAATCTAAAATACTTATCCAAAAGATGAGATCAAAGCTCCAAAGAAATTATTTAACCCTAAATCTTTCTTTCCTAAGTAGAATGGTCAGTAAACAAATGTTCATTTGCACTTATTCACTCTTATGAAATGGTGGTAAATGACCTTGTATATATAGTAGTATCTTACCCTAAAATCATTTGGGAACATTGGTTGTGCTAGGTCAACCCAGTTGACCTAGCACATTTTCATGTCTAACTCACTAAGTCTGTGCTAGGTCATCCAAGAAGCCAACAAACTAAAAGAGAGAAAAAGTCCCTAAATTGTGCTAGGTCGACCTAGTCGACCTAGTAAAACTTATAGGTTAAAAGGGTGCTAAGGTAAGAAATGAAAGATAAAACATAACAAGTGATAGGAATAGGTAGAACTAATAAGAATAAGCTTGGGTTTAATGGTTTTAAGAGGCTAGTGCGTGGATGGCAAGTGGAAAAAATAACAATAATCTTACAAAGCACCGACGGTCTACCCACCCCTTTCTTAGTGTACCCCTTAAGGCATGCACTCAAAGAGATTGAGACTCAATAGGTTCTTGTAAGATATAAATTGTTAGTAATAAATAAAAGTTTGAAAATATTATATGTATACATATGCCCCAGCCGAAGCTCATCACGTGTCATGTAAGTGCAACATGGGATGGTGCTTTAGAAGAAAATATGATAACACACAATACTAATGCTAAGTATGGTGCAATGAGAAGAAAATAAGATAAATAAAAGGATTGAATTAAAAAGCACATACCTTGAACTTACCTTAGTTTTGTAGATAAATAAATAGATTTTAAGAAATGAAGGTGTCCAATGTAGAGTACACTAGGTGAACCTATATAAGTTAGTGCAAAAAATAGCCAAAAATAAAAAAAATTAGAAGATAGACATATGATAGTGTAAAATAATCTCTACACCATCATGATTCTAACACATTTTACAATTTTCAAAATGGATGGGTAGAAACAAAGATAGAGGCAAAACAAGGAATCTACCTAAAAATAAATGAAAGAATTGAGTTGCTAAAAAGTGTTGTTAAATAGGGGAAAAGAGAATTCATTTGGCATTTTGATTTGTGAAAGAGAGAAAATAGAGCTCTGAGACCAAACAAGGCTAGGATGGTGAGGGAATGACATGTTAGACGAGGAGGACACCTAGAGGTGGCATCAGGTGCACTACAAGTATTCAACTATGGATCTCAAACCAGTTTTTGAAATGTTTATTGAATTAAGTGAATTTTTGATAAAATTTTATTTTAAGCATTTATATAGGTCAAAATTGAGCAAACTTAGATTCTAAGGGTAGAAAATAGGAATATAGGAAATGGGTTGGAAGGTTTTAGGAAGAAAGTGAGTAAAATGCACATTTTGGAAAAAATATACTAGGTCAACACACATAATGTACTAGGTCACCCAGGTCAACCTAGTAAGATGAAACAGGGCAGAATCCATATGGTTGACCTACTAGGTATGGGTTGATCTAATGTAATCTGTAGGTTGAAAATCTAGAATGGAGTGAGTAACTAGTCCATAAGGGCTAAAATGAAAACTCAATACCAGGGAGGGAAAGATAAGAGGGTTGGCTTAGAATTTGAAGTCAACTATGACAAAAATTGGGAAATTTTGGTCAAATTAGGTTGACTAGGGAACCAAAAAAAACATGAACGAGTGTGGAGAAAGCTAAATGAGGGCTAGAATGGCTTGAAATGACCAAAGGAGGGCAAGAGGGGCCAAGAAAGCTAGAAATAGGATAAAATGAATAAAATAAATAAGGTAATAGCAATTAGGCTTATTTTTTCAATTAAATTTGTAAAAATGATGTGTAAAACTGTATTGTGATTATACATGACATGGAGGAACAAATACATCCTTTGGTGTTTCTTAGTTTTAGAGACGACAAAGATTTTGGAGGTTGGTGGATGTGTCTTGGTTGCCAAATTTTTTAGATAGATTGACATATGGAGATCAAGCTAGATTGGTATCAATAGGTCTAGGAGGTATATCTAAGATGTGTAAGATCCCCCTCAGTGCTGACATATTAGTTATGTTCTTGGGATACTAGGAATGATTGACTAACACCTTTAGATGGGAAGTGGATGGGGATGTGATAGAGGTGGGTATCATACTAGAGGATGTATATGCCATCTTCAGGATACCCATAGTAGGAGCACCAGTGACCACAAGGATACCAAATAGCTTAGAAGAGAGGAGAGATTTAGCCATGTGGGTTATAGGCTTAGAGATGATATTGAGAGGATCCATCATGTCCACCATGAGTTTGATGCAACTATATACAAAGCCTTAACACTAGGGTTGGGATCCATCATGTCTATCTCAGGGCTTAACCATGCTGCCTACTAAGGCCTCGATTTGACTCTTTAAAATGGTATGCGATAATGAGCTAGCTTGAGATCTCAATCTCTCTACCTATCCCTATAGACATGTTATCAGTACTTATGCCTACACCAACTCAACCTGGTTCATATATATATATATATATATATATATATATATATATATATATATATCATTTTGGATTATGTATGTTGTCTTTATGATGGTTGTGTTTATGGATGCATTTGGATATATTTATTTCTAGTACATGCATTAAGCTTTGTTGTATATGCTATATAAAATATATGTGGTGTGGTTTATTTTATAGCATTATGGAATACACATGCATGGTTAAAAAGAAATTGGCAAAAAGAACTTGAAAAATATAATCAATCAAAGAAATATACGATGCACTTGTTCAAGTTGGGAAATGTGTAATAACAAAAAATGACTGAGTATAAAAATCCAAGAAAATGGAAAATAAGATGGTAAAAGGGGATTTGTTTTTAAACCAATGTAAAATATTTCTGCACCAAATTAAAACAAGTAAAATCATACTAAATATCACATTGAGAAGTATGACAAACAATGTAATAAAATGGAAGGTATGTAAAAAGGGCACAAATGGTACTAAAAAGAAATCAAAATTAAGTCAATCAATTATACTATATCATGATGGGAAGCACAAAAGAAAAAAATTGGTCTTAAATTTATCTTATTAATTCAAACTGGGAAGTAAGAGAAATTCAATAAATGGTTGTAATCTTACATGCACTCAGAAAATAAGAAAATAAAAGGTAAAGAAAAATGAAGTAAGCATAAAACATAGTAAATATCAAGAAGGGAAGCATGCCAATGACATGTAACCTCATAATCAATCAGATCTTATCTCTTATTTAATACATGTAATTTTGGATGGTGACTTTGATTATTGAATTTTTTGGTGAGGAGGGCTAGGTCCTATCCATGGTCTTACACTACAAATCACAAAAGAAAAATCCAAGGGGTAACAAATCAAGATTGGTAAATAGAAGGATAAGTAATGGTATATCAAGTATGTGGGTAATAGGATGGAAAAGATGGAAATTTATGAGGGATGTCAGGTCCTATCCACGATCTTACAAAGCAACTCACAAATGAAATCCTATGGGGAGTGATTAGTAAGCAAAACAATATTTCCCAAGAGGAAACATGAAGGAAAAGGAATGAAAAAGGGAGTGCAAGAATCAAGACTTAGGCATCTTATGAGAAGACCTTAGGAGGCAAGAGGCATATTAAGGACATGAGAAGACACTAAATAACTAGTGGTTATCTATGTATAAAGGAAACCCACGTGCTATAGACATAAAAATTTATACGTAAATAGGTATGCTACTAAGATAAACTCATGATAGTAGATTGGTACAAGCAAAAAGGTAAAATGGACCTACCTTCCCACAATGTGTTCCCCACTTTAGGACCTCTTAAAGAGCCATCAGTCTACTACAAAGATTGGGTACTTATGTGAGAAAGTAGATAACACTAAAAGATTATTTTTTATTCTCCTCTTTTAATCTAATGGCCTACCATACCCGAAAGGGCCTTAGCTCTATTATGAGGCTAAGTATGGAGTTTGAGCTTTGACTAGAAGAAGGAGATGTGCTTTGAATCACATCTTTTAGTTGTAGACACCTAAATCTAGCCACCAATGATCTCCAACTAGGCTTTTGACCAATTTCCACCTAAAATGCACAATTTGACCTAAAAACACTAAAATCACATTAAAAGATTTGAAACTGACATATTCAAATTCTGATTTTGGCTAGGGTATCCCTAAATGGGTCAATGCAATTTATGGGCTAACTAACTTCGATCAGTTCATTTTGAGTCAAAATTCCAATTTTGCACCTGAGTGCTTTGGATTGCTCTTTTTTTATAAAATCTCTTTCACAAGATGTATGCCTTTGTTATTTTTTGTCAATAACATCCTAAATGGGATAACGAATCCAACACATCTAAAATTGCCTTCCAATTCTAATCCAGTCAAATTTTAGACCAATAACAAGGCATTCTGATCAATTTGGGTGATTTGTGCACAAAGTGCTTAAACATGCTTAAGAGCTAATTAACTCAAATCAAGGCATAATTAATAATTCTATGGAAACTTGTTGAAAACTTATATTTGGAAATGAATATTAAATATCTGCACCATCAGATGACCTCATGTCTTGGGAAGACATCCCTAGGCCATAAATGCCACAAATATTAAGATTTGTTCCCTCCATGCATCATCAATGCCTTACATTATGCCCTCCATGCCTCTTAATTACCCCTTCTTCTAGTGTCATGATGCGGATAATTAAAAAATTAATTCCAAAAATTAAATGAATCCTTAGCCACACATCAATCTCAGGATGGATGGTTTAGGTTGATTCTAGACATTCTCAAAAATCTATAAATAAGGAGGCCATGAACATCATTTCTAAGCTATTTTGGTGCAAAGTTATAATGCACAAATATCTTCAATAAACCATTTCAATTAGTGTTACCATGCCAAATTTATTCCAAGCCAAGCCAAACCACAAGCCAAAGGTGCCAAGGAAAGATGGAGGTAGCTAAGCTTCCATTGCCAAGGACTTCATGAGCACAAAACCGAGCAAGCCACTAATACAAAGGCATTTGGAGCATCTAAAGAAGGTGAAGGAATTATTGTGTTTTAATCCTTACTTTTTAGTTGTGTTTATCATTTTTTTGTGAAATAAGCTCTCCTTAGTGTTTAGGCCTAGAGATGTTATGCTAGTTAGTATGTTTCTTTCATTTTGTTTTCATTTTAGAACTAACACCATACTAACCATCCTCTTTTGAGTCAAACTCCTAGATCACATATGGCACATCCAGTGGGACTAGATGCATCCCACACATAAAGAAGATCATTTTATAACTTTAAAATATTTATTTGGACCATTAAAACTCTTGCAAATTAATTTTCTAACTTTATTTTGCCATTTTTTGTTTACTATGGGTTTACACAGTAACTGATGATGATTAGTAAGATTGACATCAGTTGGATAGCTTAACCAATGTCAGTTGTTAAAACTAACATCAATTGGATACTTGTCATCAGTCACATTGGTATAACCGATGTCGGTTAGATAATTGACATTGGTTAGAAAATGTAACCGTCATCAGTTATATAAACTAATGTCAGTCATTGTGTTTTTCTTAAAATATAGACCTGGGAGCTTTTTTCTAAAGTTCATTGTTTCAAACCCAAAATAACTTCAAGGTTAAAGGACATGCTAACATTTTTGATATAAGACCAAGCTTGACATTTGCTAAAAACATGTTTTAGATCACCTTTTACATGCTTAAAAATCAATTAGGAACCTTATTTTGGTGTTTAACAAAAAACAAATTTTAGATGTTTATGGAGAATGTTTTCAAAGTTTGTAACTAAGACCAAGGGGTCAAATAAACACCACCTCATTTTCCATTTGGGCTTAAAAATGAACTCACTTTTTCAAAGCTTTTTTTTTTACTTAGTTGTTTAGATTAATTTTTTATTTGGCAAAAAGAGGGATGTTGTGTGTATGCTCTTCCATTTGTCCCCTTTAGGGAACCCTTAGAATCAAAAGCACCATTCCTATTGCAAGTAGCCTAGTCCAAGGCTTAGAAATAAATTTGTCTAAAGCACTCCCCAAAAAGTCATCAAAGTTTGGGTGACCTTGAAAATGACCCTAAAGTATTTCTACTTTCATGCTTTCTTTATTTCTATGAAAACTTGGCTTGTAAGGGGAATTCATCACCTCCTATGAGTTCTTTAGGGAGGCTTTGACCCAGGGTTTCACCTTCTAGAATTAACTTCACTTACTCTTTCTGAGTTTCACACAAGATGTATCTATATTTGGACATCGCACTACATTGAACAAACAACATGATATAGTGGTTGTAAAAAAGACTAGACCTTTTTACAACTAGCCAATGCCACAGTCACCCAATTTTTATGTGTGTCTTTTATATTATTTGACATGAAAGTCATTGTGCAATTGATTCCTCTAGAGACATTCAAAACTTGATAGTTTAGTTAACCCCACATACCCTTTTTAGGATTTGGATGATTATACTTAGTGTATTTTGGTCATTTATCTTACTTGGTGTTTTTGAGACTAAAACTTGTTTGTTTGTGTATAAACGATGTCAAAACCAATTTGTCTATATGTCACTCTTTTGTCTAAAAAGGTGTTATGCTAGCTATTTTATACCACACTTGTGCCTTGAAATTTTTTTTAAACTTGTTTATGTATGGCATTTGAGTTACGGAGGGTAGTGTTATGCTACCCAAATCATGTCAAAACATTTTGAGCCTTTTAAGTCTTTGAAACATAACATTGACCACATTATTCAAGTATGGTTATGCTATTAGGCTGCTCAATTAGTTTCAAGACTTGTTTACCATTGTATCAAAATTATTTATTTCAAACCATGTCATGTATACCATTTGGACCTTTGTCTTGTGTTGTCATGCTGTCCAATCTTGTCTAGTCTATTTGGCCAAATCCTAATTTTCAACGTTGAGTTTTCAATTAGCCTTGTCAAGTTTGGATTCAAACATTGATTAATTTCGATTTAGGCCTTAATTCATGGGGCTAATACATAGATATTTCTCTTTTGGGTTACATAACTTTATTTAATCAATTACCCAAATTTGAAAACTATTAATGGTTTGTTTATTCAGTACCTATCCTTATCATTGTTTGTGCCTTTATTTGGGAAAACACAGTATTTCTTCAAAGAGCCTTTTATCTTATGCCTTATGCTAACTGATCATGTTTATGTTTGATTCCATGTTCTAAGTTTATGTCAAAGCTGTTTATAAACTTGTTAGATTAAATCAAATCACATCATGTCTATATGTTTGAGCCCAACTTTTAACTCCATGTTTGGACAAAAGACCTATTAACTCAATTTTTCTCTTTCCTAGTTTAGACCTTGTTTGGAAAACTTTGACCTGGACCTTTTCCATGTAGTTTTTTATTTAGACACTTGACCTTTTGTGTGTATGACATTTGACATTAGACATTTGATGTTAGACTATTTTATGCCAAGTCTTAGCACACATCATTTTGGAGAGACAACTCCACTTTCATACCATATTGGAGATACAGCTCCACCCCTTCGACCATGTGAGACCAAGTTTGAACCATTTGTCCTTTGGATAAATTTTTAGATTTTTTAGAACTCTAAGCCTTTTTATTTTGGAGCTTTCATCATTTATGTGGATATATCTAGCTACGCTTATGGTGGAGTCACTTACAATCCAACTTATGATAGAATGGCTGCATAAAATGACTTTTATGGCTTTAGTCAATACCCCGATGATGCTAATATGGTTTGTGAGATAGATTTCTATCTACCTCATATTAATCATTCATGGGAACAAAGTCATGAAAAAACTTATGATCCAACCTGAGATCTTGATTGGTATGAAGTAGCTTGTGAGGAGAACTTTGAAGACCCAACTATAGATAATGTTGTTTGGGATATGAATCCATACCCTCTTTTTAATAATTAGTACATAGAACATAGTCAAGAACCAGCTTATGATCCAAATCATAATTAGGATGATATAGTTTATGAGGAAGACTTGGATGCTTTGGATTATGTGAGTAATCAAGCTCCACCACATTGTACCACTTTTATTTCATGACCATAATGTTGCACCATTCCCATACCAAGACCTCATCCTTTGGTTTATGCAAGTAATCAAGTTCCATAATGCTAAACCATTTCTATACCAAGACATCATCCTTTGGCTTTTGTGAGCAATCAAGATCCAAAATGACCCTTCATCATTCTAGGACCTAGTCTTTTGGCTTATGTAGGAAATCAAGCTCCACAATGCCCAACCATTTTTATACCAGGACCTCATCCTTTAGTTTGTACAAGCTATCAAGCTCCATAATACCCTATCATTACCATATTAGGACTTTGTCCTTTGGATCATGCAATAAATCATGCTCCCCAAGGCCCTACAATTATCCAACCACAAGTCATTCCTCATCCAGTACCAATCCCATCCAAACCTCAATTGATCTAATCCTTTGAAGACCAAGCTGTGTTAAAAATTTATATCTTCTAACTCATTGGAAACCAAATCCGATAAAACCAACCAATCCAAGATGTTTTTGTTAAACCAACCACTTATGATAAGTCAACCTATGATGAATCACCTATTGATCATATACCAGTTGTTGAGGTGTCTCACTCTGATGAACCAGTCTTTATTGAGTCACTTCTTAATGATTATAGCTACCTTTGGGAAAATCATTACCTCAACCATGTACTTATTTTTCAAGAGCCTCTTATTAATAAGCCAATCTTTGAGGAGTTATCTCTTGACCTATTTCCCATCCTAGAGGAGTCTCACTTTGACAAACTAGTTTTTGTGGAGGCCATTATGCCATCACAAGCCATTACTTGGCCAAAACCAAATATTAAACAAGAAATCATTGTAACATAGTACTCATTAGATGAATAATTAGAGTTAGAGTTAGGTTCTATTCTTAAACTGACATCAAATTTACCATAAAAATATAAATCAACATCAGTGTTAACATCAAATTCAAAGTCCCTTGAGTTAAAATCAGATTCAAAAGAAGAATATGTTTATGGCTGTTACAACATTGGTTATGCATGCCTTAAAAATCAATTTAAATACATTTGTGATCCTTCTATGGTTTTTGAAGATGATTACTTCAGCTTCGACACAAGTTATCCTAATATATTTTATGAGGATTATGCAGCCTCTCCCCTTTCCATTACCATTACACATGCCATTACCATCAACTAAAATAGCCATATCATTGACATTACATCTCCCACAAGTGTCGATTAAGATCAATATAATCACACATTATTGAATTGCATCCATGGAAACATAGCAGTTGATGAAGAGCAAGGAGGCCAAGACAACATTCATGTAGTAGAATAACACTCTCCTATTGAAACTTTTTGAAAGCACTAGAAGACAATCAAAGTCAAAAGCCAACATTACTTAGTGAAACCTTCTCAAAGGTCTTATAGGACAATCAAGATAAATTTATTGGTGAAAACCTCTTTGAGGCACCAATAGCTAAGCACATAAGTTCTTCACTGCTTGATGAAAACAAAGTCAAAGATCAAATTAAAATAACTTCCTATCTACAGCCTAATCAGATGGTAACTACTCTCCAGATCAAATAACATAAAAATATGGTGGTCCTATCTAGAAAACGAGTCTTCAACCCCACCATAACCAAAGTTATGTTGAATTTGGAATCAACAACATTACGTGTGACTAAAAGTCCTAATTATACATTCCATTATCATTTCCCATTCCATTTCATAATCAAACTTCCAATCCATTACTTGTCCCTATTTACCATATATGGTCATACTTTCCTTTGTAGAGGTTACAAATATACCTTGTCTCAACATTTGAAGGAATTAGAATCAATGACCAATGAAGATCACAAAAGTATTCTCAGCAACCGGATCTATAAGCTATTTTTGATAGATAAACTATTTAACTGAGGTGTGGGTTAGAAATTAATATTATCAAGTATTATATTTGTATGATTTTTTTATTAAGATGTGCATCTCCCCATCAATAGGAACAATAGAATAAAAAACCATACCCAGGCCAAAAGCATGTACCATACTATTTCACATTGCCAAGCCATTACCATTGCTACATATCCATTATTGTATGTTCTTACTACCATTTTATCCAATTTATCAAAAACCATCATTATCCTAAAGCAATGCCATTACATCCTATCATTCCATTCCTATCTAGACCAAAGCCTATTTTTAGTCATCCTACCCAATCCTATTTTGATCTTGGTTCATTTGGTTCTTCTTGCATCTTTTGTGAGAGGATTCCAATCAAGTTTAAATAATCAATCCAATCCATGTTTAAATGATAGTCTATGAAAGTAGTGTGATAGTTGATTTTGTAAGATATCTTTCATCCTATCAAGCTTGTGAGCCTGATTATAATCTCTATGGGCAAATCAGTGTTTCACTAGTCTTAATACTAATTATAACCACCTATGGGAAAATTAGTATCATTAACCTATGCCATTGTATCCTAGTTATAATCACCAATGGGGAAACTAGGGGAAATACTTGTTTACCATGCATTGACGCATCACCTTACCATTATTGATTTCATTTGACTAGTCATTTGCCAGATTTGAGAACTTGTTGGGACCTAGTTGGTTTTTCTTCACCTTTTGTATGGATAAAATTACTATGACTTGAGGTCATTTTAGGACTATGTGGGTCAATTATTGATACTTGTTAAGGTCATCTCAGTCACCCTAAGCCATGCTCTCACCATTTTATGAACAACCTAAGCCAAATGTTCTCACCGTTTTGTGAGCAACCTAAGCCAAATGCTCTTGCCATTTTGTCAGCAGGTATCTTGTCATTATCTAATGATTTAAGATACCTCAAAATTCCAAAAACATTCATAACATTTAAAAATTCTAAAAACATTTGTCCTATCTAAGCCAAGGACTTCATGAGCACAAAACCGAGCAAGCCACTACTACAAAGGCATTGGGAGCATCCAAGGAAGGTGAAAGAATTCTTGTGTTTTATTCCTTTAATTTTAGTTGTGTTTGTCATTTGTTTTTATCAACTAAGCTCTCTCTAATGTCTATGCCTAGAGATGTTATGCTAGTTAGTGTGTTTCTTTCATTTTATTTTCATTTTGGAACTAACACCATACTAACCATCCTCTCTTGAGTCAAACTCCTAGATCACATTAGTGTGATTAAAATTTTAAGAATATTCAATAGTTTTGACATTTGATATTATTGCCTTTTGTTTAAATGATTTGAATTTTAACTTTCTTTTGAAGGCTTTTTAAGATTCCTCCTCCATACAGATTTGGAATGACCAATCATGAGAGAGATAGTGATACACATGAATGAGTTGTAGGCTAAAACTAAAGGAAACTAAGTATCCTAAGATAAAATACTAACTATAACACTTACATTTTATAATGAATTAAGCATGTGGTCTCAAGTCTCAACCATGTATATGCTTAGTTTTCAGAAAAAGAAGGGAAAAAGGAGATCCAAATGAGGACTAGTGAAAAGAAATAGTAATGAGAAAGAATGCTTGTGAAATGATCACATGGTAATAAGAAATAGTAATCAAAGGGAAGTGGGTAAATATAACCAAGTCACCATGACAACTATCTCTGAAAAATAAAGATAAGAAAGAAAACAATCATGAAGATACAAGTGAAGAGTTTTGAGATAAACTCTAAAGGAAAAGAAAGTAATGATAAGGAAAAGATAATCATATGTGAAATGTAAAATGATAACATAAGCTAAATATAGTACAATAAGAAAGAGAAACATGATATAAGATAAACAAGATTTGACACACTGTCAAATGATATAATTAAATAGAAATAATATTGGAGCTTACGTCCAATCCAAATATAAATGAGAAATCACTATGCATGTGCTCATAAATACTAGTAAATATATCCACACACATTATCCAATACATCAGATAAGTATATACAAAGATTAATGCATACTATAGCTAAGGCCTCATCAATCTCTAGTGAATACTGGGCAAATACTTCTTTTATGATCTCCTCAACTGAAAAAGTAGGAATGCTCTAAGGATCATGCTAAGGAGGAAAGTTAGGTAAAGGCTAGTCAGGAGAATGCATGGAAATAGGATCTATTAGAGAAGGATTCATAGGTAGAGAAGGATCCATAGGTGAAGGAAGGTCCACAGGTGAAGGAATCACATGTGGAGGTATAAAAGGTGGTGAAGGGACCATAGGAGGTGATGGAACCATTGGAGGTGGAGCCATGGGAGAAGAAGGAGGATCCTTCTTATGGGAATGACTTGTAAGAGGAATGGTAGAAAGTCTAGGGATGGCTACAAGGTGATCCTTAAGATGTTGAATAATTCAACAATGATCAATGTGATGCATGCCACATAGGTGCCATAGATAATATACCTCACCATAATTAGGTAAATATTTAGGAAGTACCTTTAAGGGAGGCATGGCTTTGTTTGATGATGGGGAAGAAGGATGCTAGGTATCAAGGTATTGTTTCAACTTATGATAATGGGTGGAAGAGTGAAAATATTTCTTATAGAAGTAACAAATAAGATTGTGAGTGGTTTTAGGAGCACTCATGAAAGGAGGTGAAATAGGAGTGAAAGAAGCTAAAGAGGACTCATTGGCTCATTTAGTGGGTAGAGGAGACATCTAAGGTAGTGGAAGAAAACCATCATCAAGGGAGGGTGATGATGGGGAAAAAGTAGAACTAGTCTCAATAGGAGGAACACTAGGATGAGCAACAAGAAGAGGCTTAGCAATAGTAGGAGAGGAAACAAGTTCAAGTAAAGTGGAAAAAGGAATAAGCTTAACTATAGTTGGCCCTACTGAAGGAGGGGTGAGATTTGTAGAAGGTCTAAGGGTGACTACCCTAAGAGTGGAAAAGTAATAAAGTCTAATCATAGCATGATCTAAGAGCATGGTCCTCAGTGGTTCCTCAAAAACTAGAGGTATCAATTCCATCTCTACCTTACGATAAAGAGAAAAAATGCAAGAACCAAGAACTATAAATGAAAGAAAATGATAAGATGCATGAAAAGACTTAAGTAAAGAAGAGTGGTAATAAAAAATCTCAACATCATAGGCATGGATAAGGCTACCTAAAAGAGGATCATCTAAATAATAGCCATCATCATAATCTAGAGTATGAATATTGATGGCATAGGTCAGGATGACCTTGTCATCAGAGGAAGCTTGGTGAATAGAATGCCTAGTCTTGGTTAATACTATAAGAATGTCATCATAAGGAGGCTTGTGAGAATGAGGCTACAAGGAAACAAGGAGCTATGAGATGAGATGAAGTGAGAGATTAGAAGTTTTGATCTTTAAGTTAATCTCACTAGGCTCATCATCATTAGAATCTAAAAGGTTGGGAGGAATGTTACCAATGAGCTCAAGATGCCCATTGTAACCTCTAGTTGAGTTGACAGGAAAGTTAAGATGATGTGACTCATAGAATGGAACACTAGACAAAGGTTTAAGAGTAGGAATTTTGAAGACACCATGATCTTGGAATTATTTTAAATTCCAAGGGTTAGTGCCTCCTTGAATCTTGTAAATGGTTCTATTGTGAGGAAATTCAATGCTTTGGTGGGTGAAAGATGCAATGGATTACATTCAATGAGTCCAAGGCCTACCAATCGAGATGTTATAAGAAAGGGGAAAGCTAAAGATCACCACCTTCACATGAATGGTGAAAACTGGGATGGTAATGGGAAGCCACACACACCATAAGGGAGGCATTTGCCTTCTATCATATCTTTGGCATTTGCTACGTGTAGACTTGAGATTACATTTAGAATACCCAAAAATCTTAATGAAATCATGGGAAGTGACATAGGTACCAAAACCCTTTTTGATCAAGGCTCACTTAACTTGGATATCATTGATTTAGATGCTAATAAATAATGGAGGATCATCTGCATGAAGCAGAATCTCATCTAAAATCATAGATACGAGAAGTGTCTATAGTTTCATCAATTTTAATAGACATCTCTTCATATTGCTTTAAGATACTATCCTCAGATCCAGATAAATTAGTCTCACATCCCAATAGAGGAGGGTGATGGATATTCATCTTGAATAAGAGTTGCATGAGGTAATTTATATGATGTGGAGATGTCTTCATGAGTTTAAGGAAAGGTATCTGAGATAGAAGATTAGTAAGTTTCACAATGGGATGCCACTCATCATAACCCATAAGGATATTGTTAGATATAGGTGCATAATGATTAAGAATATCTTCGAAAGGTGGATCCAAAGAGCATTGAAATTATGTTGATAATAATGAGAAGGTTGAGGAAAAGGTTGTAAATCATTTGTTAATAAAGAAGTTGTTAGTTTAGATTGATCTTAAAGTTTGGAAGAAGTGTTAGTAGAAATTGGATTGTTATCAATATTAGAAGATGATGGGAGAGAAGTAGTAGTATGAGATGTGTCATCCAAGGGAGAATAATAAATTGGATCATCAAAAGAAATAAGATCTTCTTGCCCCAACTCATTTAAATTAGTTGGAGAAGAACCCTGGATAACATGGTATGTCTTATGGGAAGGAGGAGTGTAGATATGTTGGGAATCAATGAAATCCACCACTCTTCACATATTGGTCATGCTAACCACATTCTCTTCAAAATTTGGTTCAACAAGACTTTTTACGTTATTGGTGGAAGAAGTGGGCTTGTCTTGACCTTTTTGGATTGGTTGATGATTAGGTAAGGGGTATTTATATATAGCTAAATGAGTGTTTACTTGATTTAAGGCTTGATTTTTATCATGTGATTTATAGTGTTTGAAAGCAATCTCATAGGCTTGTTGACACTTATGGATAAAACAATCGTGATCAAAATTTGGGCTAAGAAGAAAGTCCATGGCTAAATTTTGGATCTGTCTACAAGTCTCATGAGAGTGACCCCAGCTAGCATGAAACCAACAAAACTTATTAGGATCATATCATGATTCATAGGTAGAGTAGGATCAAGCTCTCATGGAAGAGGCCTGGGTAGATATTTAATAAATTCTATTGAGGATAAAGGCTTATGAACATGAATGTTGTTTGTTGAGAAATAAGGATTAGTGTATTATTGAGGAGTTGGTTCTGAAGAAGAGGTAGGAATGATAGTTTAAACATTGTGAATGGTGTCATATGAATCAATAACACCATCATTGGTAATATTGTAGTTTTTGTTCTTTGCTAATAGGCAAGGGCCTGTAAAAGGTTGGGGTGGCTCAAATTAATGCATGAAGGAATCTTATTTTTTGGATTGATCAATAGCTTCCTCCAAGGTATGTGGAGAAAGGGTTCAGACTTGATATTGTATTTTAGGGAATAAATCATTTGTAAAGAGATGAAAGAGATTATCATCTACCATGTTATGTTCACATTTATTTGAAAAAATCTTCTATCGCTTAACAAAGGCTTGGATAGTTTCATTATCATTTTGTTTGCAATTGATGAAATGGGCCAAAGTGTTCTTAGGAAGATCACTAGTTTGAAATTATTGAACTAAATCATTTAATAAGTCTTTCAAACTAGTGTTAGAGTGTGTTCTAAGTTGATTATACCAATCCAAGGCATTGCCCATGAGGGTTTTGGCTAAGAGTTTGGTAGTGGCAAAGGTATTTAACTTGACCCAATCCTTGTAAATATTTCCAAATGTCTTGAGGTGAAGGGTAGGATTAGTTGATCTATTGTAATAAATTATATATGTTATACCTCCAATTTCAATGTTGCAATTTGGGTGGTAAGAGGTTCATTTTGTAAATGCTTGATGATTTTTCTTACTAATGGAGGTTGAGGAATGAGATTACCTTGAGAATATTTAAGTGGGGGAGGAGGAACACTTTGGTTATGTGTGCCCCAAGTCATTTTTTGAGGATTGGATTGAAGATTAAGAAGGTGGTTTTGCATTTGTATCATTTGATTCATATTATGATCTTGGAATGTGTTCATTTGATTAAGAGTTTGCAACAATAGTTGATGAGTTTGATTAGTGTTATTATAAGAATTAATATTGGTGTTTGTGGCTTGGGTACCATTATTAGTGTTGATATGAGCTTGAGAAGAGTTATGAGAATTTGAGGCACTAGTGGCAAAATTTGCTTGTGAAGAAAAAGATGGAGTAGTAAATGGTTGAGAGGAAGAGCACTAGAAGCATGAGTGTCTTGGGTAGAAAATTATGAACTTGTGGAAAGATTAAAAATATTAGATCTTATGAGAGGCCCACTAGATGTAGAACTTGCCATGTTAGTTGAAATACTAGGCATGGAGGTGGAAGAAGTTAAAGAAGAAGATGTCATGGCATAATAAGGATTAAATATTAAAATAAGAGGTTGAAAAGCAAAAAAATCAGTACCCCAAAATCCATTTGAGAAAGTGAGAGTAGGAGATTGAGGTTCTTCAACTTGACAGTTAATCATGAGGTTGTAGATGGTGGAAGGATCCTTCCCTTTATGCTGAGGGAATTCCATGATAAAGAAAAGTATTTCAGGAGTATACTCTAACTCAAGTTTATACTCTAAGAGAAGAGCAAGTTTTTGTTGCAAAGGGGTATGAGGAGTGGTCCCATAGTTCATCATGCAGGTTGCAATATGAACATTACTAGCATTCATGAAAGGAGCCCAACTTTATCTATGGGAGACCCTATTAGGATTGGTGAATTCCATCATGTATATTGATTGAACTTTAGTTTTGTCAGCAAATAAAAAGTCTATAATGAAAGGAAAAAAGAGACAAGATGAGAAAATAAAGAATTAGAAAGTGACTAAAATAGTACTAGGTTGACCTGGTTGACCTAGTGCAAAATAAGGATTGTAAAACTATACAGGGTCCATAGGATCAACCTAGTTCAGTGAACAGTGACTACCAAAATGAGGTAAAAATGTTATAAATAGTAATAAGTTGACTAAGTTGACCTAGCATAGTGTACAAGGGGTGAAAATGATACAGGGTCAACCTAGCACAATAGATAGGGAAGAAACGAAAGTTGATAACAAGATATGAATTAACACAAGATAATTGCAAGTAAGGTAAGAAATAAGTAAGTACTGAAAGGGAAACAAATATTCAATTAAATTGACATTGGCTAATCCAATTAATGCACACAAATCAAAATCTTGTACTAACACTAGCTAATGCAAGCTTTTGCACACATAATTGATCAAAGAGTAAGTAAACAAATTGAAAGTGAAGCTAGTTATTTGGTCAACCTAAAATGTTGATTAGATTGTTAAGAATGATTTTGAATGTAAAAGGGAGATTGTGTTAAGGTGTGGAGCCTAAAAGCTTCACCAAGGAGCGCATTTTAATAGTTGCAGGTTTACACAGTCACTGGCATCGATCAGGAGCGACTGACGTCGGTCAGGATCAGTTCAGAAGATGCCAGCGTCGGCAGGGATCAGCCGACGTCAATCACAAGCAAGTAGGAAGGAACCGACATCGGTTACCTGTGCGTCCAGAGAGCTATTTCTGAGGAAAAAATCAAGTGTTTGCATGATGAGTTTAAGTCATAGTCTCAAGTCTGCGTCTCTATTATTAGTAAGACTATTTTTTAGAGCCCTTGTTCAAGAGGCATAACTGTTGGTTGTAAGTGCATGCTCAAGTTTCCTAATTCTATATGTAGGATTAGATCTTCTTAGCTTATTGTAGTATGATTGAATGTTGAAAGAATAGTACAAAATTGTATAGGTGAATCAATCCAGGTTGTTGGAGTTGATTGTAATTGAGGGAGAGAGCTCTTGATGGAAAGAGATCTAGAGAGAGATCTGTACATCTGAGAGAGGTGTGGAAGAAAAGAAGTTTCTTCAATTATATTCCTTCTGTAAAGAGTTTAATACAAATTTTTAGGGTGGTTTCTTGTATCTCTTATTCTTTGCTATTATCTGATTCTAGTTACTTATCTATCTGATTTAATTCCACGTTTATTGCTTTCATAAGTGTAATCAAATTGTTGGTTGATCCCCAACAAGTGGTATCAGAGCTTGGTTACAAGTTTTAGAGATTGATACCAATAAGTGGTATCAGAGCCTTGGTTGTAGGTTCAGAGCTTGATATCCAATAAGTGGTATCAGAGCTCAGGTTCACTAACAGGTGGTTTAAATCTGTGTAGTGTGTATTGATTACAGGGTACTTATAGGAGTTTCTGCATGGATTTTTGTTTGAGTGGGAGAAGCAATGGCAGAAAAAAGTAAACTAAGAATGGAGAAGTTCAATGGAAAAAATTATCAACATTGGAGAATGCAGATAGAGGACTATCTGTATCAGAAAGATCTATACTTACCGTTAGGTGGGATTGCAAAGAAGCCCACAGACATGGATGATGAAGAATGGGAAGTTCTTGATAGAAAGGCTCTGGGGTCTATAAGACTGAGTTTGGCATCTATTGTGATATCTAATTTATCACAGGCAAAGTATACGATAGAGTTAATGACTACTTTAGCAAATTTGTATGAAAAACCCTCAGCTTCTAATAAGGTATATCTTATGAAGTAGCTATTTAATTTGTGTATGCAGGAAGGTGGATCTATATCTAATCATCTGAATGATTTCCATGGAATTGTAAATCAATTAAGTTTAGTCAATATTGTGTTTGATGATGAAATTAAAGCTCTTTTAATATTATGTTCTTTGCCTGAAAGCTGGCATAGCTTAGTAATGGCAATTAGTAATACTGCATCTGCTTTAAATATTTTAAAAGTAGAGGATGTTGTTAGTGTTATCTTGAATGAGGAAATTCACAAGAAAAGCATAGAGGAAACATCAGGGAATGCTTTAAGTTTTGAGAGTAGAGGAAGGCAAAAAGAGAAGAGCAAGAAAGGGAGATCAAGATCTAAGTCTAAGGTGAGAGGTAGATCCAAATCTAGAAATGGCAGGAAGCCACAATGCTAGAATTGTGGAAAGATGGGACACATAAGTAGAGATTACTGGTCAAAGCCTAAGGAGGACAATCAGCACGAAGGAAAAGAAGAAGCAAAGGTTGCAGGTATTGCACAAGATGCTTTAATATTCTCTTTGCATAATAATATAGAATCTTGGGTTTTAGATTCTGGTGCATCTTTTCATGCTACACCTAATAGAGAATATTTTAGTGACTATATCCATGGAGATTTTGGAATAGTGTATTTAGGGGATGATGAGCCTTGTAAAATTATTGGAAAAGGTAAAGTGCAGCTGAAAATGCAGAATGGCAACACATGAGTGTTGAGAGATGTTATGCATGTTCCTAGCTTGAAGAGGAATTTGATTTTTGTAGGAAAGTTAGGGGATGAGGGTTGTACAGTAACTCTCACAGCTGAATCTTGGAAGGTGACCAAGGGTGCACTTGTTATGGCCAGAGGTAAGAGAGTAGGTACTCTCTATTTATGTAATTGTGTTACTAACAATTCTCCTTCTGTATTATCTACTTCAGATGTGGATGCAAAATTGTGGCACTCAAGGCTTGGCCACATGAGTGAGAAGGGAATGTCAATTCTTAAGTCTAAAGGTAACCTTTCAGATTTGAAAAGCATAGATCTAGATTTTTGTGAGCACGGTGTTTTTGGGAAACAAAAGAGAGTGAGTTTTCTCAAGACTAGGTCAACAAAGAAGAGGCATAAGTTGCAGCTTGTTCACACAGACGTGTGGGGACCGGCTCAGGTTGCTTCTTTTGGAGGATCACAGTACTATGTTTCATTCATAGATGATGCTACAAGAAAGGTATGGATCTATTGTATTAAGAAGAAATCTGATGTATTTGAGACTTTTAAGATTTGGAAAGCTATGGTTGAGAATGAAATAGGCAGAAGATTGAAGTGCCTGAGATCTGACAATGGTGGTGAGTTATGCAGCTATAAGTTCAACTAGTATTGTTATATGCATGGAATTCACAGGCAAAAGATGGTTCCAAGGACACCTCAGCAGAATGGAATTGCTGAAAGGATGAACAGAACAATCATGGAGCGTGCAATGTGTATGAGATTGCATGCTGATTTGCCCTTAGAGTTTTGGGCAGAAGCTGTTGATACTGCAGTGTACCTAATTAATAGAGGACTCTCTAAAGCTCTGGATGGTGGAATTCTAGAACAGGCATGGACAAGTAAAAAGGTAGATCTCTCATTTCTCAAATTTTTTGGTTGTGAAGCCTTTGTGCACATTGATAAGGAAAATAGAAAGAAGCTGGATGCTAAGTCTATGAGGTGCACATTTATTGGCTATGGCTCTGATGATTTCAGTTTCAGATTTTGGAATCTAGGAACTAACAAGATAATTATGAGCCATGATGTTGTTTTCAATGAAAAAGTGATGTATAGTGATCATCTGAATCAATCTGGGCAGAGCAATGGAGAATTGGACGAGGTGACGGTCCAAAATGAGCTCACAGGAAAAAGAAATAATCACTTACAGGAAAACATAGAGATCGACATCGACAAGACAGGAACCGATGTCGTTAGAACAAAAACCGATGTTGGTCATACAAAGACCGACGTCGGTAGGACAGGAATTGACGTTGGTCAGGCAGAACCGATGTCAGCCAGTTACAGGCTTGGAAGTGACCGAGGTCGGTCACTATCAGAGAATTTGGGTGGACAGCGTGTTGTGAACGAGTCTCAAACACCCATCAGGAGGTCAGAAAGGGTAAGTAAGCCTCCAATTCGATATTCCCCTTTATTATTCTATTTATTGCTAACTGATGGTGGAGAACCAGAGAGTTTTGAAGAAGCAATATAGGTGGAGTCCAAGAATTAGTGGGAGTGTGGCATGGTTGAGGAAATGGAGTCCTTGAAAGAGAACCAAACATGGGATTTGGTTGAGTTGCCAGCAGGTAAGAGGACACTGAAGAATAGATGGACCTACAGGTTGAAGGAAGGTGAGAATGGACAAATGAGATATAAGGCCAGATTGGTAGTGAAAGGATTTGCACAAAAGCCAGGTATTGATTTTGGTGAGATTTTTTCTCCTATTGTTAAAATGACTTCTATACGGATTGTACTGTCTTTAGTTGCTATTGAGGATTTGCATCTTGAGTAGCTTGATGTTAAGACAGTGTTTCTTCATGGAGATTTGGATGAAGAAATATATATGGAACAGTCGAAAGGATTTGAGGTCAAAGGTAAGGAGAAGCTAGTGTGCAGATTGAAGAAAAGCTTGTATGGCCTCAAGCAAGCTCCTAAATAGTGGTATTTGAGATTTGACAGGTTTATGACTGAGCATGGCTATAGTAGGTGTCAATCTGACCATTGTGTATATTTTAAGAGATTGGATAATGGTAGATATATTATTCTGTTGTTATATGTAGATGATATGCTGGTTGCAAGATCACACATGCAGGATATCTCTGAGCTTAAGGTGAAATTAGCTCATGCATTTGCCATGAAGGATTTGGGAGCAGTAAAGAAAATCCTTGGCATGAGCATTAAGAGAGATAGGAAAAAATCACAGGTTGATTTTGTCTCAAGAGGATTATGTGAACAAGGTGTTTAAACGGTTCAACATGCAGGATGCAAAACCGGTAAGCACACCTTTGGCTGGACATTTTAAGTTGAGTAAAGAACAATGTCCTAATTCACATGATGAGGTAGAGTACATGAGTAGAGTTCCATATTCTTCCACAGTAGGGAGTTTAATGTATGCAATGGTTTGGACTAGACCGGATATTGCCCAAGCAGTGGGAGTTGTAAGTAAGTATATGGCCAATCCAAGAAATGAACACTGGAAAGCAATTCAGTGGATCCTTAGATATCTAAGAGGAACCAGCAGTAGGAATTTGTGTTATAGAGGTTCAGATACTTCTCTACATGGTTATGTAGATTTAGATATGGCAGGTGATTTGGATGGTAGGGAAGCACCACAGGATATGTTTTCACTGTTGGTGGAATGACGATTAGCTAGATATCAAAGTTGTAGAAGGTTGTTGCCTTGTCAAGTACAGAAGTAGAGTATATTGTAGTCACAGAGGCTAGCAAAGAGATGATATGGATGACACGGTTCATGGAAGAGCTTGGAAATGAGCAAGAGAGTTGTAGATTATACAGTGATAGTCAGAGTGCAATTCATTTGGCTAAGAATTCAGCCTTTCATTCAAGAACAAAGCACATACAGCTTAGGTACCACTTCATAAGATAGGCATTGGAGGATGGTGAGTTGAAGCTTGAGAAGATCCATATAGATAAGAATCCTACTGATATGTTAACCAAGCCGGTTATAAAGGAGAAGTTGAATCTTCATTCAACTTCTGTTGGTCTTCATGATTGAGTTGAAAATGGAGGAGCTAGAAGATGTTGTTGTACAGGTACTGGTGTAGCTGTTTATCTCCAAGTGGGAGATTGTTAAGGTGTGGAGCCTAAAAGCTTCACCAAAGAGTGCATTTCAATAGTTGCAAGTTACACAGTCACCAGCATCGGTCAGGAGCAATCGACGTCGGTCAGGATCAGTTCAGAAAATGCCGACGTCGGTAGGGATCAGCCGACGTCAGTCACAGGCAGGAACCAACGTCGGTTACCTGTGCATCCAGAGAGCTATTTCTGAGGATAGAACCGAGTGTTTGCATGATGAGTTTAAGTCATAGTCTTAAGTCCACGTCTCTATTATTAGTAAGACTATTTTTTAGAGCCCTTGTTCAAGAGGCATAACTGTTGGTTGTAAGTTCATGCTCAAGTTTCCTAATTCTATATGTAGGATTAGATCTTCTTAGCTTATTGTAGTATGATTGAATGTTGAAAGAATAGTACAAAATTGTATAGGTGAATCAATCCAGGTTGTTGGAGTTGATTGTACTTGAGGGAGAGAGCTCTTGAGGGAAAGAGATCTAGAGAGAGATCTGTACATCTGAGAGAGGTGTGGAAGAAAAGAAGTTTCTTCAATTGTATTCCTTTTGTAAAGAGTTTAATACAAGTTTTCAGGATGGTTTCTTGTATCTCTTGTTCTTTGATATTATCTGATTCTAGTTACTTATCTATCTAATTTAATTTTGCATTTATTGCTTTCATAAGTGTAATCAAATTGTTGGTTGATCCCCAACAGATTGAATATAAGCAAGGTACTAGAAATCAATTTATAGATAGTTTTAGGTAAGTTTAGGATGAAAGGGACTGTAGTGGTAATGATAAAGGCTTGGTATTGGAGCCTACCCCATCACTTCACACACCACAATAATAAGGGTAATGGGTTACTTGACCAAAGAATCAAGTCAGCTTCCCCTTGGTGATGAAATCTAAATAGGTATACCTGGGTAGTCAAAGATTTAAATGCTTATTGATGTTTATGTGGTTTGGTCATGTGTGAATAAAATAGAAATAATGCAGCTAAGTGATTAATTAAAAATACCCTAATTAGACTATGTAAACTATTCTAAGAATGCAAACAACTAAAAAGAAAGATGTGATTAACATATATGGTTCATTCCAACTTTGAAAAAAGGTATAGTTGAGAAACTATATGGACAATCATACAGAATAGGATCGATAGGGTCAAACCTATACTATGGAAGCAAAGTCTAAAATTAAACTAGATCGGTTAGGTCAACCTAATTATTTCAAAAAACATAGAACATAGAACCAGGTCAATAGAGTTGACCTAGTTGATTGTGCAAAGGTAGTTTTGAAGACTGAAAACTTGAAAGGAAAGTATAGAAAAAGAAAGATATAGAGGAATAGAAACTAACCAAAATGGTTTAAAGATGAAAAAGAGAACATTTTTTATCTAAGACCCTAGAGAAAACCAATAAAAACTTGCAAATTAGGTCGAGCTGGTTGATCAAGCTATACAGGAACCTATTGAAAAAGTGCTAAAAATGCACTAGGTCAACCTATTCAACCTAGTAGGCAGAACAAGAAGTATAAAAACCTAAAAAACATACATTGGGTTGAGCTGGTCAATATATTTGTCTAAAAAAAATCTAAAAGTTTTAAAACATGTACTGGGTCAAGTTGGTCAAGCCAGTTACCTATTCTTGCAAACTTGTGCACAAAGATAAATAACTAGGTTGATGAGGTCGATCTAGCATAGTAAAGATATGATAAAAATAATGATGAATAGAAATGAAATAAGTGAAATAAATCCTATAAGGGTTTGTTTCACATTGGGTTCACTATAATGTATGCAATCAAAAATACATCATGTCTATAAATCAATCCTGGATTGAATTGGATAGAGCACACCTACACTTCTGATTGAGGGGCATACAATTGTTAAGCAGGAACATGACCAATATGAGGATCTGTTAGACCTTATTAGGTGATCACTTATCACAACACACTGTGTGAGATAGCATTCCAAAGCCTATAGTCTAACACAATCACACAACCCTAAAAAAATTCTATGATTTAATAATTCACTATTCTAATAACAATAAAAGTAAATCTAATCTAGTGCACACCAAAGCTTGTTGCACAAAGTGGGGGTTAGAACCAAAATAAATAAATAATTAAATTAAACATGTATAGAAGGCATACTCACGTCAATGTATATGGAATCCTAATACATGGAAGAAAATAATATAAATGCACTATCTATCTACTCTTATAAAGAAGGAATAAAGTTAGGATACTTACCTTTGAAGATGAACCCACTGAGCCTCAATCTCTCCCTTGGCCAAGGTGCTTTGCAAGTGATTATCATGATATGTAAGGATAACTAAGATAAATTAGTGTTAGGACACACAACCTATCCAAGCATCTAAAAGACTTATCCATAAGATGAGATCAGAGCCCCAAAGAAAGTATTAAACCCTAAAGCTTTATTCCCTAAATAGAATGGTCAATAAGCAGATGTTTATTCACACTTCTTCACTTAATTCTTCACTCTTATGAAATGGTTGTAAATGACCTTGTATATATAATAGTATCTTACCCTAAAATCATTCAAAAATGTGGGTTGTGCTAGGTGGACCCGATCAACTTAGCATGTTTTTGGGTCTAACTCACAAGGTCTGTGCTAGGTCAGCCAAGAGGCCAATAAACCAAAAGAGAGAAAATGTCCCTAAACTATGCTAGGTGGACCTGGTCGACCTAGCACCACCGATAGGTCATAAGGTTAGTAAGGCAAGAAATGAAGGATAAAACATAGCAAGTGAAAGGAATAGGTATAACTAAGAAGAATAAGCTTGGGTTTAATTGTTTTAGGAGGCTAGTATGTGAATGGCAAGTGCAAAAAGGAACAATAATCTTATGAAGCATCGATGGTCTACCCACCCCTTTCTTGGTGTACCCCTTAAGGCATGCATTTAGAGAGATTGAGACTTGATCAGTTCCTACAAGATACAAAGTGTCAGTAATCAATAAAAGTTTGAAAATATTATGTGTATACACAAAGCATGGATATATTATTCAATTCCAAAAAAACATCATCATACACTTTAGTTTACCACTCTTACATAAGAACACATCATGAATCATCTTTTCACTTTTGCCTGATTTTTTAGTGTCTACACCATTAGGTTTGTTAATGACTAGTCAACTTGGATGACCACTTTACACACCTAAGATCTAGAACCTATCTATAAACCTTCATGGATAACAACTATAAATCTCACACTTTGATCTTCATCCACTTAGCAACTTTGACTCAATCAACTCTATCTTCTACAATAAATATTTAAAAGATAAGCACTTTCATATAGGGTCTACCCACTCACTTGAGAAACCAATCATACCTCAAGATGTTTGAGATAATTCACTTCAACCTTTAATTACTTTTCTAGCCATATCAAACCATTTTGATCTCTTTATAATAAAATATTCAACATCAAAGTCATTGTTAGGGTTCTTTGAGGGTTTATACCAACTTCTAGTTTTAACGATCATTCATAAAACTTAGCTCCTCTTTCCAGAAACCAATGCTTGAAAATATTAACTATAACTCTTCCTTATCTACCATGAATAACTTAGATTCTCATATAGATGTTGCACATGCCAATGAGCACTATAAAAACCTTTGTGACTAGACAACTCTTCATTTTATACTCTTCAAGAAACCTTGAAACACTTTTTCAATATTTTCTTATAAACCATGACCTAAAAATTCATGCACATGCTAAACAAAACTTGAATCACCTCTGTCAATATTTACCTACTCATCCATGTCATTAAAATTGATCCTTATACCTCATCTAACCACCATCTCTCTTTTTGATTTCTAGGCCTTGACCTACAAGTTTCTTTAGTTATTGAATCTAACCTTCCATCCACCCTATAGGTTTTACCTTGAAACTCTCTTGTGTTTCAATGCCTCTTATGTATGCTCAAGCAACCTCATACACTCACTCTTCTTTAGATCTTCAAATAGAATATCTTTATATTTTCTTATAGATCTTCAAATCTTGACTAAGGATGTGTTGACCAATTTTTACTCACAGGCAAAAATTTTGGTCACCCTCTTCAATTGCTATGAAAGGCCAGTCAATCTCAGGTTACTCAGTTCATGCTCAGTCCATCTTTAGTTTCATGCTCAGTTCAGGTCAGGTTCATTGGTTTAAGTGCCTTGGTTCAAGTCAAAAAAGTTCAACGGCAAGGAAGTGATCGGGCTTGGCCTTTGGAAATCAGCGCGTTCCTTTGAACCTTGAACCATTGAACCAAATCTTGGTTCAACGGATTTTGGTTCAAGGGGGTGCCCTAAGCCCAAAGGGTAGTCACCAGTCAAAGAGCCCTAGTGGAGGGCAAACTTGTTTTTTTAAAGGGCCTCAGAATTTGGGCCGTCCCCAAAAGCTAAGTCAAAAGTCGGGGGCAAGCCGTGAAGGGATTCAAGTAGGCCACATGGGATTCAAGGAAGGCCGCATACCGTCTAAGCAAGCTGCTGACCTGTCAGCAAATTAAAACACAAGGGGCCCACTGAAGATTTTACAAGGCATGGTGCTCGGATAGTGCCAAACATGGAAACAAGCCAGAGTTAAAGCGACTGGCTAGGATATTCGCCCTTGGGGGGGCTAAACAGACCAGTTAAGACAAAAGGAAGAAAAATTCAAGTGACAAGCATGGTTCCAGTAGGTGGATGATGCCAACAACAATGTTTTTCTTCTTCCCAAGGAAGACACGACATGCCCACTTGAAAGCAAAGCGCCAAATGAGTTGGTCTTGTCTTTTTCTATATAACATTGTGAATTGGTCATTTGTAAGATATCTTTTCACATTTTTGTAAGAGCACAGCTCTGCAAATTTTCTACCTAGATCAAATAAAAGATAGTTTTTACCTCTTTCTTGGATGGATTTTTTTGTGTATGCCTTGAATGTTGGTGTGTGTCCAGTCATTGTTTCTTGATGCTCTCACAGGTTCAACACCAGCAAACCTATTATCTACAAAGTGCCATTGTCTGCTGCTACTAGGAGTAGAGTTCCATTTGGGGTGCAAAAATAGAAGAGGTCACTTCCAGTATGTATTTCTTAGCATCTTGGTGAGTCCATGTTTCCTGTATTTTTCATTAGAACCTCCCTGTCATTTCTAGCAGCCTGGTCTTTTCTGCCAAGTCTTAGTGTATGTATGTTTTTTTGTTTGATCCTGAGTGTGGAGGTGGGAAGGTCATTTCATTTTTGGTGTATCACCTCTTTAGAGTAGGCTGTTTGTTTTCCTATATTTTTTTATCCCTTTTCATTCCCCCCCAGTTTATATAGCTGTATATACCTATGTTTTTTGCCCTGCTGGAACAAACAACAATACATCAAAGGGAGCTAGCCCTTATATAGAGACTCTCCTCTCCTACTTCACCATCCCACAAGTGAGAGAGGAGATTCCATGTTGAGGGGAGAGGGCAAGAACCTGTTTTCCTGCCATCGAGTGCAATCTCTAGTGTCAACAGTTCTGGCACACCCAGAGGGACACAAGTTTTTTAACGCAGTAGAGCTTCAGGATTGATGATGGTCCTGTTACAGCAAATCATTTTCTTCAGCATCTGATGACTCCGAGTTATATCCATTGGTTAAGCAGCCTGGTACCTTCAAGAAGCGTATTTTTTGGTATGTGTAAATCCCATCATTTTAAGTTATGGACTCTATTTTTTTTGCCAGCATGGCTATGATCCTTACCAGCCTTATGGTGATCCTTATCATGCCCAATATGGCCAGTCTCAACCTAGCTATGAGCTATATCACCCTTATGCTCAATCTTCTCAATATGTCACTGCTTCCACTCAGCCCAGTCTCTTTGGCAATCAACCCATTTCCGCTTTCAAGCAAGCACTGCTGGGATACAACAAATATGTAATTGATCTTAACACCAGAAAGGGGTACGACCAAGATATTCCTGATCATATCATCCAACAAGTGAGGAATGCGCTGGATCAAGTTAAAAAATAATGGGCTCCTATTGAAAGAGTGAATTGGCACATGCTTTCAAATGAGATGTTGGATGTGAGTAGTTTAATTGCATCCATGGAGGAAAAGCTTAGTGTGCATGAGAGGCAGCCTTAACAAGTCTATCAACCTACATACTCACTACCCAAAGCATCATATCAGTCATATACAGCCCCTGCTCTTGAGCCAAGTCGACCTTGTCAAAGTCAGTTCCTCAATCGTGTTGAGGAAAATTTTGAAATAGCGAACCTTATGTTTAAGGCTAATCTTGATAGATAGATCGAATTAGCAAACCTTCAGATGTAGCAGTCCATTTTGGTAGCAAGGGAAGTGGAATCAAAATATTCACTATCCTCTCACATTGAGGTCCCGTCAGCCCCAAAGGAAATGCCCAGTCTCAGAACAGTAAAGAGAAGAAAGACGTCATCCAAAATGAAGAAATGCAAAGTGAGGATGCTCTAGCTAAGTGAATTGAGGAACTAGAGAAGAAGATGAGACTGCTGAAAGAAAAAGAGGTGGAGCTTTCAAATGCTGTAGACCAGCCAATGCCAAAAGGTATTCCTTTCACCAATCCACAAGCTAATTTCAATATTGATGAAGCATTGGTGAAGTGGAGGGACGAAAATCAAGAAGTTTTGGCCTAGGGTCTGCCCCTTCTTATTTTAGAAAAAGCTCCCCTTTGTGTGCCAAATCCTTTCTATGAGATGGCACTTGCTCATTCTGGCTCATCCAATGCATCAATCAGTCCTACCCTCAATCTCGTGCACCTAGCTTTCCAGCATGCCTCTCTTCAGGTAGATTTCCCTATGCATGAGTAGCCCCTCCCAATTATTTCCCAACCTCCTCAAGTCTTTCAACATGATCTCCAAACTCCAAGCTGGAAGGAGGAGCATCATGAGTCAACCCAGGAACTTGAAAGTGATAAAATTGCTGCCTGCTCACAAAAGCAACAGTCCAATCCTAGGATCATGAGCTGGGCGCAAACAATTGAATCTTGGAACAACAAAGAGGAAGAGGAGGAAGGTTTTAGTCTAATTCTTGAAGGAGAGGCTGCTCCCACCCTTGATAATGATTATGACTTTTGGGAAAAGCTTTTCCAGGAAGATTTGGATAGGCAAATTGCAGAATTGGAGTCTAGCGCAAAAATCCTCAGTGAATGTGTGATGGACGGTTCAGACCAAATAGCACATTTTATGTCTGAACACACCCCACCTAGACATTTCCAAGAAAGCTATCAGGCCTTGCCTGATATGGATTATGCTCAGTTTGTGACTGATGTGGGGGACTTCATGATTGCAAATGAGGACAAAATCAAATAGAGTGATATGGAAGAGCATGGACAACCTTTTGTTCATGATTTGAATGATTTGTTTGAAGTCTTCAGATCAGGCTACATTATTCTTAAAGGAAGCTATGAGTTGGTTAAGAATGAAGAAGGCAGCGTTGGGTTTTGAACAAACAAGCAAGGAGGTTGCTTTTTTCTAGATTTACTCCTTCAGAAGGTTGGTGAATCTGAAAATACTTCCTCAAAAATCATTAAGGAGGATGGTCATATCGTGGAACCTGAACATGAGGCAAAAGAGAACAAACCATTCCATGATGCATATCAGGAAGCTTCTAGTGATGAGCCGGTAGCAATTGATTTCTTGGTGAGGAGCACCAACATGAAGGACCAACAAGAGGCAGGCCTCTAGGGACAAACAGAATACATATATGTCAGAGGCATATTTGATTTCGATCCACTTGATTTCCAGCCAACTCAGGCAACAGGTAAAAAGAGCAAGTCATCATTTCTCTTTTCCATTCTGTTACTTCCCTAGTGCCATAAGTCTTCTTACCAAGAAGGGGACTTAAGAAGTTTTCCATTTGATCCAGGAGGGAATCAAATGCCTGGTTAGCTGTACATAATAGTTTGTTTTTAGTTTCTTTTCTAGCTTTCCATAAGTGTAGTTGCACAAGTAGCATTTTTATAATTGTGTGTTTCCCTTTGCGTGTGGGGATAAAAATTGCGTGTTTGATCTTGGGATCTTTCGGGCTCTTATTGATTCTTTCAAGTTGCATCTGACTTCGCACCCAATGGATTTTTAAGGCAATTAGATTCTAAGCATAACAGGCATGCTTACCCTGTGAGTCACCAATTTGTTGACCAATTTTTACTCACGGGCAAAAATTTTGGTCACCCTCTTCAATTGCTATGAAAGGCCAGTCAATCTCGGGTTGCTCAGTTTGTGCTTAGTCCATCTTCAATTTCATGCTTAGTTTAGGCTAGGTTCATTGGTTCAAGTGCCTTGGTTCAAGTCAAAAAATTTCAATGGCAAGGAAGTGATTGGGCTTGGCCTTTGGAAATCGGTGCATTCCTTTGAACCTTGAACCGTTGAACCAAATCTTGGTTCAACAGATTTTGGTTCAAGGGGGTGCCCTAAGCCTGAAGGGTAGTCGCCAGTCAAAGAGCCCTAGCAAAGGGCAAACTTGTTTTTTTAAAGGGCCTCAAAATTTAGGCCATCCCCAAAATCTAAGTCAAAAGCTGAGGGAATTTCCGTAGACAAATTGCCCACGAGAATTTCCCACAGACAATTTGTCTACGGAAATTCAAGCAGCAATAGTCCAAAGCAAAGGCAGCCTGAGAATTTCACCCAGGGAAATTGTTTGCAGACAATTTTTCCATGGGGAACCCAGGAGGAAGCCCGAAGGTAAAAGACAAGCTGCGGGGCTTTCAAAAGCCCACAGAACTGCCAAAGCTTGATGCGAAGTAACAAAGCTGGGGGCAAGCCGCGAAGGGATTCAAGTAGGCCACATGGGATTTAAGGAAGGCCGCAGACCATCTAAGTAAGCTGCTGACCTATCAGTAGCTTAAAACACAAGGGGCCTGCCAAAGATTTTACAAGGCAAGGTGCCTGAATAGTGCCAGACATGGAAACAAGCCAGAGTTAAAGTGACTGGCTAGGATATTCACCCCTGGGGGGCTGAACAGACTAGTTAAGACAAAAGGAATAAAAATTCAAGTGATAAGCATGGTTCCAGCAGGTGGATGATGCCAACAACAGTGTTTTTCTTCTTCCCCAGGAAGACACGACATGCCCACTTACAAGCAAAGCGCCAAATGAGTTGGTCTTGTATTTTTATATATAGAATTGCGAATTGGTCATTTGTAAGATATCTTTTCACATTTTTGTAAGAGCGCAGCTCTGCAAATTTTCTACCTAGATCAAATAAAAGACAATTTTTACCTATTTCTTGGATGGATTTTTCTGTGTATGCCTTGAATGTTGGTTTGTGTCCAGTCATTGTTTCTTGATGCTCTCACAGGTTCAACACCAGCAAACCTATTATCTAAAAAGTGCCATTGTCTGCTACTGCCAGGAGTAGAGTTCTATTTAGGGTGCAAAAATAGAGGAGGTCACTTTTAGTATGTATTTCCCAGCATCTTGGTGAGTCCATATTTCATGTATTTTTCATTAGAACCTCCCTGTCATTTCCAGCAGCCTGGTCTTTTCTGCCAAGTCTCAGTGTATGTATGTTTTTTTGTTTGATCCTGAGTGTGGAGGTGGGAAGGTCATTTCATTTTTGGTGTATCACCTCTTTAGAGTAGGCTATTTGTTTTCTTATATTTTCTTCTCCCTTTTCATTCCCCCCAGTTTATATAGCTGTATATACCTATGTTTTTTTCCCTGCTCGAACAAACAATGATACATCAAAGGGAACTAGCCCTTATCTAGAGACTCTCCTCTCCTGCTTCACTGTCCCACAGGCGAGAGAGGAGATTCCATGTTGTGGGGAGAGGGAAGGAACCTATTTTCCTGCCACCGAGTGCAATCTCCAGCGTCAACAGGATCTTTGTAGCATCTTCAAATATGCATACACAAATCTTCAAAGATGACTTTATAATCAATTGAAGAGTCCTCAATACATCATGTACAAACTAAAACAACTTCTCTCATGATCAAATACTATTAGGTATTCTTTGGATCATTCTCATCTTCGTAGCTCATTCATAACATCTTTGGAACTGCTATTACAGATTTTTGAAGCATACTTTTTCTTCTTCAGAGCTCACTCATTTCATCATGCTACCTACACATATCATCTCACAAGATCTAGACAAAACTTTGAAATTTATTTGACACTTGACATACTAATTTTTACTCACTCATGCTGATTCTCAATGATATCACTCAAGCTAACATCAGACCATTCTTCAAATAGTACTCTTGCATCATTGACCTTCATACATCAACCACACTCACTATGCTTGGCAATAGAACTCTTCATACACATACCTCAAAGCTTACTTGACCATGCATCTTCACAAGAACCTTTAATATCAATGACATTAGATTGACATCAATGACAATACTTATTCTTACAACTAAACAATCAATGACAATGTTTAACAAGATGGTACTACATAATAACAAGATGGTACTACATAATAACAACTTCAATTAACCCATCAAGTCCCTCTAAGTTGTCATGGCCATGATTTTATTCCCCTTTCTCTCTTTATGCTAGAATTAGTAGATGCACCACTTGATTCCCATCCTCATAGTTTATTTTAATAACCCAATGTTAAAACCATGGTCCCAAGAAGGGATATTTTGATCAAATTATTTTATAAAGAGTATGTCTGAAAGTAGCCTGTATTCTTAAAATTTTGGCATATGTTTTACTATTTCAAAATTCTATTGTTACCCCTTATGTTTCCAGTGTTGGAGTGGAATGTTCTCAAGTTAAAATTTCACCTATAACATCATAGGTCATCTCATCTTTTTTACAATCTTCCCCTATCCAATAACAATAGTCTCTTCTCATGCCTTTTATTATGCCCACCATTTTTTCCATAGTGAAAATAATGAGGGCATTAAATAGACATGTCCCTCTACATGGAAAACTATCGATTGTAGACTCTCTCAACATTAAGTTCTCTTCCAAGGTCATAATTATGCTCAAGATACCTAGCATTATCAATAAAGATATCTCAAATCCCAAGGAGAGCATAAGGAAATCAAAAAAGTAAGAAGTGGAATTAAAGGCCATCTTAGACACAAGGAAATTAGTGGCCCAAGGAGGTGATGTCACCCAACCCTCCACACCATTATCATTAGTGACTTCCATTTCACATGTCTTCACCATACTAATCTCTTTTATCATCCACTCATGCCTCATCCTTCCATTCAAACTAATTCATCATCTACATGCACCACCTTTATTATGGCTAAACCCATTAGTCCTATGAAATTATTAACATATCCACAACCTCCTAATATTTTTTCCCTTGGATTATTGAATGGAGGGAAGGATTAGATTCAAATAATTCAGATTACCAAACTACAAAGACAAGACCTAGTTATTGTTGATAGTCTAAATGTTATAATGAAGTTTGAGTAGGCCATAAGTTAATGAAAAGGGTCACTCAAAGAAAATTTGCATAGGCATCTCAAATGGTTATTTTTGACATTGAAGAAAAATAATTCACCTTAACAAAAAAGATAAAAAATGGGCTAGGTGAAAAGAACAAATATGAAGAAGACCCTAAATCATGTATTGCTTCCACAAGGGACACGAACATGAAGGTAGTTTAGGGATTAAGGTAGAAGGTGCAAACATTATAGACAAACAAAATATATAGTCCCTAATAATGTTGTTGTTGATGTGGAGAAAGAATTATAATCTTTATATAATTTTTTGCTCAATGTTGTTGAGGCTAAAAGCCTTATTTTGAGATAAAAGGTTAAAATGTATCAAGATATACTTATACTGTGTGAAAATTGATTAGCCACCCTCACCAAATTTTATAAACATGGATAGCATCCTCACATTGGGGTAATTCCCTTAGTGTACATTAATTTGGTCCAGACTTGGGTTGTTAACATGAAAACATCCTTTCAAGAATGGGACATTGAAATGCATGTAGTACTTTGGAATTTTGATAAGACAATAGATTGAATTTTTTATCTATTCAAGGAGGCCAATAGACATTAAATTTTGATGCCAAATGGGTAATTAGTTCCACATATGCACTTGATTACTCAATTAGTTCCTTTCATGTAAATTCTAAACATATGATATCACATGCAAATCAAGGAAGAAATAGAGACTTGATTGAGTCAATCACATATGCAAAGGAAAAAATGCAAAGAGACATTATGGTTAAATAGATATTATAGTCCACTAGTAAATAATGATGCATTATTGATAAAATCTAAAGTGTTATTCAGGCCACCAATTGTGAATTTAACTTGACTAGCTAAATAATTTGCAAAAGTGGTAGTTGTCTTGTAAATTTCAGTCCAAGTATCTTAGCAACTCCTATTCCCCTCAAGTATAGAGTCATATATAGTTAACTAAAATTTTATTTATGTTGTAAAGTTCTAATTATAAGTTAAGTGACAGTCTAGTTTTCATTTTATAACTCTTTTTTATTTCATGTATTCTATTTCTATCATGGCATTGTCAATTAATGGCATATTTATACTTTATAAATTCACCTCCCTAGAGAAGGAAAATTTTAGAATATCAGTCCAATATTTTGAATTTGTAGGAAAGTCCATGAGCTTATGTTTTTGTTCTCTTTCTCAAGTTATAGGTATACATGATTAATTATAATTGAGTTAATTTGACTTATAAGATTGATATATGTTTCAATTTGTAAAAAAATAGATTGAGTTCATAGTTATTCTATGTGCAAATATCCTAATTTACATTTGATTATTTGATTAAATTTGCATGATAGCAATTTATTTTAGATCATTGTAATTTTAGGTCTATGCTATATAATTTTCTTATAAATAATCTCTTGGCTCTCTATTGTGTCTATTATGCTCTCAATTATTGCTAAAATAGGGTAGATATTAGCATAATTTCATGCTTGATCTCATTAATTTAAATTTCTTAAAATATTATTATTTTTGCTCACATATAATAACCTTCTTTGTTTCCCTATCTAACGCTCTTTTTATATTTTTGATTAGATGAAAATCACCTTAGTATAGTTTCACGTGTGAATAAGTCCATCCTAGGTTCAGAAGTGATTAATTATCCATAAAATAAAACAACCTATCAGAAGTCCTCAAGGTAACAGGTAACCATATTATTCAAGTGTTATTACACCTTGTGGTTATTATAATATGGAATACCCACAACTCATGTATTGAAGTGGGTAATAATTAATCCTAAAATGAGAGGGATTTATTCCCTCAACATGTTGGAGTGGGTCACAAATTGACATCAATAGGTTCACCTATTATGGATGTGTTAAGCTTATTGTGATAATCATATGATTTCAAATGTTCATGCAAATTAAGTCAATTTATGTTGGATAAATAACGTGTCCAATTCTCATAGTTATCTAGGTTTTGGAATTGATTATCACTAATGAATGTGATATTATTTAACTATTACCTATGAATGATCCATATTACTTATGCATTATTATGAGTATATTATTTGCAATTAATCATTCCTTATACTTTCTGCCATGTTTGTTTTAGTTTTAAGTAAGTTGAGTAAACATTGGTGAAAGTGCAATTGAAACTTATAGGGTGATCACTACAAGAAAGAAACATCTCTATAGAGTGTTGAATAAATTTCTTTTCTTCCTTGCCCTTTCCCTCAATTTATATTTTTTTAAGAGTCACATTTAATTTAGATACATTTTTGGAAGCATATGTATACCAACCTATAATATATGGTATTTAAGGTGAAATGTAGGAAGCATTTCTCTTAGTGTGGTATCACTTGTGTTACTTTACCAAACTATTCTAAGTATAATATGTAGGAGAGTCAAATACTGTAATGCATGCCTGCAACTACCTTAAATGGTCCCAAAACGAGAGGGATTCCATCCCATATTTTCCCATTGGGTGTGTTTAATATATGCATCAACACATATACCCCCAATATGATAACATATGTAATATGAGTCTTTTAACATATGCCAGACTATCACAACATTTGTGTATTGTCAATCATAACCCTATAAAATATCTAAAATATGCCCTGCATATGCCCCAAATCTATGTCAAATTTTTAATAATCTAAATCAATCATGTAATAAATTGTGATAATCTGAGCCCAAATTTTGAATTATCTATACCAAAATATAAACATTTTATATCTAAATGACTAAATATATAAGACAAGCCCACTATGTATTCCCCCTTTTGAGGTGAGGAATGTGACTTGTGAATTTTTTATCTCAAAAGAAAAAAGTTAATACATTATGTTATATATAAAAATAAATAAGCATGTAAATCATGTGCTAACATGATTATATTATGTTATCATAAAAATATTAGATTATATGAGCATTTATGAAACATGTATCCAAAGGTATACAAGTATCATTTTAATATCGATAGAGAAATGATTCACAAAGTGATAGTCACCATAGTAACAAATGCAAAAGCCTTGAGTAATAACTATGTAAAAAATGTTTGATATGTACCATGATATCACACACAAGTGAAAAATGTGTGATACGTCACAATTTCATCAAATAGTTCTAGATGTATCCAAATGTAGCATACAATGTCACACATAATTTCATAGCCACGATACACAAACAAGCAATCATAGAAACATTCATGATAACACAAATGTCACGTAAATTAAGATTCATGTAGAAAAATATTCAAATACAAAAATATTCACATAATAAACACCCAATGTCATGCAGATAATGAATTAAATAGATAATTAGTAACACAATAAACACCCAATATCATGTAGAGTAAGAGTCATATAGAGGAGTCACACAATGTAATAGATAATCAAAAATCACACCATGTAACACATAATAATAATAATAATAATAATAATAATAATAATAATCATGCATAGAACAAGCAAGGTTAAACTACACAATCAATGTATGCCATCATCGCATATATAAAAATATAGTGTCCATAGAATATGCACTTTAAGTGGTATACATAAGAGCATGTCATGTGTAATTGGTGTAAATTTATTTGTATGATAAATGAAAATTTTCATATAAATATGTAACCTGTGTAAGGTATAACAAGATGCCCCCTAGTGAAAACATGCCTCTAATGTAGAAAGGTAGCATGTGGGTGTATGAATGTCATGCATCTTAATGTCCATGTTATATGTAACCTATATTTCCTACATCCCACTCATGCATACCATGAAACTCATGTGCATAGAGAAACTAAATATATAAGCTACCATTTATGATAAATCATAAAATAATCATATAATCTAGTGATACATGTCATGCAAAGGTATTATTTTTTGGATTTATGAATATTATGATTTTTTTACATTTTAAAAAAATTAATGTTTTTATTTATTTATTTTATAATTATTTTGATTTTGGGTTATGAATAATTTGAATTTGAGAGGATTAAACTGGAATCCAATGAATGTGAAAACTTGTGTTGAAAATCTAGTTATAATGTATTAAACTTTGGGTATGAGATCTCATCAAATTCCCACTTGTATTCATTATATCTATCTACATCAGTCAACTTTCCCTTTCCTTTTGCTCTTTCTCAAATTTTATGCATATGTATTACATTTATTATAACTATATATGAGGGTTCACGATCTACCTTATAATATAATGTCTTCTCTCTTGTATTTGAGTCCTTTATATTTTAGTGTTCATTGTTTCTATCATGTCAAATATTGATTGTATATCCATAGAAAAATATATTAATTTATTTGGAGTCTCAACTGTAGCCTGCATTTATGGTAACCATTGTTATCCAATTGTAGCCAAAAATTGGTCACTGGGGTGCATCATAAATATCATTGCATCAACAACATTAGGCTCATAAGGAGCTGATAATGTAATATGTCTAATCAATCTCTCACAATGTATATTGTGTTATGATTAATTTATGTTATGACCTAATTATTGTAAGAATGTAATCTTTCACATGTTTGGCCATTCCTCCTCATCAATCTTAATCTCTCATTGATAATTACCCTTGATGTATACCATGATAGTCAAAATGTCATGTCGTAGACACTTCAAATATTTGTGTGCTCTATTTATGGATTTTCCTTATTAGAAACAATATTAGTCGATTTTGATGTATCTTTGTTAAATTCATGATCCTTCATACTTAACCTTCTAAGTATTTTATGTTAATGTTGCACACATGTCTATTTTATGTCTTGTTATTATGTGATAACTACAAAATGAATTTCTTTCCTGAGTCAAAGATCTACCCATAACTCTATGTTGAGTTATAAGTAAATTCACCAAATCCCCTTCAAGTAACATATGTAGTATAGTAAATAATTTATCTTGTGCACTGGTAATCTTTAATCTAATATTTGTTCTATATCCATGAGCTCTATAATTTTTATTAAATCTATCATTAATGCATGGTGTATAATTTTGATGCATTATATAATGTGGTGTGCCTCTTATTCTCTAATTATGTTATATTTGACAAATAATTACTTCAATGGAGCAGTTATCATTGAAATATGTTTTCATGAACTTATAATGCAATAATTAATTTCACTTATATCCTTATTAATATCTAGAAGGTGTGTCTTTCCCTAATCCACTTTGGTATTGCTTACTACTTTAGAATCATCTCTTTATTCTCTTAGACCAATTGGTTTAAAATGTAAATGAGATAAATACTCATCTATGTTCAATGGGATGTCATTCTCATCATCATCACTATCATTTTCTTCTATGGAAATTTGATGTAGATCCTCTACGTTAACTAGCAAGAGAAGATTTGATGTCTTCTCTTCTTGTGTGTCTTTTATTATTTGTTATTGCCTCAATTCATGCAAAATTGGATTTTTTTTGTGTCTTGCTTGAGTCTCCTATTTCATATGTATGTATATTTTATAGTGGTATGATATGTGATATGGGTATTATAGTAAACTAAAAATAATCAAATTGTGGAATGTATCCATCACTAGGTACCACTACTTTGTAATACTTGAAAGGTTGATTAGATGCAAGACATGTGTATAAACATTTATTTTGAATATTTTTTATGTATCAATGAAAAGTATATGATACAACTTACATTGCATGTATCCATTATATAACTAAGAGTAGGTTATAATGTTAGTTATTTGGCATCACACGAAACATAATATATAATATCTTAGGGCCTACTATGATATCCAAAGTGATTTATCCTAGCACTTGGTGAGGAAAATTATAGAAACCTATAATGTTCTTCTTTAATTTATTAATAGATCCTATTTTGACACCTAATTTTTGTAAGAATGTTATTTGCATATATTTAATCCTAAGCCATTATCTATCAAGACATGTTTAAATTCCTTATTTGATATTTTGACTTCAAAAAATAATGAGAGATTTTTATCTATTGTATGTTGTATAGGCAAGTCATCTCTTTCAAAATATATCATGTCTTCACTATGCTTCAAGTTATTGATAATGAATGTAAATTAGGTTGGTTTTACGTCATCTGGTATAGTCATGTCACACAATATGGCATATATGATATATGTGTAGATAGTTTCCCTCTTTACTTATTCTGAAATAAAGATTTTATCTAGGAATTCCTAAGTTGATCAATGATAGCATACCCTTTATTTGAATTATATTACATGGTGGGAGGCATAGGGGGATGATAAGGGACATTATGAGTACCTATATTTTACCAACATGGTGGGGCACCATATCTCTTCTAGTTGTAATATAATAGACTACATATGTTAATATAAGCCTAGGGAAAATAATGGGAGTGAGACTGTGGCTAGCATGGCCTTGAGGTATAGGGGGGAAGGAATAAAAGGATTAATACATTCCATCTAACATCTAGTAGTGATTGGAAGCATCTTGTATTGGGTATTTAGACAATATGAGTTGATAAGGAGAGTTAGAGACTCATCATTATTAATTTTAGCCTTAGTTTTATTGCACATGATTTTGACCCATTTTATTAATCAGTAGTGAAATTTGTTACATATTTTAGGAAAGCAACACATAATTATGACTCTCATATCTTGAATTAGAAAGTATAAACTATGTATTTCCATTATATCCATGATGTGTTTATGTGAGTAAGGGGAAATAAAAGATCAAATCTTAAAACCCTAATGCCAAAATCTAAAAACCCTAAAAATGTAGAAGGAAACATAGGTATAGTATTTCTTAAATGAATAATAGAGAAATCTAGGGGTTTGAATATTGAAACCATAATATAAAGAAGACCACCTGTGAGGGGAAATCATAAATTAGATTTTAAAATTAGATACAAATATAATTTATAAAACTCTAGGATAAAAGAATGAAATGCTAAAATAACATTAGGTTTTAATATGTTCAATTCAAATATATGGTTCACAATATGATTTATCTTATTTTCTATTTAGTGGTCTTAATAATATAAAACTAAAGACCAATTTAGATTATATAATCTATGTATAAATTAAGTAATCTTAATGCAACTAGTAGTGTATGACTAGTTTGTTTCACTTGACATGAATAGAAATGACCAAGAGGATATGATACTTAACTTGTTTCAGTTCTATTATGGTATGTGACAACATAAAATCATAAAAAGTGGTCTAGAATGCATTTTTGGTTGGTCAAATATGGAAACTAAGTATTTGCACTTAATGGAATGAGTCTAAAAATGCTTGGATGCATGTGGAAACTAGATATGTAATCACTCTACTTAATTTTTCCTTATTATATGTGTCATAATTTTCCATCACATATCATTTCACTTTACTATGGATAGTATAGATGGGTATTTTATGTGATATTGGAGGATGGGACTGTGCACAAGTTAAGATTCATCTTCCTTCACCTTAAAACCCTAAGTCCAATTTTGAGACTTGAATTTCCTATATAAAGGGATTAGAAATGATAGGTTAAATTGACCCAAAACACCCCTACTATATGTTTAATCACTTTATATGATATGATACTCTAAAGAGGGCTCAAACTGCATGTAATTATTCCACTTACTATGTGTGTGCTCAACCAATGTAATACTAGCATGTAGTACATTCCTATGTATGGATTTTGACATTTGAAAACCTATGATTTTGAACTTGAAATGGACTTCAGACTTAGATTAAATCTATTCCTTTGAGAATTTTTTAGATTTGGATGCTTTAGGGTAATTCCTCAAGGATGTGCAAAGGTTTTCTAATGATAAATAGATGGTTTCTATATAGGAATATGATTAGGATTGGCATGCTTATATTTATGAATCTTTGGGTAATTTCCCTCTAAAATGACAAGAAAAAAACATGGGTTAATGTAAAGAATGGTTTAAATTTTGGAAAATGTTCACATTAAAGGCAACACAAACGAGTCTAACCAAGGCAAATGACTTCAGTAACTAAATACATCTAACTATAGCCAAAGGTTTCCAAGAAACACGAAACAATTATCTAAGATAAGAAGATATTATGTGTAACCTAATAAACTATTCAGGCAATGACTATATAAATCTTATGTATGAATAATGGTAATTTAGGGAAGTTAAGCCCCTAAATAAGTGAATGGATTGGAGAGAGAGTGAGCAAGATACATTATGTATACACCAATAATGTATACTAAAGCTTGGTCAAAACTTATAATTTTAAGTGTATATTACCAAATTTAAGTTTCTACATCTATAAATAATCTTTTAATAGTGAAGTACATCTAGGTTCCATGATTAAGCTTTGGAAACTATGTAATTGGCATCATAAGGTATGGAAATATTACATGCATATTTAACTTGTTGAGAAAAGTCATTGGAATTATATTTAGCAGATACAATGAGTTTCCTAAAATTTCTTGGAAAAATATATAATGGTTCTTGGAAAATATTAGCAACACTAATTTCATTGCCTTCATAATCAACATTTATATAGGAAGCTTCATTAACATTACAAGGGGTGGGGTTTCATTGTAATCTTTAAGCAAAGAAGGGTCCTATCACATAGTAAAAAATATGGAGGAAGCCATTCCACTACATAAAGTAGTAAAATAGTGGTATTATAAATGGTTTGAAGCTCATTTGATTGTTCTTCATCATAGTTTACAAAAGTGGCTTTCATATCAAGATGAATATTAACTAACTCAAGTAGAGGAATACTATTGATGTTCTGATTAGTAGGACTATGAAACTGAGATTTAGGGTTGGGTAATTTCAGGTCTCATGGGTTATGATTATTTTCACATTTGTAACATTTACTGTCTTGATTTAAATTTTGCATTCACTGACAGAAGAAGTGATAACTCTCTTGTAATGAGTCCAAGAATAATCTAGAAAGAGGTTGTAAGATAGTGAAAGATACAAGACCATAAGCTTGGTGTGTACTATTTTGGGTTGAATAGTAAGAGGGAGTCAAAATTAACCAAAAGGATTTTGGTTGGTCTTATCAAATTAAAGAAATATAAGTCTTATTTGTTTAAAATCATCTTTATAAAATATTAGTCATTGGAATAGCCATAAGGAAGTGACATTGATTCTTGAACCTTCATCCACCAAGACTTTCCTTAATCTAAACATCATTTATCATGATCCTAATAAAGAGAAATGGGTCATAGGCTCAAAACATGACTTAATAATTTGTCATATCATCCTTGGAAAACTCTTTGGAGGGTTTATTAAAGGCTGGATTATGAGGGATGGTTTCAATGTTATGCACTTCTGAAGGTGATGGACCTTCAAAGGGTTTAGTATATGGTTTGGTTTCATCTATTGATGTGATTCCTCCATATCTTAAAATTATTGAATGATAAATTTATAATGATATGTTAATGTTCTCATGAGCTCCATTAAGGTAATTTTACAAGGCATGGTGTTAATCTCATCTAGAAAGTTCCATTAAGATGACTTTTGGTAAGAAGCATAATGATACTTAGGGGAATTCAAAATATTGAATTTATGGAAGTAGAAATAGTTTGGTCACTACATTGAGACTTTGGTAGTGGAGTAGACTCATAACTAGGTGACAAATATATAAGTTATGGTTTCCTTAAGAAGCATTTCATTAGGATATGGTTTCTTATGTGTAATAATAGGATCTTTGTGAGTGGGATTATAATATTAGTTAACCTTATCCACGTTCATCTATTGAGAGTTAGTGAATTAATAGTCATAATCAATGTCTAATATCACATGCAAATATTTTATGATGTTTCCTATTGGGGTTAGAATTTTGAAGGGGTTTATTTTGATATTTTTGATGTTTAAATTGGTTATTTGGATAAGATTGATTAAAATTATTACATTGGTTAGATTGATTTTTAGAGTAATTTTTATGTAATTTATAGCACTCTTTGAAGATAGATTTATGGTTGAAATTTTAACCTAGTAAGAGATCATGACCATGTTTTTTAGCCCATGACATGTCTTATGATAACTTTAAACATCCACATGAAACAAACAAAACTTCTCAGGATTGTGCCATTGTGGTGGTGAGGAATTATGGATGAAAATTTTAGATAGTGGTAGTAACCTTCTAAGTTATTGCAAACTCAAGGGTGGGTAGGGTTCTAATTTCTTGGATTAGAAGCTTCCTATTTAGATTATTGGGTAGGCTTATTTTGAGACATCCTAGTGTCTATTTCATATAATGATATTTGAAAAGACACCCTACTATAATTTTGAGATGGTTCAAATAGGCTCATAAGGAATTCTCATATTTTATCTTGATCAAAGGTCTCTTCTAATTTTTTGGGGTAAAAGAGCCTAACTTTGAATTGAAGAGGGGATTTTAGAATGGCAACAAACAACTTAAAGAGATTTTTTTCACTCATGTTATGATCCAATTTATGCACTAATAATTTCCATCAATTAATGAAATCATGGACATACTCTTAGGTTATTTCTTGGCATCAATGAATTTACAAAGGATATTTTAAGAAGTTGGTTATGTTGGAATTATTTAACTAAAGCATTGACTAAGTCTTCTAGCTATGTAATTGAGTGACTTGAAATTTGATTGTACCATTTTAGCATATTAATAACTAAGGTCTTGGATAAAATATTGGTAGTTACATAAATGTTAGTTAAAATCCACTCCTTATAGAAGTTATCAAAGGCTTTAATATGTAGTATAGGATTATTAGTCCCATCATATGTGATGGTTGGAAAAATACTTCCAATGTCCATATACACAATGTAGGGAGGTAGAGGTTCATTTTAAATATGTTGAAGAATATTAATTAAAATTGGAGGTTAGGGGATAATATTTTTGTTAGCATCTCTAAAAGGAGGAGGAATGTAATTTTCATTTGGTTGATTGATGATTAATTGAGGAGATTGATTAGCCATTTTAAAAATGTGGTTTTTGCATTTGGATCAATTGATTATTGTTGGAAGCTTGCATAAGGGCCATTTTTTTACCCATTTGTGCAATGACTTTGGAACTATCTAAAATATCTTGAGAATTGCTATTGCTAGAATTATTAGTTGGATGATAACTACTAGGGGAGGATTTCTAATGTTGGTGTTAAAAAGAGGACTATTTTTGGCTACCCCATCTATTTTAGTTGAGTGATTGATGATATGAAGACTCCCACTTTTCTATGGGGGTATAAATGGTGTTATTGTAAATGTTTTTCATAAATTGATTTGGATATCCTAGATCTTGAGTAGGATTTATTTGAATCATATTACTCTTGGTGGACCTAGGTTGGGATTGAGAAAAAGTACAGCATGAGGTACTTCCATCAATGGTAGACATAAAATGAAGAAATAAGCAGCCCATATATAATCTAAATAGCTTGAGGCTCCTTAGAAAAATCCTAAGGGGATACATTATGATAATAAAGCTAGAAAGCATAATGACTGAAATTTCTAAAAATAGGTGTTTATCAAACTAAAATATCTAAGAAGTGAGATATGGAAATGTGAATACAATCCAACCAATGGTGGGATAGGATTCATGTTAGGTTAACCAAATTTTAATTAGGGATAATATGATCAAATTTAAAATCCGCTTTCTCTCTATAAACTAGGATATAAATAGAAGGCCAAACTAAAGCTGATGTACATACAAAGATAATGGCATAACCAAGAGGTGTAAATAGATATATATAGTAATCTACACTCAATATAAAGTGTATATGGCTAAAAATCATATGCCTTAAATATGGGATATGGGGTCTAACTAGGTTTTAAGATAATATAAATGATGTAAAGGAAAGGTTGTAAAAGGGGTTTCAATAATATAATAATAAAAATGCATGCAAGGAAATGTGAAACAATAGTACCTAGATCTAAGATAGTGAATAAAGTAAACTAAAATATATATAAATTTCAAATGTCTGATTGTAGTTGTAGTATAGGGAAATATAACCTAGACTAGGTCCTAAACTATGATTGTAATGTCATGTATAAGCACCCTATAATATGTCAATTTTTGGTATAAAGGTAACCTAGACAAGGACAACAAGATAACTACTACTATAACAATAAGCATAACATATTTATTTACTAAGTAAATACAATTAAATAGAATGGGGATAGAGATACTTACCTTGAGGTGGCTTGTCAGTGCATCAATCTCCCCCTTGGCTTTAGTGGAACTTTACAAGAGATGTTGTAGGTGAATACCTCAAATGGAAAGGATGAAGACCTAAGTGTCCTTAGATGGGGACTCTAAATATTATGGGGCACATCCTTGGTTCATAATTTTATCCCTTTTAAAAAGTTAAAGAAACAAGAATGAGTACATATGGATTTCATGAAGAAGGGTTTATGATTCTCAAGATATTAAAATAAGGTGAAGACATGGAAGGCATTTGAAAACTATTCTTTGATGGAGAAAAATGTAAACAAATTGTAAGATCAAGGGTAGTATTAATATCTCCATAAAGATAAAAAGGATATGTTTTCTCATAGGCTACAAATAAATTATGAAAACAAAATTTATGAATATAAAGCTCTAATGCATGGGTTTTAGATAGATAAGAAGAAGGGGATTAAAAAATCTAAAAATATTTGGAGATTCTAAAATTGAAGTTAAATAAGTAAAATATATGTATATTAAAAAAACTCACTACTAAGGTCATACAAGCATAGAGTTTGGGACCTATTGGAATCCTTTAGTGATATCAACATCAATTATATTCCTAGAGAAGAACAATCAAAAGTTGACAGAATGGTTGCAATAGGATCTTATTTTCATCTCCCAAAATATATACTAAAGAAAAATATCCAAGTCAATTTCATGGTCAGTCATGTTGATCAAGATGATGATAACGATTGGCAAGTATTTGATAGTGATCTAAAAATACCTAACTTCAACCAACATGAGGTGAAATTATATTTTGAGCTACAACCTAAAATACAAAAGGCTCATGAAAATAAAATCATATAATTAATAACTAATAGGCTACCCAAGAGTCTAGTTACTCTAGAATACATGTTTAATCTAGATGATTGGTTTAAAGAAGGTAAGAGGAACATGGAATTCAAAGTTAAGGATTAAAAATAATTAGTTATATTTTTTTACAAGAGACTTAATCTAAGAAATTTATGTAAAGATGATGAAAAATTTAATTCTTTAAAATTTGTTTAAACTATGTTAAAATTTGTTTAAACTATGAACCTACTCCTCCTAATGATTGCATATCAACTCACTTGTATATTACCAACCTCATCAATTTTATTTGAGACTATCCACATGTTTTAACACTTCCCTTACCTATTATGCACCCATCCAAACCTTCCTTGCACTCTCTTGGTCCTCCACTCACTGTCGGACCCTTCTAATGCTTCTTAAAACCCTCTTAGAGACCCTTTGACCACCCTAAGAGCCTTAGTTGACTTAGGATACATATGTTGGGCTAAGATACTACCTAATCCATGAATTTTGGCCTAAAACCCATGGCTTGGGCTGTAACTTATCTAGAATGCATGCTTTTTAGTCTTGTTTGGCCCCAAATGGCTAAAAATGGGCAAATTTTGGACATGTCGACCCTTGGGTGCCCTGTATCACTCTAAATCACTCCTCTTCACCTTTATTCTCACTCTTTTTTCTCTCCCACATTATTTAATCTCTCTTGGTTCATTATTGATGATCTTGAGCTTGTATTGTGATAGAGGGTTTCTTACATTATTGCATATTGATTTGGTGACTCCATTACTGCTTCTTGTTACTTATGCTCCAGTGTGGCTTGCTCCTATCTTCTAAAAGTTGCATTGCACCTAATTTATGAATATAACATGAGCTAACACACTCTTTAAAGTTCTCACTTCACCTCTTCCTTGTCATTTGGACATTATTTTGGACTTGGCCCTATATTGTAGCCTTGTCTTCCTCCATAGCTGCCTCATACTTGGATTCATGGTTGGTAAAACATATGCATAGTATTTTTAGATTTATTTGATGGCATTTTTTTAGTCAAAGTGAAACTCCATAGTTTTAGATTAGTGTATTTTATAGGTTTTACTATTTTATGCTAGTTTAGCTCACTTTAAACATGTTTTAGAGTAGATTCTAAAGTTTATGTATTCTCCTAAACCTGAAAACATATTTCCTCTTGAAAAATTATTTAATTTCATAGATTGTATTGATGGTGAACCATATTGTTGCTTGGTAGATTCTCTCTTGTTAAAATATCTTAGTTTACTTGATTTAAAATGTCATTCCATTTGCTTAGTTAGATATCACATGCTAGAGATAGTTTTGTTTGAATAAAAGGTATTATCTTAGGTTTCTAAAAGTGCATCCTCTCTCTCCCCCTCTCTCTCATTATAAAAAACATCATTTCATTTCCAAAATTATCTTTTAATCACTAGAGTTTTATGCTCCTAAAACACATTTGTCACTTAGTAATGCTCTTTTGTTCAAGAATATTAGCTACTTGATTTACTATGGTAATACCTGTTACAAATATTTGTGTCATTTATGCACTTAATCATGTTAACCCTAGCCTGGTTTACAAGTCTATCTATATCTTGGTGTAAGAAAACAAACTAGATAGCCTATATAGATCTCTAATATCCCATAGTGCCCTTGAGCCTTGTAGGTGTTTGCTTATTACCCTATTTACCCCCTTGCCAAACCCTCATGACTTCATTTGTATTCTTTGAGTTATGTTCTAGCATGCTCAATGAGACATGACATTTGGTCTCACACTAGTTCTAACTTATTTAGATATCTCCTATCCAATTTCCCATTGATAGCCTTAAGGATTTGATTTTAATTATGTTGTGGCTCTCTCTCTGGTTATTTGATTTTGCTTAGGTTTTATGTCCTTATCCATACTATTTATCTGACCATTTTCCTTTTATATTGTCTCCCTTGTTGCTCTTGTTTCATTACATCCATAGCCGATCTCCCACCCTTGAGATGCCATTCTTGTTAAATTGAAGGTCTTGTCCCTTAGCTTACTCATGAGCAGGCTAAGGTTGAAATGGAATATCATATACACCACAAGACCCAAGAAGTTACCTCACCCCAGCATAGTGACCTTGACCCTCTCATGTTTCATAGGGGAAAATATTAAAAAATCTATAACCAATAGGCTCACTCCCCTTTTCAATAGTTTGAGATTTACTTATGAAAGGATACCTACTCGAGACTACTTTTCATTCACCTATTAGAGGTGAAGATGATCTCATTTCATGATTGAGACCTAATGAGTTACACATAATAATTGATGATTGTCATTCATGTGAATAAAGAGCACCTTTCTTCCCCTAGGAATATGTAGTGTGTCTCTTCTAAAGATAAATATTCAACCCAATCTAGTTTTAGTACCTCGACCACTTCTCATGTGAGGCCTCTGCCTCTTTCATGGTAGAAGTCTCAATGAAAAAAAACACCTTGTGTCCATGTTGAGAGACATAATCACCTAGACTCAACTTGGCTTCTACCTCTCATGGAGCCTTCCCATCCTCATAGTCCTTTCTTTTAGGGTCTCAGATGAGGGAATTAATTTTGACCACCATTTTTGGACGAAAGATCTGTGGGATGCTTATCCCAAACATCAACACCCTCATGTGGACCCTCATCTTATTATGCATAGCCAATACTATAATGATTTAGGTCATCATGACCATCCTCCTATACATGTCATGTCATTTTATCATCCCCAAAGGAAATGATACCCTTCCTATGGTTGTTCACCACCATGTGATTGGGAAGATCTCCATCATGAGTATGCCCCATATTAGGATCTACCTTGACATCTCCCACATGGAATGGTCATGATGACCCCTATTGGTGTAGGTAACATCATGACCCATAAGATCCTCCTCAAGGAAATCCTCACCACCCCTCTATCAACCATGCCTATGAGGATCTCTGTAGGAATTCTCTATCACCTTGGGTACATTTTATTCCCTTCCTAATCTAATCCTTGAACTACCTAAGTTTAATGGGAATCAAGATGTTATTCCCATGGAGAATATCATGGAATTCATGATGGTATGTATGGATTGGGAATATGATGAAATCATGATGTTGAATCATTTTGCTTACTTCCTATGAGATGAAGCTTTTGTGTGGTTCTAGAATCTACCACAAAATTATATTTCTAACTTCAAGTTCCTTTTGGATGACTTCCTCTAATACTTAGATATCTCCAAATCATTTAACCTCAACATCTAATCACTCACATATATGGTCTAAGCCAAGGGTAAATCAAACTTTGAATTCATACCTAAGTGGTATTCAACCATCCATATGTGTAGGATAAGGTTCTCAAATGATTAAATTTATGACATGTTCATGCGAGCATTGAAGTAGGAGATTCATCTTGAGGGACTCAAATACAAACCCACCTCTTATGATGAATCTATTAACAAGTGTTTGAAGATCAAGGTTCTTGAGGTGCATGAAAACATTTGGTTCATACCTACCCAAAATTCATCCTCCTCACATGATCATAATCATAATGCAACCGATGATAGTGTCACTAATTCTCTTATAGAGAATAAGGATAAGAAGTATGGCCATAAGGTCAATGCTTTAAGTAAGAGGCCAACTAAAAAGAAGGCCCTTGAAAAGAGTGTATAAGGGAAATAGGTGTCATATCCCTATGACCCAAAATTTTTTATAACTTACATAAGATTAAGGGGAATTTTGATAAGGAATGTGTCACCAAATAATCTAGTGAAAAAACCTCATCTGCCCCTCATATCTCTCCACTTGTAAAACCCAACTATAAGTTGAATGTGTTTAAATAGCCTCTTCTTAACCACAATAAGGAAAAAAAGATAAAGAAGAATAAGAAGAAATCCAATGCTAAGTCATGCCATTATACTTCTCCCTCTTCTACCTTTTTTAGATATTCTTCCTTGACTGACTCAAGAGGGAAGGCCAAACATGATAGTATCAAGTTAGTTGTTGTTGTTGATATATCCTCTATTAGGTATGAGTGATTTGTCAACACATGTTAAAGTCAAGCCACTGAACCCATTGGAGAGGCTACCAGTGGAAACCTCAAAGTTAGATTTTACTTTTAGCATAATATCCCTCCCCAAGCTAGACAACATCCTTATTCTATCATAAAGGAGTTATAGTCCCTTTCTTTTGGGACCTTCTTCACCTTTACCATAATAAATGGGACACATATTTGAAGAGATTGGTCTCTCTCGTGAGGGTCCCATATGGGATTGCATGGAGGTCTTATTTAAATTTGAAATCCTTGATCACTCTCATCTTCTTACATTATCCTTTAACCCTGCCTCTTTTACAAACACTTATATTATCATAAAGAGGGTAAGGTTTTTGCTCTACATTGAGACCTCAATCGATGATTATCATGTCAAGAGATTAATCATTTTAAAGGGAGCTATGTTGAACATCATGCCACTACAGGTGTTCAATAAGCTCAAAATTATCCATAAAAAGCTCTCTAATTATTGCCACAACTATGTTAGTTTCAATAAAAATATAGCTATGCTGGTGGGAAAAGTGAAACTTTGATTGAAGTTTAGGCCCAAGATATTTAGAATCAAGTTTTGTGTGTTATACCTAGATCACTCATACAACATTATTCTTGGCTATCCTTAGACCACTACCATATAAGTCATTACATTGGCAACATTTTATGTGGTCTAGTTTGGGCACAAAGGTGACGTTCATACCATGAAAGCTGAGCTAGATCCCTAGGAGTTATTATATGCAAAGACAAATCCCTTTAAATAGGATTTATTTGTCTCTATGTGGGGTTATCTAGCCTTTCCTAAGGCCCCTACAGCTATATTTTTTTCTCAAGGATGAACATTTTGCCCCTACCTAATATTGGTTAGTGTTCGCTCCTCTCACCCCTATTGCATGACCCTAACACCTCTTGATTCTAAGCATATAACTAGTTATTCATTATTTAGAGACATCTTTAGATATTTATCATTATATGTTGAGCCTCCTCCCTTTTTATCATGGTTATCTCATTGTGGCATTGGCACTTTTAATGCCTCTCCTAGTGAGGTATCTCAAGTTATTGAGTTGGATATTAAGTGTTATTCCATCCATGGTATAGCACAGAACCTACTCAATGAGAGGAGAGATTACAAGAAGATCATGCCCATGAATTTTATGTGCCACCATCCTCTTACTTGTTTAATTTTAGATGTATTGTTCATCAACAATAACCCCACCTCTAGAACTCCCATGTTTTGGGTCATGACTAGTGAACCTAAGGATATGGATGTTTCATCTCCTTCTTCCCACCTTTTCTATACCATTTGGCCTCTATGGAGGCTAAAAAATGGCATATCTTGGGGGTAGGCCCATAATTAAAATGAAGTGGTGGCCTACCCTCAAGGGAAGGCTTGGGATAGGCCTATAGTACCTTGGTAAGCCCTAGAGCTTACCAAAATAGCCTCACCAAGCCCTCATTCAATGGATTTTCCCTATAATGGAATCCACCATCATATCTTATGGGTCTCCATGGTTAGTTATCTTGTGCACTCCTCTTTGGATGTACCTTAGAATATAAGTAGAGTCTTTTTCTTCTTTTAATTGGTGGTACTATTACTTTCTTAGAGTTAGTCCTCTATTGACTCCCTCTCTCCTTCATTGTGGTTATTGTACGTGGTGTGGGTTAGTGGTTCTAGTTATTCATGACTTTTTCTAGACTTCTCTAGTTAGTTTTATTATATCATATGCCTCCTACCACCCCTTCCCACCTCTCACCATGATTGGCATTGGGATACTCTCTCGATTGGCCACCACATGGTGGTGATGGCTCTACCAACTGATATGCCTCTCCTGCCTCTTACACTCTAACTCTTATTCATGTTTGCGACCTTACATGCTAAATTAGGATGTTAGTGTGATAAAACCAAGTGAAATATAGATATGAACCTATTATTTCAATCCCCCCTCTAGTGGCCTATAATGCCTCCTTCAGGCCCCCACCAAACAATTTTAAAGATCCCAACAGTTAGGCCATAGGTTTATAGTAAAACCAATGGCATAGTAATGGTCCAAGTAGTGGGTTTTAGTAAAATTAACATTTTGGTAGTGGTCTAGGTAGCAAGTTTTTCCTTGACTTACCAGAAAGCCTCTTTCTAGCCTCTGTTTCATGCGATATTTCTTGTAAGACATCAAAACATTCATCTTATGGGCTTTGGACCATTTTAGACACAATGGTAGCCTCTATTTTCTGATCTAAGGCCTTCTTAGGCTTATTTTAAAACCTTTTTAGTCCCTTAAACCCTTGGGACCCTTAGCCTAATGGGCATGTGTATGCTTTGCTAGGTACACCTTGGGAAAGAAGTATATTTGTGTGCTTTTATTAATTAGTAGTTTTCTTACTTGCAACCAATTCCTATTGAATCTCTCTTCCTCTTTCATCATGGTTCTTTTAGGTGGTGTAAGGTGTTGGTTTTGGTTGTTCAAGACTTTCTCTAGTCTTTTTTGAGTGGTATTTTTCTTATATGAACCTCCTTCCACCCTTGCCACCTCTTATAGTGTTCACATTGGTAATTTGCCTTGATCATGACTTATTTTTTTCTACACATCCCTCATGTAGGTCACTTTTCTTACTTCACATTGAGATAGCCCTTCTATAGTAATGTATTGTGTCCACCCCCATCATGGTGCACTCTTAGTGGTGATTCAAACCAATGGTGGTAGTCAAATTAACTTATGACCTATCACTGTAGCTTGGATTATCAATGATATATGGGGCCATGAGCTTACTGCATCTATTATATTTATTATGAGTGTGATGAAGAATGAAATTGAGTATCACATGATTATTGGTGCCTTGATTGACACTCATGTGTTAGGCATGTGTTATGCGTAGTTATTCTTTGACTCACTCCTAGCCATGTCTCAATTCACTAGAGTCTAAAATGTCATTAGCTATAATTTTATCCCCCTCTTTATGGTGGCATGTGATTTACTATCCTCTTTCGAGGACTTATATATCTCCCACATCCCTTGTATAGAGAACACTAGAGCTGACACTCTGTGAACATCATTTTAGGTTTTGAAATTTGATATCACTTATGTCCCTTATATGTAAGAGTTGGAACTAGATTTGGATCACTTATATTTTTACCTATGGATCACATTGTTAACTATTCCTTCCACCACCAACCCTATCAGGTAAGTGCAAGTAATGTTCTTTATTTTCCTTTTCTTCTCTCTTTTTTGCTTTTATGTGGCTTCTAGGTACTACACACCACCCCTTATTCCTTATGAACACAAATTAATTATACCTCAAGGGCATATGTAATCATACTTCATGTGAGCCTTTTCCCCCTTGATGATTGCATATCAGCTCGCAATCAGACTACCAACCTTATCAATATAATTTGAGACTGTCCACTTGCTTGGACACTTCCCTAATCTATTACGTACACCTCTAGACCCTCTTCATACTCTCTTGGCCCTCCCACTCACTGTTAGACACTTATAATTCTTCTTAGAACCCCCGTAGAGACACTTTGATCACCATGGGAGCCTTAGTTGACCCAGGCTGCTAATTTTGGGCCAAGCTATGACCTAGGCTACAACTTATCTAGAATATAAGATTTTTAGTCTTGTTTCACCCCAAATGGCTAGAAAAGGGTAAATTTTGGACCTATCGACCCTTGGGTGCCCTATATCCCTATAAATCACTCCTCTTCACCTTTATTCTTCACTCTTTTAGCTATCCCACCTTTTTGAATCTCTCTTAGTTCATTCTTATTGATCTTGAGTTTGCATTATGATAAAGGGTTTCCTACATTATTGCATACTGATTTGGTAACTCCATTGCCACTTCCAATTGTTCATGTTCCATTTTGGCTTGCTCCCAAATTTTACAAGTTGTATTGCACCTAAATTGTGCACCTATCTTGGGCTCACACACTTATGTAAGTTCTCACTTCACCTCCTCCTTGTTGTTTGGACATTAGTTTGGATTTAACCCTATATTGTAGCCTTGTTTTCCTCCATAACTGCCTTATACTTGGATTCCTGGTTGGTATAACATATGCATAGTATTTTGATCTTGATCTTAGGGAACTTTGTTATGCAAAGTTAAACTTTATAGTTATAGATTAGTGTATTTGTTAGGGTTTACTATTTTATGCTAGTTTAACTTATTTTGAACATGTTTTAGATTAGATTCTAAAGTTTATGCATTTTCATAAACCTAAAAACATATTTCCTCTTTAAAATATCTTTCATTTCATAGGTTTTCTTGATGGTGAATCATATTTTATCTTGGTAGATGCTCTCTTGTTTAAATAGCTTAGTTTACTTACTTAAAATGGCATTCCCTTTGCTTAGTTAGATATCACATGCTAAAGGTAGTTTTATTTGAATAAAATGCATTAGCTTAGTTTTTTGAAAGTGCATACTCTCTTTCCCTTCTCTCTCATTATTTAAATTTTCATTTCCTTTCTAAAATTGTCCTTTAATTATTAGAGTTGCATGCTCCTAAAACACATTTATCACTTGGTAATGCTCTTTTAATCAAGTAGTTTACTTTTTTATTCTTTAAGTATTAATTTATCCCCCTTAACTACTTACTTTACTGTGTTTATACACATTAGATATATTTGTGTCCTTTGTACACTTAATCATGCTAACCCTAACTTGGTTTATAAGTCCATATATAAATTGGTGCAAGTTAACAAACTTGATAGCCTCTATAGATCTCTAGTATCCCATAGTTCCCTTGATCCTAGTAGGTGTTTTCTTAGTACCCTATTTACCCCATTTACAAACCCTTATGACTCTATTTGGATTTTTGGAGCTAAAATATGGAGATATCATATCTTGGAACTATGAATATTTAAAAGGGTATGACAATGAAATCATCTAGCATGTAATTGAAATAGAGCCTAATGTCAAATCAATTAGATAACATAGATGTTAGTTAACCTAAAATTTGATCCCCTCGTGATAAAATGTTTAAATAAGATAAAAAAATCCCACATAATCTATCATGTCAATCTCTAATTTTGTACCAGTCAAAAAGAAAAATTGATATATATGCCTATGTGTTGATTTCATATATCTAAATAAGTTTTCACTTGAAAAACACTATCCACTTACTTCAATGGAGCACAATCTACAAATAGTAGTTGGTTTAGAATAATTCTCATTACTTGATGGATTATCTAGCTTTAACCATGTTTGGGTCAAAGAAGAAGATCAATACAATACCACATTTACTATTAAAAGGGGAACATATCCATACCAAAAAATGTCATTTGGACTAAAAAATACAAGAGATAAATTCCAAAGAGCTATGGATATATCCTTCAAAAGACTAATCAATGACACAATTCTAATATCTCTAGATGACGTTACAAAATTATCCAAAAATAAAGAGGATCATTTACAACATTTAGAGAAAATATTTCAAATATGCAAAGAATTTAGAGTATCTCTAAATCATAAAAGTTATTTTTTTTAGTTGGTAAAGCCATGTTTATTATACACATAGTATCAAAGGAAGGATTAGCCATTGACCTTGAGATAATTTTATCTATCTTAGATCTATGTTTGCCACAACAAAATAAACCTCTAAAATCCTTCTTAGGAAAGATTAACTTTGAGAGAAATTTTAATATAATTGTTATGAGCTTAGTCAAACTCATCCCCTCATGTTGAAGAAAGATAAATAATTAAAATGGACTATAGAAGGAAAAGAAAGCCTTTAAAATACTAGAGGCAATTTCTACATCCCCTATTATAATAAATATAAGCTATGATAAGCCATTCTTCCTATGTGTTTTTGGAGTAAAAAAGAGTATTACAGTTATTTTGACTCAAAATAATGACCAAGACTTAGAGAAACCCATAGATTTCATGAGCCAAACTTTGAAGTATTATGATACTAGGTACAATTCCATTGAGAAACAAACTTATGAATTGTTTAAGACTCAAAAAATTCAAGAATCTTCTTTTCAATAATCAGACTCAAGATGATGTGATACATTCAATTATGAAATAATATATCATGGGAGGAGAAATCAACAAAAAAATAGCTAGTTATATTACTAATATCATGGAGTTTGAGATTGAAATCAAAACACTAAGCTAATATAAGGAAGAGTTTTATGGTAACACTTAGTTTAAGATCTTGTGAAATGTTAGGAACAAGTTTGTCTGCTTGAAGAAGATTTTTTTTCTTAGCAAGAAGCTTCAACTGAATAAGAAATTTGGGTATAATAACTAACTAGATATATTAAAACATGACATTATCAAATAGACATGGACAAAACTAAAATAAGAAATTATAATGTTCATTCTCTATCATATGTGTCAATAAATAGGTTGTTGTTTAAGAGAAACTTTGATAGTATCATGCTTAAATGCATTGAACCTATAAATGTTGAGAAGATTCTAAGATAATTTCATCAATGATTATCTGGAGGACACTACTCTACTCAAGTTACAACTCCTAAGATCATTAGATAATACATGCCTACCATGTTTACTAATGCTCATAAATGGGTAGAAAATTATAAATAATGCTTGTTTTTTACAAGAATAAAGAAGAAGGAAACAATAACATTGTGACCTATTTCATATGACCAATCATTTTATTGATAGGTTTTAACTTTCATTGTCATGATCAATCCTCCATATAGCAAAGGACACAAATGGATTATAAAAAATACAAAATAATTCACAATATAGACAAAGGAAATCCCTTTGAAGGGAGCTACCAAAGGATTCATTATCAAATTTTTAGAATATATGTCACAATATTTGGAGTCCCCTATACTATCATCAATGATAATTCTAAATCATTCATTGAAACTAAAATCACTAAATTTTCCTTCAAGTATGACATATACTTGAAAATTTCTTCAAACTACTACTCATACAAAATTGGGATAATTAAGTCAACCAATAATAACTTAATCATGATCAATAAAAAGACTCTTAATAAAATTCAAAAAACATGTCATGCAAAGATAAAAGGAGCTCTATGGAAAACATGATCATGCCAAAGTAGGTTATAGGAAGTTCTCTAAGTATGTGAGTTAATGGTAAATAAATTATACTTGCCTTTTCAAAAAAGCCTCTTGTTTTTAATTTGTACATCAACTTGAGCTAGAGGATAATATGCAATGATTATAAGGATGGTATAATTGATTAAGCTCAATGAAATAATATAGAAAGCTAGAAACAAATTCAATAGACACCAATAAATAATAAAAAGATTTTTTGATAATAAGGTGACATGGCCATTAATGGCCCCAAGAATACAACCAAAATCCACAACCAGCATTGATTTAATTTATTTTAAATCAATGGCATGAGCTATTTTGAAATATTAATTTTCCCATGAATTATGGAAAACAAATCATACCATTTAATTCCTTTCATACCAATGACATGAGAGATCTCAAGTTTATAAAGAGAAATATAAATATTTTATAACACAAATAACTATCATATGGGATCACCTATGATGAATATCAAATTTTCAAAAGAAATAAAAGGATGCTTTCCAATACAATTAAGAATATTTCATGAAATGATAGCACAATTAAGGAAGGAAGGTAAGTGAATCAGTGGCATAAACACTTTGAATCATGTCACGTATAATATAAACACTTATTCCATTTAAAAATGCTTTATCTTCATGAGATTATTTTCAATAAGAAGAGAAATTTGCAAGCTGAGAAAACTATGTTGCCAGTGGAAAATCTATTGAGTAGAATTCAAAAAATCATGAGTCAAGAACCCCATTAAGAGATAATATACTATCATATAAATAAGAGGCAAAATAATGATGGTGTCCAAGATGCTACTATTATAAATCCAAATCTCCATTTGGAGGATGTCATAAATATGTATTATACATAACACCTACACCTACTACTATTACTATTCCTAATAAAGATATGATTCAAATCCTATCAAAAATGGCTACTCCAGCACAAAACTCCCAACCTGCAACATCCCAAACACCATATTCTAGTGCATCATTTCCAAATGAGGTTTTGAGGATAAATGACCTCTTAGACAAAACAAGTGACACTCTATTACAAAGGAGAAAGATTCAAAAGAAGATTAGGGATGAGGCCTGTTATAGATTTACTATTTTGCCTTGAGATCATTTTAGAACTAAGACTTAGCTCACCATGTGGTACCAAATAACTTTCCCTACCTTGAACTAGTAATTTCTTGTGTTGAAAATGAAGTTGTCAACCAAGGAAGAGCCATTGGCCCCTTAGGATAAATCATTATGGATATCAATGTAAAATATATAAAGACTATACTCTAGCTACTTGTAATCAAAGCCTTTTTCCAAAAACTTTGAAATTCAAAATATATTTTTAGTAAATACCAAAGATAAGATCTCATTCTTAGACTCTATCCTAATTGAGCCTAAATATATTGAGCCTCAATTCTAAATGGAGCTATGAGGATTTAATAAGAATGAACAAGACATATTGAACATAGATGATACCATATTTGGATATGACAAGGATTGGGATGTGGATGCTCCTATGTTAGCTATCCTATTTGGAATCAAGAAGACACTCTTTTATTTTATGGTAATTTAGATTAATTGGCTAATCTAATTAAGATTGAAACTATTGTAATAATTGAGATCATAAAGTATGACAAATAAGCATACAAATATGAATGTATAAGATTTGAACTATTTTAAAATGTAAGCTTACTAAATATGTAAATAATAATAGAGGATGAGATACTTAGCAATTCCTTGTATTGTGCAAGATTGAGATAAGTGGCAGGTGGGAAAGAAGGATAGAAACAAGATTGTTAGTCACTCGATGCAGGTTTTGTATCCATGTAAATGCTTAGATAGTAACATTAACCTCAAATTAGTATAATTTATTGATATGACCTGAGATGGGCAATTTTGTCTTTGGATATTTTTATTATCTTTGATACAAGTAGGTGTACTTGTTTATCTATGTGAGATCCCTAGGTTTGATCACATGTGCTCACCAATAAATCCATCTCCTTCAATTGAAACCTTATGTCCACTTGTGAGGTCATAAAACCTATAAAATATTGGAAAGTGTAATGGATTAAGCTACCACCAATCACCTCTATTGATGATTGACCATTATCTATGTATCCAATACTTTGAAGAGGGAAATCAAGAAATAAATAGTTCTTCCCCTTAGTGTGAATGTGCTATTGTGCTCCTCTGATATATGAGTGCACCTAATGATTTGGATTTTAACACTTAATAATTTTGATCTTGACTTGGCCTAGAATATTTAAGATTTGTCTAATGACTACTCCTAGTGATTGATTTTTGATTTGGGAAGAATAGGGAATTTTTTATCAATGTGCAATAGTGTATAAATGCTCAATAGGTAAATGCCAAATGATTAATAGATACATAATAATTCTATGCTTGATTTGTATTTACATGAGTCTATTTGAGTAATTTCTCATGCTAGAAAAAGGCTAGGAAAATGGGCCAACCCATAGGAATGATTTGATTTTGAAATTTGACCTTTTTTGGGTGAAGGACAAAACCATAAAATTTGGTATGTAACATCTAAATGGTACCCAAAAAAATTTGGCATTCTTGTTTGAGAGATAAAAACACTAATATGATGATCTAGAGATGTCTGAATATGATAGTTTATTAGTTTGGAATACACTAAAAGAATTCTTGAGCTAACTAAGAATAATTTGGAAGGATTAGACCCATAGACAGCATGTAGATGTGTTGTATAAAAGTTCACTAGGTTGATTTCTATGCTTGGTCATGCACTTAGCCATCAAACCAAGTTAGTTCTAACCTTGGTAGAGCTAGGCATGAGGGTAGTAAGGTTTGGAACACAAAATTTAATCATGTTATGGCATTGGCATCAGTTTCACACTAAGCACAATAATTTTGTGCTTACCTAAAGTGTTGCAATGAAGGGATCAAGCCCACATTAGGTTAGTTTCATCATGGTATAACTCAAGGTTCAAAAAGACTTAGTCATTGGTCAAAGGTATTCAAGTGACTATCTAGCACTTGGTTCTTCATAGGGATATCAATAAGCATGAGTCCTCTTAGTGTCCCAAGTCTTAGGGTGCAAGTCCATACTTGGATGGACAAGGCTCTAAAGGGTGCAAGCTATGGGATTAGCCAGTGGAGTCATTCAGATACTTGTATAAATATCTAGGATGGCTTGGCTCAAGGGTTCATTCTCAAGTAGTGTTTTAGGTGAGGGTCTTGGAACCTTGGTACAATATGGTTCCTCCACTCAGTCTTTTCATAGGTGAGTTGAGGTCACTAAATGGTTTGAGGATACCATTAGTAACTAGATTTGAACCCCTATATTCCAATCTACTATGTAAAACTACTCAAAGCGTAAAGAAAACTAGATTATAAGCATACCATCACATAGATTATAAAACATGGGTTAATACTTCATATTCCTTTAATAACATTCTTCATTAACTTTTAATTTATCAACAAAGTCCAATATAGTAACAGAGATAAGCTCTTCCTAAATCTATTCATGCCTAGTGGCTCACATGTGAGCTTGGGCTATACATTCCACTTTCTATGATACTATGTGCAAACTAATAACACTACTAGTTCATTCCCTATTTTTCTAGAGCTATGTTACACTTGATCACTCCTCACTCTTCAACTGCAAACCTTCTTTTATAGGTGGATGGTCATCTCCTACCAGGTCGAATGGGTGCATGCCAAGTGCTGAGTTGTTGCTAGTCTATAGACTCTACTACACTATCTAGGATGGATAAATGCATGCCATACATTGATCTATCATTGAGAGGTCTCTATCTCACCTGATCCACTCTCTAACATCTATGATTCTAGAGCCACCACAATTAATTCTTGGTAGTGGGGTATTTATAAAGTTTAATGTTATACAACTACCCACCAACTGGCATGAGATCCATAGGGACTCCTCTAGCTAGAACAAAAATGTAAAAAAAGGGGAGTGACTACTCTCAGGATTACCTCATGCCAAGATTTTTATAGTTAGCATGGTCCATGTACTTTCTCTAAAAGGGGGCCCAACATTTACCCCATATAAAATTGTTAGTCCACCCTTGACTGGTCTTTAAACACCTTAGGTGCACATAATTTGGGTGCACCTTACCTCAAGTCTTCCTTAAAATTTTAAAAGCCTTGGATGGTAGCCCTAATCTATTCAATAGAACCATCCACTTCACTATACATGGCCTCTAAGGAAATCATTTCCATGCTCTCCAAATCCTTTCTAAAGGTTTTCAGCCTTTCCTTCACTTGCTTCACTTTGCCATCCAATATTTCTCCCTACTCACTGGCCTTTGTTTGGAAGACATGGAAAACTACCTCCAAATCCTGATCCTAGGTCTTAAATTAATCATTAAGGGATTTGACCTTGGCCATCACCTACACCTACTTGGTCTTGGTTACCTTGAAGGAGTGTTAGAATAGAGTGTTATTCTCCTCTTTTACCTTTTTGAGGTGTGTGTTGATGATGGTTGCCTAATTAGAAAAGTTACCAAATATTGTGTTAACTTCCTTAACACCCTCTTCAATTTTAATGAAGAGATATTCAACCATATCCATCTTTTTGTTTAACTCCATTCATAAGGCCTCAATGGTGTCTTATTCTTTTTCAAGTGTCAGCTTCATCCTTGGTAACATCTACTCTATGAGTGCACAAACATAATCAACCTCCTTCATTTTAGAGGTATCCATGCCATCTAAAAGGGGTGGCTCTACCTCTTCCAAAAGCTCTCTTAGTTGTTTGAGCTTAAGATTTTTTGCCTTAAGATCCTTCTTTGTATCCTTTACTATTTTTCTCTAGCTATTGGTGTGAACATCATTGATGGTGTTCTTGTGTGCTATCAAGGATGCCATTTTGATTAGTATATTTGTAGAGTTAACAAGGTTCATATCTCAAGTATTTAGTAGGTGGTAATCATACCCTTAGGCTTCTTGGCATGTCATATCTCCTTTATTGTAACCTTAAACTTGGGCTCATCCATATAGCAATCCAACATCCAAGAGACCTGGTAATGCATTAGGATCATAGTAATTCTTGGAGGCATGCACTCCATCATGTAGAAGTCATCATCCTCATTGAATTATTTTTTTGTACTTTCCCTATTTCTAGGCTCATATTCTTCATCTTCACCTAGCTCTTCTTCCTCATTGGTGTTGGTACCTGATCCTATGTCTTCATCTTTTTCACCTTCTCCTTCTTTCTCATCTTCCCCCTATCTTTTTCCAATGCTAGACCCACTATCATATTGATCTTATAGGGTTTCTTCAGTGGACTTCTTCCCTTTGTCCATATCTTCTTGTTATGGCCTCATTTCCTCCATTTACTACTCTGAGGCATGAGTATCACTTTTTTTTAATTCAGGCTCCCCTTCAGAGTTAGGGCATGCTTGTTGTGTGGCTTCCTCTACTATCTTGGTGGAGGTGATGGCATCATTTTTGATAGTTTCCTTCCTTGGGTCCCATGCTATCAGAACCCTTCTTCTTTTCTCTTTATTCTAACATACACACCCTTTATTTATGGGTTGCTTCCTCCTCTCTCTCCCTCTTCTTGGCTTTCTCTAATTTGGCATTTATTGTTATCTCTTCTTTCTTGGCATTTTCTTTTTTAACCTTCCTCTGTATGGTTTGTGTGATGCATATATTTTCTCTCTCTTATCTCTTTGGCCTTTATATGATCAATCTCAACCTGGAACATGCCTTTGGCTTTCATCTCTTCACACATACAATGTAATTTTAGCACTACATCAATATGGCCTTAGTCAAGGCCCATGCCTTTCCATCGGTGTTGTAGCTCTTCTTCTATTTGTGTGCTTGAGTGGGTTGCCTCCTCAGGCCCCTTGCTCATTTCTCTCCCTTAACTTTCTTCATCCATCAGTGCCTTATGATCCTCCTCTTTCCTCTACTCTTTAACCTCCACTATCTGAATGACCTCCTTTGGCACCCCTACCCTAGCCATTTCCTCTTATTCTTGTAGCTCCTCCATCCTTTAAACTTTAGACTCACTAGAGTCGAGTCTCCTCAATATTCACCTAGGATTTTTGGCTCAATCTAAGGTGGAGGAGAAAGGGTCAATTCACTTGACAAGGATTCCACATCCTTGGGTACAATAAAGGTGCCCCACCCCCACTCTTCTTCCTTATAATCCTTTGTCTCCTCTTCTTTATATATAATAATGTTGCGTGTTGGGGAGGGGACCTTCCCTTTCTTTTTCTCCTTTGCACTAGAGCGGGATTTTGACATGAAGTGCATGTGTTTCTTTAATGAATCTAAAGCAGACACTTCCCCTTTTGATTTTATTTTTATCTTCAATCATTCCTTGATCTCTTCTAATGTATCCCCTCTCTTCTTTTTTGAGGACTTATTTTTAGCGAGTGTTAGGGTTCCCTCATCCTCGATCTAGATAGAGGGTCTTTTCTCCTTTTGGTGCTAGACCTAGCACTAGAATCCTTCTTCCTTGGTTTCATCTCATAGCAGAGTCTATGAAAGAATCCAAGGATGGTGACCTCTTGAATTGGATTGATGTCTAGGTGATCTGAGGTGTCTTATTCATCTTTAGTCATACTTCCATTTGTGTGGGGAAAACTGTGTTGCATTCTTTAGTTGTCTGTGTCAATATCCTTGACTAGGATGTCCATTATTTGCACATTTGGGATTTGTTGAGCACATTTCAAAAATATTCTACTAAGAAGGCAAAGGGAAGCTTTAGCCATCCTAATTTTTTCTCATCCTTTAGTGTTAAGTGCATAGCATAGTAGTGTTGCATCATGACAAAAGTTACCATCTTGAACATGATCATAAGAAGCCCTTGGGGTATGCACCACTTAAATTTAAAGTCTTTGAAATACTGCTCACACCAATGCATTATGTGAGTCTTATATTTTAGGTTAAAGGTAGTGGGGCAAGTGTAGTCCTTGTATTTATGTGATGGGGACTTTTGGTATTCTAGAAACACCCATAAATTATCCTCATTTCCATCAGGGATCCCAATCTCCTCCGTTATGATCAAGATGAGGATGGAGCCCCATCTAAAGGTCCCTTTGGCACTCAAACATATTCTTCATCAATTCTTTGGTAATGAATTTCACAATGTAAAACTTGGCACCCTATGCCATATGGTAGGTTAGGTAGAGATATGCCTTAGACATATATATCCACTAGCTACTAGGACATAACTTTAAGCTCATGAGGTGTGTTATCACCCTCATATCAAGGTATTCAAAATTGTTGATCAAGAATGTATAGCCCCCCTTGAATTAGTTTAGTAGCTTCATGACTCATTCTACCTCCTCATCATCATCCATCAGCTAATGGATATCTCTACCTATGTTTAAGATCCCAGTTATTCATCTTATCATCTGCATTGAGATCTTCACGCATTGGCCTATCAAGTATATGTGGTTTTCATGGATGCAAAAGAGGAGGAATTGAATGAGCTCTTTAAGATTTTCTAAGCATGTAAAATCATAGAGATGAGTTATGCCTGAGGCCTTTAACTTGTCTCAAATTGAGACATCAAAGAGAGCATCACTTTTAGGGGTATTGCACCCCATATCCACCATCTAGTCCTATGCCAAGTATTAGAAATAGCTTGATATCTGATGGTTATATTCTTTCAACTAGCACACATACATGAAGGAGCACCATAGTTCTCCCACTAATACCTCTAGTGGAAATTGCATGTATTGATAGGACATTTTTGTAAGTGCCTCAGTATCCACCACCATGATGATAATCGCCTTAACCATCTACACCTTTGTCTTGACATCAGATGCTTCCTCAATAATTTTAACCTATTTAGGTTTTAGTTGCTCCTCTATGGAGCTCCACGCCTTTCATTTCTTCACTATTCTAAATCTACTAGAATTAAACCTTGGGAGGTGTGGCTTGCTGAAGCCTCTAATGATGGTCAACACTCTTGTAGTCATGGGATCTTTGCCTATATGTTTAGCTCCAAGATTTATTGGCCATTAATGGTGGCCTAGTGATAGCTTTTTGGTTCAACTTGGTTCTTTATATAAACTCTTCTTCAATCCTTCACACTAGTTTTTAATGTGAACATGCTCTCTTTTTTTTGTGTCTTCATTCACTTTGAGGTACTTGGAATTCTCAAATACTCATTGTGATGGTTTTTTCTTGCTTTGACTCTCTAGTTTTTTGCTAAGTTTGCACTAAATCTTGGACTAACATAAACTTGGTAACCTTAGCAAGTCTATCATTCACCCTTTTATATCCTTCTTTGTCAACCACCATTATTAATGCAGGCTTAATGGTGTAGGCACCTTGATCTTCTTGTAGAATGAAAAAAATCTAAAAAATATTTGAAAACCTCTTGTCTTGTATGCATTAATTGTGTATCTATGTACTGCCACCACCACCTCATTGAATTCTCCTAACATGTTTTTTTAGTGAAGTGACGTGTGGTTTAAATGGTCACTTCCTATTCCTTCTTAGATGGATGTTAGTTGTCTTGGATGACTTCTTTCTACGCATTTATCCTTCAGCATGACCTTCACCTTTTTTGTGGTAACTTGGGTGTAACACCTCACATACATGTAATTTAGTCTCCTATGTTCTATCTCTTCTCTAGCTTTACTCCTATTTCAAGTATGCTTTTCTTTTTTGGTCAATTTTTTGTGCATCATCTTACCTTGGCCTTCCTACCCCATATAAATCCCTTATGCCAGCCCCTCAATGCTTTGTTTTTATCCTAATTCTCTTGCACACTTTAAGTACATGCATGTTCACTATCTACCTTGCACTCAACCAAGTTGGGTATCTTCACTTCATGCTTTCTAAGTTGATTTGGCACCGAATCAATTGATGCACCTCCTTATGATTTTGGCATAAAGATAACACTAGAGTGGTTCGATATTGGGCCCTTAAGGGCCTCGCTCTTCTCATTTTACACAAATGTCACTCTTAGTTGCTTCTGCCTGTGCTTAGTAAGCTTCACACACCCACTACTTAGATATCTGGCCTCATGCACTATAAGCATAAGTTCTCAACTCATCTGATTAGAATTATGGATGAAGTGTTGACCCAAAATTTCTTGTGGCCTTCATGCACTGCTCATTGCCTCTATACACTATACAAGGAGTAAAAAAAGAAAAAGAAAGGTTTGGCTTGTGTCAAACTTTATTTTGGTTAGCTCAACTCAAATCAACTATTGACAAAGAAGTTAGAGTTTTCATGGCACAAGTGCTAGCCTATTGCCTATATGGCTTTAGTTGGTTGCCATTGAAATGCCTAGGGAGCATTTTTTTAGACAACATGTGTAGCTTACATGTGCTTATTTCCAAGATGTGGTGGATGATGTATGGACCCATCTACTAGATTTGTAACTTACCTGGGTGCTTAAAGTAATTAGAATCATAGAGTAGCACCAATGTTCCTTTAGTCATATCCTTATTCTTGATATGTTTCTCATGCCACCACTATGGTGTACTTTTTCAACCTATTGACTCCATTTGGCTTGGATGCACTTCTCATCTAAGCGCTCCAAGTCTTCCAACCTTGTGCTTAAATATTCTTGCTCTTATAAGTGGGTAATTCATGCAATGCACAAGGAGGGCACCATGAACTCTATGGGTAGAACTACTTCAATGCCAAACACTAGTTGAAATGGTGTAGCTTTATTTAGGTACTTATAGGTCATGCAGTATGCTTAAAGCATCGCTAAAACACGATCATCCCAATCCTTATGACCAATGTCACATATATTCATGAGGCACATTCCTAAGATTTTGTTGAAATATTTAGCTATGCCATTAGCCTGGGGATGATATAGGGTGGTATTATGGTACACCACCATATATTTAGTTAGAAGGACGTGCATCATTTCATTAATGAAATGAGTGCCCTTGTCACTAGTTAAACTCAATGGGAACCTATACTTGCTGATGATGTTCTCCCATATAAAGCATATGGATGTCATGGTTATATAATCTTTGGTTGGTGTAGCTTCAACCCACTTGGTGAAATTGTCAATGGCTACTAAAATGTATTTGGTACTAATGCACCTTAATATGGGAGTGATTGGCCCAATAAAGTCAATGGCCCATTTTTTGAATAGCATTTGGGTGAGAATGGGAATGAGAAGCATCTCATATTGATGTTTGGGCTTCCCATTATACTGACATATATCACATGCCTTAGCGTACCCCATGGCATCTTTGAATGGGCTTGGCCACCATAAGCCTAACTATAATACCTTACATGCTATTACATCGCTAGTGCAATGGCTTCTTGTAATCCCTTCATGTATTTCTTAAAAGATGGAGTCTTGTTCATGTTCTAAAACACATCGATGTAGGAATTCGTCCCTACCTAATTTATAGAGCTCCTCTTCAGTGAGCTAGAAGTGGATGGCATGGATCATGAGTTGTTTCTTTTCCTTAGTGGACCAAGTCTAGGGTACAAACCTAGATGTTAGGGAAGAAAAACTATTTGTTAGGTATTCAATAACTCATTGAACCTTGTAAAATTGCATGTCTAACATGTCATCCTCAATGGGTGCTACCACATCAATAGATTTGATACAGAACAAATGGTCTAGCCCAAAGTTTTGCTCTATAGGTTTGATGACTACAAAGAACTAGAATTCGTAGAAGAGAACAATCAATCTACATATGTGCCTATGTAAAATCGTCTTATTCACAAGGTAATTGAGTGCTTCATGATCTATGAAGAAGATGAATGGGGCTATTAGAAGGTATTTCCTATATTTTTGTAAGGCATAGACCATTTCCAGTGCCTCATACTTGGTGGTGGTATAATTCTGCTCTACCTATGTCAATTTTCAACTTGTGAAAGAGATGGGGTGGTCCATCTTGCCTTTGCTTGGTTGCACCAATATGACACTAATAGTAGAGCTTGAAGCATTAATATGGACATGAAAAGGAGTCATCCAGTTGATAAATTATAAAATCGGTGCACTAGCCAGCTTCAGCTTTAGTGTCTCAAAGGCCTCCTCTTATGACTTGCCCTAGTAAAATGGGTCATCTTTATGTAAGATCTTCTCTAGAGGCACCATGATTTTTGCATAGCTCCAAATGAACTTCCTATAGTAGCCACAATGTCCTAGAAAGGTATGCACATATTTCTATGTTGAGGGAGTCTAAAAGAGGATTATTATAGCTATCTTTGCTAGATTAACAAGCAAACCCTCCTTGTAAATTATGTACTCAAGTAATGTCCCAAATGGAGTTGTGAAGATGCACTTCTTCAAGTTTAAGGAGATTTAGAACTACTTGCACCTTTAAAACATAAAGCACAGGTTGTCATAGTGGTATCTCACAAGACCATACACCATCTAGTCATCAAGATACACTTGGAAGAACTTATGGAAAAGTCCTTATAGGATATGATCAAAACCCTAGAGAATACATTTGGTGCATTCTTAAGTCCAAAGGGCATCACATTATAGGAAAAACAATCCCATTTAGTCACAAAGGTTGTTTTGGGTTTATCCTCCCATTCAATCTACACTTGATGGTAGCCCAAAAACCCATTAGTGTAAGTGTAGATCTCACAACTTGTGACTCCATCTAGGACCTTATCGATGAATGGTGTTAGGAAGGAATCATTGATGCAAGCAGTATTCAACATCCTATAATCAATGTAAATCTATATGTACCCATATTTATTGATGTTGATTACCATCAAGCTTACCCACTCAAATTCTTGTACCAAGTAAATGATTATAATAGCCAACATTCCATCGATCTACACCTATACCTTGGTACATAGATTGGGATTCATCTGATATGGGTAATTTTTGACTAGCGTCATGCCATCTACCAAATTGATGCTCATTTTTTCCAAGTGAAGGTTAGGTGCCCTTCATATCCTTATATATGCATAAGAATAGGTCCTAAAATTCTTTCAAGAGGTCTATAATTCATGTTAATTCTGATTCAGACCAGTAAGCACCGATAGTGGTGATCTTTTGCTCATCTTCTACATTGTTGTCTACCTTAGTGGTCTTCAGCTATGCATGGTAGGGTTCATTTCTCTCCTAATGAGAGTCTTAAATTTATATTATCCCCTCTATTGTTTCAATTCAAAAATTCATTGGATCTTTATTGGCTGGTGTGTTATCATCTACAATGTGCATGAGCTTTTGTCTACCTATAAGAGCCTTCTAATTTTGCTCTTTTTAGGTCTCATCATCTTCTTCACTAGAATCACTATTGAGCATCATCTCTTCAAATAATGTTAGGAGTGTTATTCCTTTCTCCCCAAACATTTCCCTTAAGCACTCTTCTAAAATTTTAGTGTCATCAAACACTGCCTTGTGGATGATTTGTAGTGGTTCCAGTAGCTCTAAGCTTTGTGAAGAAAAGGAGAAAGTTTGCATGAACCTCTCCTTAGGCATATCTAAAATCCCCATATCATGGCACATCTCATTTAAAATTTACCATGCTCACACCCATGTCTTTAAGTTCTTGTAAAAGGCATGCACCACAATCCTCTTGGATTATTTTCACTGTAGACAGTCCATATTTCTTTGCATAGATGCACATGTGTGATTGGGTCAAAATCATCAGTGTAAGTAGGTCTGTCTAGATCCTCATTACTCTTTCCAAAATTGGTGCATATCATTTCCTTCACATCCTACCAAGTTGGCAAGCTAGGTCTTTATACTACCCACCAATGAGTGATAGTGCTTCTCAGGGTATGTACTAGTGCACCCATTCGATCTATCTCCTTTGGGACACAAGCTTCAATGTCCTAGACATAATTTTCTATGGGCTGACTCCCTTCATATTTTGGAAGCACTACAAGCTTCCTTTATTGAGCTAGAGTACCTTTTCCCCATCTTCTAGGTGTGGGGGACCCATTTCCTTTTGAGGTACTCAATCTTAACCAACCCTATCCTAGCTAGTCTTGGCTCAGCTACGCGTACTTTGAAAAATCTTTAAATAGTAACCTCATAGGGCTCTTTGACCCATTTCTCACAAGCTATGTTAGTTGTATTAGAGGCTGATTATCCATCCTCTCATTTGATCATGCCTTGGTCTTTAGGGTTGAGCTTCTCAACACCCTATGCCATGATGTTATAGATGTAGTTGGTCTCATCCTTGAGATCAACACTTTCTACGTATGGGGATCCCTGGTCACCCAAAAGAGGGATCACCACTCTTTCTTTTTCATTATCAAAATTCATATAGTGCTTCTTGAAGCACATGTCAACATTGTTAGCATAGCACCATGGTTTTCCCAAGAGTGTTGGATAGTTGTCCTATTATGCTAACTTGATCACCTTGAAGTCTATGTGGAACTCGGTGCACATGATATTTACAATGGTGCCCTTCAATATTTTGATAGGTTGCGCTCAGGTGTTGTTATCCATGAATAACATATGAGGTGAAGGTCTCAAGGTTGGCCACCCCATATTTTCCTAGGCATTTTGAGTCAAAATATTGACCTCAGTGCCTATATCAACTAGTACATCACAAACTGACCACCCATTGATGGTAGCATCTATCAACAACTCCTAGTTATACTTGACATTGTGAGTAAGCCTTAATTCTCATGCCCGCTCTATATGTAGTGAAATAACTTCAATTCTCTGACATGTAACCTTTATTTTTGGTTTCTTCCCTACATGATTTATCATCAAATCCTTTAATAGGGGCAGAATTTTTTCATTTTATAGGAGGTACAAGATATTAGTTACTTATTACACTTTAGCCTCCTTGTGATATTTATTTATGCATGAGGTAGTAGCCTATGCCTCTAAATCTCTATCCAATTGAAGTTTACCCTATAAGTTTTGTATCACACTCATGGCCTATTTTAGGACATCCTTTTGTTGTACAGGGTCAAGATATGGCATAACTTTTAGCTATGACCATGTTACACACTCAATGCAGCTTGATTCACCATACTCTAGGTGTAGATCTTGGTTTGGTGAAGTGGGTGGTTGAGTGGTGAATCCACTCCTTATTTTGACTTATACCTTATGTGGATCTTTACAGACCTATTGTGGCTTGGGTTCTCACCTTTTCTCCTTAAACTCACACCTCACCATTACTGCACCTCTGTCTATGATAGGTTGACCTTGAGTTATCTTCTTGTACAAGTTTGGGAATTCTTCTACCAAATGTAATCTTTATTAGTACTCACATGTTGGGTGCATGGGGTAGTCATGCTGATAGTGTTCAATTAATCCACACTTGTATCATGATCAAGGTGGGAATCTTCCCACATCACATCCTCCTCCTCATTCATGCATGTCTCATTAGGTGCCATAGCTCATATTTTTCTAGCCATAACCTTCATTTCCTTAGCCTACCTAACCACTATTGGATGTCATCAATTGCCTCTCACCTCTTTCCATGTTCTAGCACATCTCATTGATGACTCTACAATCCATTGTGGAGTGCATATAGGCATCACACATCTTGAAGTAAATGGTGGTGTTTACTTGGTTGGCATGCTATAACATAGGATAGTTTTGTGAGTCGTGCAGCCCATGACAAACCTCATAGTTGAGAAGTTGGGCACAAACATTTTTTTGTGGGTATTTATTCATGTTATGCCCCTCCATCTCATAGTCAATGCACCATAACCCACTGTGAATGTCATGCATCAAACCAGTGGTTAACTCTATAGCTAGGAGGACATTGACATAATTTGTGCCTCCATGAATGGGCTAATCCTAGTATCAGTATTACCTACTATCTTAGCCTAAAGCATGACTTCAAGTGCTTCATAGGGGTTTGTGAAGGTCTTCATAGATAACAATCTTATGAATGGTACCAAAAGTCCTCCAAAAAACCCTTATGCATATTAGGAGGGGTGAATGTCATATAGAATCTTAGATAAAAGAGTTTTAAATCATGCATCATACAGGTGTACACTCTCAAATAACCCTTGGATAATTTCCTTGAGCACCATGATGCTCTACTACTCAAACTTAGAGATATCAAACTCTTTCAAGAATGCTTCTTTTAGACTATAATCAAGAACGCTTATTTTAGCATATTATATTCAACCATAGCCTAGTTTAGATCAAATTTTTTATACTAGGTATGGGTGTAATCTAAAAGGGTGGTCATGAACTAGGTTGCTTCCACTCAGGATAAGTGATGCCCTAAGTGTGCCATTGTAACCCACACTTTAGCACATGCTCTATGGCATTTTCAACTCTATGATACTCAAGCAAATGCATCACCATCTTGTAGTAGATCTATTTAGGGGGTGGTACTAGGTTTTGAGGCACTTTCCCCCTTGGATCTGAGTTAGAGGTGGACCTCCCATACTTCCACTTATTAGTTTGAGCATTGAGCCTGATGGAGTAGGCTGCACTACTGAAGTTATCAACATAGTACCACTTATTGGTAGCATCATGCTACTTCCTATGGGTTGTTACCTAGTTGGCATAGTTGATATTATCTGCATGGGAATGCTTACACCTATATTTAATGATCCTTAGTTAGTTCTCACTAGATTCACCGTACCATTACTCAATTATTTGTAAGGAATTACTTAATCACAAATTTTCTATCCAAATTTTAGACCTTGTCAAAGTCTAAGTTGATAACAAGTTTAGTTATCATTCTTTATTTTGGTGGAGAATCCAATGCATGAGCTTACACTTTAGGTTGAAATGGGGTAGGTGCTTCTGATGCATTCTCAAGCACCACATCTTGTAATAACCCACCACATCCTGCACCCCACTACTGAGTCTAGTCTCTTACTTCCTCTTCTCTCTCTTCATGTTGTTGTAGTTTAAAGGATCCTTCCCCATGCCCTTCTCACTTTCTATGGGTCCTCTCAGCACTTCTAAGCTCTAGATCCTCCATCAACCTACACCTTCACTTACCATAATTTAACCTTTAGAGCTCTTAGGTGTCAATTTGTTATTCCTCTTCCATTTCACCTTACCTACACTTCCCCTTCTCACTCTTTGTACTTGATTATATGCATAAGGACTTTAGCCTTCCATTATTATGGTTTCTATACTACAATCCACCAAAAGCTTTTTTAGTTTGGTGTTGAGCCCTCTTATAAATGTTCCCCTTAGTTCATGAAGAAAATCATACTCTACTTCTTTTGGTCATAAGAAGGTCAACACTATGAACTTCAACACATAGTTATTCAACACATCACTCCACCACTTGTCCATAGTGCACGTCCAAACTTCATCTAGGATCTCCAACCTCACTACGTACTCTATGGTCCACTCAAGGTGTTATACATAGCTTTGCCTCTTAATAGTAGTATAAGTGACCAACCACTAGTACACATACTCATGTAGCTCACAGAAGAACACTTCATATAGGGTGTCGTACAAGTTGGTTTATACCCATTTTCTCAGCTTTTACCTTTTACATGTATAATGGTTCTGCATGAAACTATCTTCCACTTGATCTAGCTAGCACTTGATGTTCTTGAGTGATAGTTGAAGCATCACTCTATTATACAATTTTATTAATGAAATTCAACATCAGTCCTAGTAATGAAACCAAAATGTTGTATAAAAGTTCACTAGGTTGGTTTTTATGCTTGGTCATGCGCTTAGCCATCAAACCAAGTTAGTTCTAACCTTAGTAGATCTAGGTGTGAGGGTATTAAGGTCTGGCACACAACATTTAATTATGATATGGTGTTACCATTAGTTTCACATAAGGTATAAGCCTTGTGCACTCATCCAAATCACTACAACAAAGGGACTGGGCCTGTATTGGGTTAATTGCATCATGTCACAACTTGAGGTTCAAAAGGAATTAGTCATTGGGAAAAGGTATTTAGGTGGCCATCCAACCCTTGGCTCTTCATAGGGAGGTCAATACCCATGAGTCCTCTTAGTGGCCCAAGTCTTAAGGTACAGGTCATACTTGGAAGGACTAGGCTCTAAGGGACACAAGCTATGGGATTAGCCAATGGATTCATTTGAATACTTGTGAAAATCTTGGGGATGGCTTGGCTTAAGGGTTCATTCTTGATAAAGTGTTATAGGCATGGGTCTTCAAACTTTGGTATAATCTGGTTCCTCCATTTAGTCACTACATAAGTGAGTTGAGGTCACCAAATAACATGAGGACACCATTAGCAACCAGATTTAAACCCCCATATTCTAATCTACTATGTAAAACTACTCAAAGCATAAAGAAAACTAGCTTATAATCATACCATCATGTATATTATAAAACATGGGTTAATACTTCATATTCCTTTAATATCATTCTTCATTAACTTGTAATTTATCAGTAAAGTCTAATATAGTTCAAAGTGTAAGCTCTTCCTAACTCTATTCATGCCCAATGGCTCACATACAAGCTTAGGCTATACATCACACTTTATAAGCTACTATGTATAAATTAATAAAACTACTAGTTTTTTCCCTATTTTTCTAGATCTCTATTGCACTTGATCACTTCTCACTCTTCAACTAAAATCCTTATTTTATAAGAAAATGGTCATCTCCTACCAAATCAGATGGGCACATGCCAAGTGCTGAGGTGTTGTTAGTCTACCAACTCCACTAAACTATCTAAGATGGAAAAGTGCATGCCATACATCAATCTATTATTGAAATTTGGCCATCTCACTTGCTCCACTCTCTAACATCTATGCTTCTTGAGCCACTATGTCTAAGTCTTGGTAGTGGGGTCTTTATGAAGTTTGGTGTTATGCAAATACCCACAAGTTATCATGAGATCCATGGGGACTCCTCTAGTTGGTTCCAAAATGTATAAAAAAGGGGAGAAAATAATCCCAAGATTGCCTTGTACAAAGATTTGTCTAGTTGGCATGGTCCATGTACTTGCTTCAAAAGGGGGCCTAACAAGATGTGAGATAGTGGTGAATAAGAGGCATATATGTGCACACAAGTCATATAATGTGAAGGTAGGTCAAAAGTGACTTTTGAAAGTGTCTAAAAATTCCTCCATTTCATTCTGATGTTGAAATATAATACAAATACTAGAGTAATGGGATAAAGATATACATGAGTCTATACAAAACACTTTGTCTTTGGGAGAAGACTCTAAATGTACATTTTTTCTCTATGCAAACCTATATTAAAAATGTAATATTCAATGTCTAAAGAGTTAAATTTTAAATTTAAATTATAATTGAAAATTTAAAAGTTTTAAGAGAAAGGAATGAGTACATTTTATGTGTGCAAGTTATGTTTTCTTAAACATTATTAGAAATGATGCTTCATTTTTGAAGCATTGGATAATGATGCCTCTTTTTGAACCATTATATAATTAGGGGTGATTAAATTTCATGGCATTGTTTGAGTACCTTAAAAGTGTATTATTGTCTAGGAGTCAATTCAAACTTGGATTTCGTAGGTGTTATGTAGCTGAGTGGATAATAGATGTGTGATAAAATAAGGATGAACATATCGTAGAAGTTTGAGAGTCTAAGAAAACTCCTTAATACTATGATATTTCCTATATTTGGCCAATCTTGGATGACTTTGATATCTTTTAGGTTTACATGGATTTCATGCAATCAATGATGGAGACCATGTATTGGATCTGTCTAGTCCCAAATGTACACATTGTTATAATGGCTTATAACTTGTGTTGACACAAAGTGTCTAACACATACGCAATATGTTCCACATGTTCCTCCCAAGTATTACTAAAGATGATTATATCATTCAAGTGTATGACAACAAATGAGTTGATAAATACCTGATTAGATCATCCATCAAGCACAATAAAGTGGTTGGCACATTGATTAGGCTAAAAGGCATAACCAACCATTCATACAATCCTTCCCATGTCTTGAAGGTTATCTTCTAAATGTATTAAGGATGTCCTTAAACCTGATGGTAGCCTGAATTCAAATCAATATTGGTGAAATATTTTGCACCTTTTATTTGGACAAGAGGTTGTTAATGCATGGTAAATGATATTTATTCTTCACCATGTTTTTGTTGAGTGTAAAATAGTCTATGTATAAATGCCATCACCAATCATTATTGGGCATGATAACTATCTAATTCCCACAAGGAGAAGAGATAGGCTTTATCTTGTCCTAATCAAGGAGCTCTTACATTTGACACTAGATATTATCATTCTCAAAACTGATTTGTGATACATAGGATTTTTTAGATGAGGGGACCTAGGGACTAAATCAATGTGGTGATTTATTGCATAGTGTGTTGGAAGGAATTTAGGCATATTGAAGACTTAATCATGTTGCATTAGTAACTTTTCAATTTGTTGTTTCTATGGCATTAATCATGCAGTGTGTGCTACCAAAGCTTATTTTACCTCTTATGCAGCTATGTCATGATGAGCCATGAGAAAGATGAATTTTCTTGTGTGTAAAACAATTTTATGGCATTGCTTGGTAGAGACCAAGGTGACTTTGGTAATTGGCATTGACTCAAAAAGGTTGAATAAGTGATCTTGTGAATGGATAGTCTAACATTGTAGCTTGGATTGATATGTAACTTCATGATTGTATAAATAAAACCTTCCCATCAAGATGTCATTGACCTCTAAAGTGTGATGTCATAAGTTATGGTGTCCTCTATAGGATTCACTTTGTAATGAAATGTGTATTATTAATAGACCTTTATATCCTTCCCCTATTTAATCTACCCCAATGAGTATGGATTGGGATGTGCAATAGTGGCAAGGCCAAGGCACTGTATTGTGGCTTACATAATGATGTTCTTCTTGTTGACACTATTAATAATGATATGAAGATGTTGACCCTAAACCAATAAATTGGTGTGTAAGAGGAATTTGATCTCCTTAGAGGTGATTTTTGAAGTGGTGTTGGTCCTCAAACAAGTCGCATCTAGATCAATTTCATTGATCAACACAGGACCTTATGTAGGTTGGGCAATCAAGGTTTGTTACACATAAAATTTAGAGTCATAATGGGTGTGCAAGTGATGACAATGACATCACTTGTCACCAAACTTATTATTTATTTTATCTAAAGTAGAAGGTGTCGGATCCTTTGAGTTATGTGTAATTTTATTAGGCTTCTCTCCTTTGCAAGAAGTGTTTTACTTCTATGTAGAAGGCTACATTGAGTAATTGTGTGTGAGTTGACTCTAATGTGTGGCATTGGATGAAGAAGTGAGATTTATATTTATGTTTTCCTTAGATTTGATTTTAGAAACACTACTACAGGATTTCCCTAGAGTGTCTAAAGTCAATAAGTCCATCTTCACATGGATATAAGGTGAGAGTTCATTGATGTAATTCAGCACCTTAATTTATTTAGAAAAGTTATCATGCATATGCACAGAGTAGTTATGGCATATGTTGGTCTAGTTTTCAATTAACTACCCCTTGTGTTGGCACCATTTTTTTAACTTGGTGTAGTCATCCTCAAAGTGACACAGAGGATAATACTCTTCCTTCAGTGTGTTGATAAAGGTATTCCAAGACTCATTTGGAACACATTCTTACACATGATATACGTTGAAGTTATCCCACTTATGAACAATCAAAATGGACATCTTCAACATTGTAAAAGTGATCTTCTCAACATCATTGAAATGATTAACTAAGAAGTATGCCTCGAGCTATCAAACCTAAGAATTGAATCTTGTGGTGTCGATTTTGCCTTTAAATAAAGGGATGTCAAGATTGACATGCACTTTGAAGGAGTTTTATTATTGAAACCATTGTTGAGTGAACTATGGAGGAGGATATAAAGGTGTCAAGTTGAGTTGCATCATCAGCTCATGGAATTAGCCAAAAAATTTGGTGCATTGTGCCTCCATTGTATTGGTAATGAGCCTTTTAATGTCTAGTACTACCTTAGGTTACTTTTATGTGTCATTGATCATAATTTTACTATGGAATTCCTTTGGGATATCTAAAATAAAACTAATTTATAGACCTCTTTATCTCATTTTTCTTATGTTTTTACATGAATAGATAAAGAGTTACACTCTAATACCAATGATTCATGTTATGAGGCCCAAGACAAAGCACATAGAGGAAAACTATTTGTTAGAGCTAATTCATTTTTATAAAGAGTGAATTCACACATAAGTATTTAGATAGTAAAATCAACACACATTCAATGGATTGGAAGTATGATGCTTGCAAAAATACAACATCTAGTCAATAAGAGTAACTAGAGACAATAATATAGTGATATACAATTTATATACACACAACATTTTTAAACTTTATCACTTATTGATGATTTCTCTCTTGTAGGAACCTATTGAATTTCAATCTTTCTAAGTGCATGCCTTAAAGGGTGCATCGAGAAATGGGTGGGTAGACCTTTGGTGCTTTGCAAGATTATTGGTCCCTATACCATTAGCAAAAACCACAAGTACTTTTATCCAAGTCCTAAGTAATTAAAACCCTTTTATCGACTCCTCTAATAAATTCACCTTTTAAAATAGCCTCTAACTAAACAAATGCCCTTTTTCTTCATTTTCATACTATATCAACATGGTCAATCTTTTTAATAATTGAGAGCATGTTACAAAACTCTATCAACCTAATCAACCTAGTCCGAGACCTAATAGTTATCTTTCTTGCCAAATAATATCAAACTAACCAACCTTTTTGGCTAATTTCCTAAGAAGGTTTAGGGTTAATATTTGGCTATAAATACCCCCTTCACTTCAATCCAATAAAGAGGAACATTCATTTTCACAGTGCTACAACTTAAAATTCTATTATTTATACATTTGGGGAGTCATTGCTTAAGGTTTTGCCTTGGACAAAAATAAACTTATCTTGTGGTAAAGTCTTGAATGAAAAGTAGGAGTATTTTATCCTAGAGATGATTGCTATAGTGTGATCCTTAAAAATGCACAATGACCTCTTGCAAATCACCATTGGCCAAGGGAGAGATTGAGGCATGACAGGTTCAATTCAAGGTAAGTATTCTTAAATTTTACTCTTTCATTTAGTAGATAGATATTTCACAAGGTAGTAGGATGAATGTTGAACTCATTCCTTAGTTTAACTCTACACTGCCTTCGATAGAGTTCTCTTTGCATGTTTTATTTTATTTGTTTAAATTATCCCCCTTTGTGCCACAAGCTTTAGTGAGCACTAGATTAGATTTATTTTATGTATTATATGCCTAGCTAGGGTTATTTCATAATATAATTTGCCTCAAGTATTTGAAACCCTCTCCTTTGATATTGTTTACTAAGATATCCCTTAATTCGATTTAGCAGATCTGAATTGGTCATTTCTTGATATAAATAGTTATTCAATGAATTTTTTGGTAAGATTACCTTCTCTTATCTTAGAATCCACTAAGTATGATAAATTATAGATCTATCCTAATTCATTACATACATTCTAGTGAACCTAATGTGAATCTAACCCTTAAAATTTTTAATTTTCATTTACAATCAATTGGGTTGACACTATCGATCTAGTTTCATATTATGTGTGCAGGTTTTCAACTTCATCAACCCCATCTATCTAGTTCTATATTTTGTGTGTAGGTTTTCAACTTCATCGACCCTGTTGATCTAATTATGTTCTCTATGCGTAGGGTTTTTAGTTTTAGCCAAAGGGATCAAACTGATCAATCTAATCATTTATTTTACCTTCTATGCCTAACTAAATTGACCTACTTGATTTTATTCATTATTGTATTTTGGTTTCAACTAACTTAATTGATCTTATTGATTTAGATTCATTTTCTTATTTTTTGACCAGTCTTTTTTAAAGTAAATCAACTGACTCAATTTTGTTTAATAACATTATTTTATGCCTTTACATGATCAAAAAATTGTATAAACAACCTAGTCAAATGGTAATTCAACATTTTCATAAAAATTACTAAATTGACCTAGTTGATCTTATTCTATCCTCCAAGTTCACTATAAATAGCTTAGTATTTCTATTTTGACAAATTTTAATTAAATTTTATTTCTCACCTTTCATTTAAAATTCAAATTATGTATCATCTTCCTTATTTTTTATTTTTGTAAAAATGTACTCACATAGTCAACTAGATCAACCAGCTCGATCTAGTTTTGTGCCTATTTTTAACCATCAAACTAAGTCAACTCAGTCAATTTTGTTTGTTTGGGACTATTTTTACAATAGATTGAGTCGATAAGTTTGACTCTATTTTGTATTGTTTTCCCAACTAGATTGACCTACTCATTCTTGTTTTGTATGTTTCAAATTTATCACATAAGAAAAGGAAATTACATTCTATTTTCATAGTAATTAAAAATCATTTTACATTTTTTTACTTAGTTGCTTGTTTATTTGCTTTTAAAAATTGCAACTTGGTTTTCAATAAAATTGATTTTTTACTTCATTTTCATCTTGTTTGGCTTTCCTTAGAAATTATGTACTGGTAGTTTTAAAACTACTTAGTGTCATGAAGGGGCACATGATATTTTATTTGTGATCCTTGTCTATCATTTATATATATCATGGCATGAGGGACTTTCCCCAATACTCATAGCCATAGTACAAAATTAAACACAATCTTTAATTTCCACATACCTCATAGTATTTTAGAAATGCCTAGAATTTCCCTTTGTATTAAACCTTAGGAATATAGTAATTTATTTGATTATGTGGTATACTAGTTAGTGGTTAGCATCGAGAAGTTACTTCCAGCTTACCCTTGAAACCAAGTTTAGTGGGCTATGAGAATGACACTTCCTCCATCATTAGGGCTCTCAAACATTGGGTTGACACTATCCAATGGACAAGTCAATATCTTTGGAAGCCTACATTATCAAACACAACCTTTAGTACAACTTCATGATCTTATTTTTGGATAATTAGTTAACATCTAAATTATATTCTAGTTACTTTGGTTTGCCATTCTATGTTGTATTGGAGACTATATTATCCAACATTGATACAAGTTTTACATTGTGTGTTTTAACTAGATTGACCAACTCGACTTAGTTACTTGTGTGCTTAACTTTACTCTTGTATTTAAAACTAAATTTCCTTGCATTAAGGCCTTTTTTAAATATTTTTATAGAATACAAAATTAGATCACCTAGATTGATCCAGTAAATTATTTTATTTTCTTAATTTTCCCAACTAGATCAACCAACTCAACTTGATCAATTTATAAATTGTTGTATTTTCTTATTTTTTCCAACTAGATCAATCAACTCAACCTAGTCAGTTTACATAGTGTTTTATTTTTCCACTTTTCTAGCTAGATCAACCAACTCAACCTAGTCAGTTCATAAATTATTTTATTTTCCTATTTTTCCTACTAGATCGACTAGCTTGACCTGGTCAGTTTATAGATTGTTGTATTTTTCTATTTTTATAATTAAATGAAGTAGCTTGACCTAAATAGTTTATAGACTATTATATCTTCTTATTTTTTCAACTAGATAAATCAACTCAACCTAGTTAGTTTATCTACTATTCTATTTTCCTATTTTTTCAATTAGATTGACCAGTTTGACCAAGTCTATTTTTAGATTTTTACATCATCTTGTTATTCTAACTATATTGACCAATTTGATCTCATCCACTTTCAACTTTTAGAATTCCATTTCCCTAAAAAAAAACTCTAGATAAAGTTTTCATCACGCAACATTTTTTTGATGAAGTTACACAACAAAATCAAACTAACATGATGAGGCTTACTAATCCTCATAAATCTTATCAGATTCATCTACCATATCATGTGATAGATAATCTTGACCTTAACAATATCCATGTTACTATTAGAACAACCAATTATGGTAATCCTCCATATTCTACTTCTCTTAATCCTTTATTCCTACAAATGATAGAAGATGAAAGTAATTTTGATTATATAGCTAAAATGATCCTCTTTATCAATAAAAACCCTCAACATCAGGGTAAGTATATCATAGTCATTTATAACCTCATGATGGGACCTACATTAGAGAACCCCATTCACCTTTACCTAACTTTGTTACAATATTTGGGTTAAATCATTATATTACTTTTATCACATCTTTCTCCTCTCTCATATGACATCCTCTTTCATGCCTTCTTCATCCTCCATGCCAACCATAGCTCTAAATATGGCAGGCATGACCTTTAGTGGGTCTACTCATAATACCCACACTAATACTCAAATCCATTTAACTATTAGTGCTTCTCAAGATACTAGTGGATTTCAAACTCTCAATACCTCACATAACACTGATGCATCCCATGTTGTTTCCTCTAGTCAAAAAATCATTAAAACTAATCAATTGTTATTGAAAACTTTAAATAAAATGGCTATATTTCAAACTAATAGTGCCAATCAAATGAAACAAATGTAAAATCAGCTAATGCATTTCCAAAATCATTCTTAACTGACTCAATAGAGGGTGAAAAACCCTAATGCCTCCACCCCCTCTTAGAGATGCACATGGTAATATTATACCACAACCACCACTTCTTGGCAAGGCTATTAAAAACTTACAAAATGAACCTATAGTTCCTCAAATTGCAAACATTGACATAAATGGTATAATTCCCACTATCATTTATAATGTATCCACTGATCCCACCTTGCATTTGAAGACTTTTGGAAACCTATATAGAAATTGGATTAAATTTAACACCTTTGTCACCACCAAGATATTAGCTAAAACCTTTTCAAGTGACACTCTAAATTGGTATAATCAACTTAAAACTCATTTTATCATTAGCTTGGAGGACTTAGTCAATGTATTGGTTCAAGAATTCTAAACTAATGATCTTCCTTAAAATAACCTAGTTCATTTTATCAATTATAAATAATTAAAATATGAAATAACACAAGTATGCATCAAATGATAGAAATCCTTGTCTAACAAAGTTGATCATAATATGTCTGATGACAATATATTTTATTTATTCACTAATACTCTTCACTCCAAATTACAATATCATGTGAGGAATTTTTCTCCAAATCTTTAGAATAATCCCTCAACCAAGCTGAACATTAAGATTTCGTTATACAACAATTCGATCCTTCACATCCTCCAACATAGACCTAAATGCTTATGAAATATAAAAATAGACATGCAACTAATGTTGGTGTTATAGATACCTATGATTCCATACATACCAGTCAATCCATTACTCCAAGTACTCCCATAGAGCCTATTATTTCATCACCAACTTCCAATAATTACCACCATAGTTCTACATTTTCTCAATTAAATAATGTAGATATCCACAAACCACTTTCCTTAGCATAGATTCAAAAGTGTCTTCCTCAACCTTCACCAAGAGATCCTGATCCTACTTGCTCTACCAAACACTAGTGTGATCCAAAAATTCTTTTGGTATCATATAAATTAGGGCCACTCTCATGAAACTTGTTACCAATTAAGAAAATTTGTTATGGATTGTCTTCTTAGACCTATTTTTTATCATGAATAGCTCATACATACACGTCAACAAGTTTATAAATTAGCAATTAAGGCTCATGAAGCTAAAACTAAACATGAAGCCCTTAACCAAGCAAACACTCAGTTAGTTATTTACAAGGATCCCCTTCCTAAACACCAAGCTAATTCTAACCAACCTCCCACTACTAATAATGTCAAAAGTTTTGTGGATCCTAATATGCATGATGTGAATGTTGTTAATATGAATAATATGAGTAGAGTAATTTTCTATATCGATTATTATCCAACTACAATAATTTCCTAAAGTTCTATATTATTACCCATCCCATCTCATGGAATTAGCGCAATAAGAACCAATTTCAATAAATTCAAAAAAGTCACAAATGTCAAATCCAATGATACATTTAGAAAATAACTCACATACTATCGATATAAATTATACTCCTCATTTAACTAAGACACCTCACTCAAAAACCCTAAAATCTTTAATAATTGGTACTTATTCCTCTCAAACATAAGAAATAAATAATGTAATCATGTCATCTAAGATAACACAATTAGTAAACCCATATTAACTAAATCTCACTTTAATATGCCTTATCAACATCAATTTTAATGCACCTCTGATACACCCTCAAAGGATTTACTTCAACATTTTATATCTTTATCTGATAAAATTCTAACAAGATATGATGAATGAGATCCTATAGTTAAAATTTCACATCTCCCATCTCAAATCATTTTATTAGAACTCATGATAACTACTCCTCATCATTGTAATCATCCAATACAAATTTTATTCAAAATAAACATCCTTCACCCCCCACATGTGGGGAAAGATGATAATTTATTAGGGTCTGAAGATAACATATTTAAACAGTGTGAAGAAATGTTTATCCACATTGATGCAATTGTAGATACTTCTATTTCACTCAAATTCCCTATCTCTTCAATTATTCTTGATGAGATATTGCTTTGTGTGGATGTTCATCCATTATTCATTTGCATCCAAACAGTAGATATTCAAGTTAAATGTAAATTAATTGATGAATATTCGAGAAATTTTGTAGCCTCCATTGAGTTCATTAAAACACTTGGATATTATAAATGTAATATAAAATATACTCAAAGTACATGTCAAGCATATGATAGAATAAAAATGCCTCCTTTAGGGTGTGGTTTCCTATCGCAGTTATTTCTATCACAGTGCATGTCAAAGTCATAATATTCAACTTCCCACTTTTTTATAACATTTTACTTTGTTGAACTTGGACACAGTGCATGAGATTAGTAGTCCCACATCATGTTAGTGTGTTAAGTTTACCCATAATGGTGTTATATACAAGATTTAAGGAGATACCAATCTTTAGAATTTTGAACAATTCTAAGAATGAGGTGTTTTCAAAATACCCACCCTCAAACCTTTACAAAGCATACCATTTCATGAATCACAATGATTTAATTATCCCATCAACTCTACTAGAGGTTATAATGGTCACCTTGAATCAATAGGAAACATACGACCTAATCTCCTAGATTCAGATGATGATGAGCCAAATGAAATTAATTTGAAAATTAAAACTTTTTATTTCTCTCCTCACATACTTGATCAATTAACTCATTCTCTATGACCTTGGTCTCATTAAAAACCATTAGAAAAAATTCCAATCACTCTATCAAAAACTAAACACTCTATAAATCATGCCTCTTCAACTAATAAAATCATCAATGCATGTATTATTGACCTTCACACTCCTGATTATGATGATGGATACCCAGATTATCTTTTTTAATTATATTTTCTTAAACTAAAAATTTAGAGATAAGTAAGTATCATGATTCTTTATAACATTATTTTAGTTCTATTCATGTATTTCCTTCTCCTTCTATAATACCTAATATTAGTTCTTCTTCTAATGTTAATAAATCTAAGATGGAGTATGCACACACACTACTACCCCTCCTGTCACTATTGAGACTCTTTAGAGTATGCTTCAATACCATGTTATGATAGGACCTTACTAGTTCACTAGATACTCATATCCTTCTATATTACTCCCTCCATAGATGTTAGCTACACACGTCGATCCGATTTGATCTCATCTCTTGAAGTAACCTGACCTAGACTTGATCTTATTTTGAGTTATCTTCCTATTCGTGATGGCATACTAACTTTACCTAAGATTTAAACTCTATCGACATGATGGATAAATGAGCCATATTATGATATCCATAGATTTTTCAATCATTAGGCCAAGGATTATCATGCACATCAATAGCAGGAAGCCTTAAGTACTACTTATACTACAGATAGATAACCTTTATCATTGCTACTCTTAGACATACTTTTTTTATTTCACGACACATGTAATCATTCTTATACTCATTTTCAATAACTTTAGCAATACATTAATACACTTAATCTAGATAAGGCACAATCTACAAATAAGATCCTACCTCCACCTAAGATACTTCTAGAATACATCCCTAAATATGGGTAAGTTTACTATCTTTGGCATCAATGTAATACACATCATACATATATATTTTAAATACTACAACAACATTTTCATTATTTTCCATGGCCTACGCCTTCACCAGCTCATCTACATACTTCAGGACGTTCAAAAACAAAGGCTCATCATTCTTCGTAGCCCACACTTATTCACATATCTAAGGATGTTCATCATAGTTCAACATTAGTTCTTTGAATTGAGTATCCCTTTTAGGAACTAACCCATAAGCATCATTTTTATTCTATCATAACAACTTTTTCAGTAGAGATAGTCCATAATAAAGTCTTTTCACAACATTCTATAAAGATTGATGAGACTTTGATCAAAGTCAGAGTATAGATACACAAGGATATATCAGATGCGATGGATGATGTTTTCCACAAAATTTATCAATACTTGTGAACACATCATGGTATTTCATCACATTACTTATTATAGTTTCAATTTGGATTTGATTTTTGAGCATATATTGATCTTACATTTTACTTATCACTTGGACATGTTGCATGGATTAATTTCATTTTCATTTATTTTTCTTCTATTTTTATTTAGGATGATTTATTTTCATGCTTTTCATGTCATTTATTTGAATAATATAGTTATTATTATGACATGGTTTTAAATCCCCACCCTTTAATATCCTATCTTTGCCATATGATTAGTTAGCAAGCATTATTCTCATTGTATCACTACATATACATATTTATTCGATATCTATTCTCCCTTTATTTTCCCTTCATACTAAGCACACATATGGTTAGTCTTGATATTACATACTTGTTTATGGTCAAGCCTAATTATTTAACAACATCACAAAATCTCTAGATATTTTGTATCTTGTAATCAAAGCCTAAAGTTTATTTGTGTTTGTTTCTTTTATCACTCATGTTTGGTTATTCTAAATCCATATGGAGAATCAAAAAATCCATAAAAATTTAAAATCCAAATCATTTAAACAAAAATCAATGATAAAAAGGCATAAATAAACATTCAAAAGTAAAAATCCCACCAAAAGATGTGGTTCATATCTTAGCACATCTCATATTCTTAGTCAAATCTCAAACTCCACAGTTGGCCTCACGATACAGCCAAGGTCTATTGGGGTGTGGCAAGCCAGTAGTCTAGGATAGGAGGTCTCAAACTTATCTATCATGCTACCTACTTTCTCATGCAAGTACCCAATATTCATAGTAGACCGAAGGCTCTGAAATGGGTCTTGAGGAATGGGGAACACATTGTGGAAAAGTAGGCCCATTTTATTTTTATTGTATGTATAACCTTCATGAGATGCTCTTAGTACTACATTTATGCACCCACAAAGTTTTATGTTTATTGTGAACAAAGATATTTTGAATTTGGCATCCATTAAATTATTAGCACCTACCTATTTACTTTGTATGTCTCATACCTACTAAGGTTTATTAAAAAAATACCTATGTCATGTTTTTTCCTTTTTCATTACAACATTCCCAATATTCCTCCTTGATGAATATTATTTTTTAACTGATCATACCCTTTTATTTTCATTTTGTGAGTTGCAATATAAGACCTTAGATTGGACCAGACTTTCCTTACAAACATTATATTATCATCTATTAGTATTTCTCATTATTATCATTTACCTCATTATTTTACCCTTTATGAGTTGTAGTGTAAGACCTTGGATAGGACTAGGGTTTCCTCATAAAATATCTTCAAGATCCATACCATGATTCAATCACAAAATAACTATAATTCTTCCAAATAATTAATTCACATAAATCTATATATCATTCTACTTATTATTTTGTTGTCATTTATTTTATGTATTACAAGCTTTCCAACTTGATTTAGTGTGTTTTACATTTTCATTATTGCAATCTATTTATTTACATTTTACATGCTTCTCAACATGATTTAGTGTGTTTTACATTTTATTTCATTATTTTCTTTTATTTATGTTTTACACGCTTCCAACTTGATTTAATGTGTTATATTTTTATTATTACAATTTACTTATTTTATGTTTTACACCACTTTTCAATTTGATTTAGTGTGTTTTACAACTTTATTTTTTTACATTTTACATGCTTCTCAATATGTGTGTTTTACATTCTATTTTCCCATGAGATCTAATATATTTTACATTACATTTCTACATTTTACATTTTTCTATCATTCTTTTTAACTATGCATTTGTTCACAATTGATAGAAAAGAATAAAAAATGCATCATATATTTTCTCATAGCATATATCAAAAATTAAACATGTGGTAAAAAGAAAATACATACATCCATAACATCCATGAGTCATAACAACATATATATATATCAATGGATCCAATGTTTGATACAACAAAACATGTTATAAGCATAATACAATAACAACTCTATAGCTATGGTCCACCCTACCTAGCTAGTAGATGGGTTACACTACCCATCGACCCTTAAGACTGCTTGTTTTGAATGAAGCATTATAGTGACTTTGTTTATATACTAAACCCCTTAATCTAGCCTTATAAATTGGCTACCTAAACCTATACATGTGTCAACTCTCTATATGTAGGCAAGTGAGTAGCCCACTCCTCAACGAGTGTATGTCATGCTCATAACTATCCATCTCCTACTCCTGATGGTAACTCTACTTGTGTTGTATCACCTTATCTTTGTAACTCTTACATTGCCTCACTAACCAATTAAAACCAACTAGCATAAGTTAGGATAGAAATTACAATAGGATCAATCATATCAATAGTATCATGATGTAATAACACATCATCCAAAATATCATGATGCAATAACACACATCTAAAATATCATGATGTAATAACACGCATCTAAAATATCATGATGTAAAATTTTCACTCTTATGGACCATTTGAAATCCTCCTTAAAAGTATCTACAAAACACAAACCAAATGTACCTTAGATATCTCTCTCTCTCTCTCTCTCTCTCTCTCTCTCTCTCTCTCTCTCTCTCTCTCTCTCTCTCTCTCTCTCTCTCTCTCTCTCTCTCTCTCTCTCTCTCTCTCTCTCTCTCTCTCTCTCTCTCTCTCTCTCTCTCTCTCTCTCTCTCTCTCTCCTCTCTCTCCCTCTCTCCTCTCTCTCTCTCTCTCTCTCTCTCTCTCTCTCTCTCTCTCTCTCTCTCTCTCTCTCTCTCTCTCTCTCTCTCTCTCTCTCTCTCTCTCTCTCTCTCTCTCTCTCACACACACACACACACACATTTATCCACAACATAATAAATATCAACTAAATATTGCCAATGAGATGTGGGTGAGTTGGCTAACTAGCTTGGTTGTTTCAATTCCCATCTAGGTTCAAATTATGGAAAGTCATATGAGGTTAGTTGTGGTAATTGGTTATATTCTGTATATTGGTGGTGGTCATTATTGGTAATAGTTGGTATACATCTAGTAGTATCTGGTATACAAGTGTTATTTAGGTGGTTAATAAATTACATAGGGATTTGGGCCCTTAATTGTGTCCCAAACCAGTCTATGCTCTGATAAAAATCCATCATCAATAAAAAAACATCAACTATATATCAAAACAAAAATAACTCACCAACAAATATCTCTCCATCATCTCACCCATTGAGTAACTCCATTGGGGCATGTCTTTGGGGTGTTGCAAAATTAGGTGGGAAAATATGAGCACATTGTGGTCTACTACAAATTTATCTCTCTATGGACTAACTCTCTATATGATAGACCATAATATTTTCATGCTTATTTTCCTCTACCTATGTCTCCTCCTCCTACACCTCCACTTTCATCTACACCTACCTATATCTATGTCATCATGGTGCCTATGGTGGCAATTACAAATCTTATTATCATACTACAATCACCACCTCCACATTCTCTACCACCATCTCTACCTCATCCCCCACCACTCTTACCTCTCTCTAATATCATCATTGTCTCCTCTCCCAAGGTATTGATTGGCATGGATGAATGATATGCACATCCATAGGCACTCATGCACCTCCACTACCACTAAACTCCATAGTATGTAGTGTTTGATATCTAAGCACTACTATAGGTGTCATTAGAGGTAGTAAACCCAACTGACCAAGTAAGCAAGTAATATAATATGGCTCTACCCACCATGTATAATGACTAGGTATAATGACTAGTGATATGAACACAACCCAATCTTTGAAAAAAAATTGGCCAAGAAGGTAAACTAGATATAATACCCATATATAGCTACCACACAATATCTCCTTGAGTCATAGTCTACGATGTTAGGGCATGAGGTACAACCCATAGTATGTGGTCCTATTTCCATCTCAAAACATGAGTTAAACTATCATTTATCATGCGGGGTAACCCTACAAGCTGATACATAGGAAGTCTCTCATAAATCTAACTACTCAATAAAATAATGAGGCCCATAGTCATCTTCCATCATGAAAGAATGTTATACATATCATGCACCAACTGCACCTAGATCACTAACCCACTATCATACATCATACCCTGATCTAATTTAAAAAGACATAAGGTGACCACATATAGTGGCACCTTCCCATCCAACTTATGATAAATCACATGAGTTTTCACAAGCCCAATAATAGCCTTAAATATATCTAACATGGCTAACACATATACATCAAGAAAACACTCACAACCCATCAAAAAATATCTCTAAATTGATCACCCCTAAGTCTAAGGCTCATCTCTTAGGATCCATCTCAATGGTCTCACAAATAATAGGAGTACCTACAATAAGAAGTCTTGAAATTAAATGGGCATCCTCTATGATGATATCCACCTCAATGGTATGCTCATCCACCACCCACCTAAAAGTGTTGGTTAGCCACTCCCATTTCCCTAAGAATATTACAACCAAATCAAAAATCAAATAAATATGATACATCTACATAATACCTCCAAATACCAACATCATTAATCATGCATGATCATCGACTATCAATCTATCTAAAAAACCTAGTAACCAAACTGCATCTACCAATCGCTAGAGTCTTTATCATTTCTATAAAAATATCAAACAATAAAGTACATATTGGCCTTTATATTATATAATAACCAAATCACATTATAAAAATAAATAATACATGAATTTGCATCAAAACTAACTACTTCATTAGCCTATTTTATCATTTTCTCAAACATTCTATATTACATCGACTAGATAACTAATTATTTTAACCAAGAATAACTTTCATACTAAGTCAACCATCTATCTAATTATGTTAGCCACTACTAATGATATATTCATAGATAATCTTACTCCTCATTTTCTCTACTACATAAGGTGTGCACCTCTCACCCAATCTTTCACACTCCTTGCATGAAGTTTGCTCATAGTCATATGCACAAGTCTCGTGCTATATCAAAGAATTCTATACACTCATTAATATGTACTTCAAAACTCATGCACTACACAAGTTTCATGCTAGCTCATCAACTTCTACACTTTTCATATCTCATAACCCTATGCACCTCACATTCATATGCCATAGCTCACAATCTTATGCACCTAGCCAAGTCTTAGACTCCACATCACATCCACGTATTATTGTTAAGGTGTGAATTCACTATTCATAATCACTATTCATTAGTTGCTATTTATAGTCACTATTCATGGTCATTATTCATGTGATGAAGTAGCATTGGTGAGTTGGCAATGATTGTGTATTGATTGAGGCAGCATCTAGGTGATGTGGCATGACCCATAGAGGACTTTTCAAGTGGTAAAGATGATGAGAGGTGGGATGGATGTATTAGGTTGCCTTATGATTTTTTATGTGGGAGAAGTCAAAAATGTGTTAGGACATCTTTTATAAGCTTGTGAGCACATGGGATAGTGGGATGCCATATTTGGTGTCGCATGGTGGTGGGATCTTCAAGTCAAAAGTGGAGAGCATATTTTAAGCTTCCACATGTGAGGAATAATGGTTCTTATTCATCAAAAGTGCACCGACTAGGAATATTTCAAAAATTTTGGCCCTTCATGAAGTTTCTCCCTTACCTCTCTTCTCTCTTTGTATTTATATAAAGGCTTGTTAATCCTTTTTTAATTGGGTGTGAAGCTTGAACACTTAAGCTTGGAGCCATATCCTTGGAAGCTTGTACATAAGCATTGATTTGTAACTAGATTGATACCTTGTAAGCTTTGTATAGATTTGTATGCTTTGTATGAAAGCATTATAAAGGTGTTGCTAATGAGAGGAAGCTTTTTAGAAGAGGAGGATTATTGAAGTAATAAGAAGTCTAGAAGCTGCCATTTGCCCCATGGTTTTTCCTTGCACATTACAAGATTTCCATGTAATCTCTTTATGTGCTTGTGTTATCTTGTTGTTCATTATTTTATTAGTAACTTGATTATATATGCATTGATTTCTTACAAATATGTTAGGATATTAGTTCTTAACATCTAGTATTAGAGCTAGGCTCTTTGAAAAACTCTTGTGTTGAATTTTTTCTATTGAGTTTGGGAGATTTGTGTAAGTGGGAAATACTACAATGATAGGAGGAGTAACTAGGTTTGAAGTAGAGAAATTTGATTACATAAATTTCTCCCTATGGAAGATGAAGGTGGAGGATCTCTTGGTGAAGAATGACCAAGTTCTAGCCTTGAAGGGTCTTGAAAGAAAACCCAATAGTATGATAGATGAATATTGGATCAAGATGGATATGAAGGTGGTTTCTACAATCCATCTTTGTCTTATAGATTTTATGCTTTTCAATGTTGTTTAAGAGAATACTATTGTAGATTTATGGGAAAAGTTGAACAAGTTATACCAAACAAATTTGATAACAAACAAAGTATTCCTGAAGAAGCAACTATATACCCTAAAGATGAAGGAGAGCTCATTTATTAGTGATCACTTGAATGGATTCAACATTATCATCAGCAAGCTAGTCTCTATTAATGTGAAGATGGAGGATGAATACAAGGCAATCACCTTGTTACATTCACTCCCTAATAGTTACGATCATATGGTGATGACCATCAGTAATTCATCATATGGAGCTCTTAAGTTTGATGATGTGGTAGAAATGTTTCTTGGAGAGGAGATGAGAAGAAAGTCTTTTGGTGCATCCTCAAGTAATGAAGCCTTGACTATGAGAGGTATTGTGGATTCAAAGAGCCAAACATAGAAATCAACAATGCACAGAGATCATTTTAATTTCACACAATAATATTTTTCTATATTATTTCTTTGTTGCTATATTATTAAAAACCATATGGAGTACAATTATATAAGAAATGACATTCATATATTCTATATGATATATCCCTAAAAACTCTCAACCATATAACCACATAAGGTATATGTGATATATTGTTATTACAATAATATACATGTCTAACAACCTTACCATATTAACCATATGGTTACTAATTACCAACAACCCTATAATAAATATTTACCTCTTAGTAAATCAATTAGATTCACTAATGTAAAAGCTATATTTCCTAACATTCCCCCCATAGTTTTTACATGGTGAAAACATGTTCACACTCTTATCTTTAGTATGCTCACCTCCTATAGCATGCCCTATTTGGCTCATGACCTTGATACAAAGAGAGACTCACTCCTCCCATGGTTCTACAGGTTTACCATAAACCTTGACATGAATAAAATGAATAGAATTGTATGGCATCGCATACTCTTAGGTTTGCATACTACTGACGTAATCTTGCTGCACATGATCACTATATGTGAAGAAAAACATCCCACATTTACATTATGTGACTATAATGGATGTGTCACTAAGAGACATCTCCATAAATAAGGTAGTCATGGGATCTTTGTAGTAGCTTCTCTCCTAACTATTGACAAAACATTGTTCACATCCTATGGTTTTCTATATCTCTACCACAAACCCTTTCAAGATATATGAACTGACTTACATTGGTGCTTTCTATCATTTTACAATGTTTTCACCTCAAGGAATCATGTCTAAAATTTACACACAAATTACATATCATGAATAGGCATTATTTTTCTATTCTTATTTTGTAAACACGCACAACAAAAATGAAAAACACACCACATAAGTCAACAAAACATTGATGTGGCCCTATCATTGGTGATTGATGCGAGGTCATTGAAAGACCGCCATCCTTTATGTAACCTCCAACCTCTAGTTGGTTGTTTCTTACTTAGTTTATGATGTTGTAGAACTCAAGTGCATGTCATTTTCACTAAAATGGGGTCCCCTCCACAATATTGACACATTTGACATTACGATGTTGCATACAAGTGATAGTGCATCCTTTACAACAAAATTTTTGACTTTCATGACTGACCAACTTTTAACACATAAAATGACTTTACTCATTTTTATTTTGACTCTTTTGATATAAAAATGACTCTTGATTATTGACGTTAATACTTTTGTAATTTTTGATGAATATTCGACTATGAACCCTAAAAAATAAAGACATTGACACTTTGAATTTTTATGACTTGATGACATAAAATATTTTCACTTTTTAATACATAAAATTATAAATGACATGCAAAAAATAACTTTAACAAAACTAAAAACTAATGAAATTCTTTTAGAAATGGCTTTGACTATAATGACTTGATAAATATATACAATGACTCATACTATTATTTCCTTCTATTAATAACCTATATATATTTTATTGGCATGAACAAAATACTAATAATGAGAATCATGCCATAACATATACTTAAACTTATAAACTATAAAAAATAAGACTTGGACCAAACTACTTAATAAAAAAGTAATATTAAATTACTTTTCTTAAATACTTAGACTATAAGAATATGACTCATAAACATTAAATGCAACATTGATAATTTTAAGACTTTCTCATTATATGCATACAACTGAGATAGACTTGTTATAATGATAGAGAACTTAATCGTAGTGAGCTTGAAAAACTTATTATACCAGACTTCCAAAGTCGAGATGGAAGGATGTCAATGCAACATGGCAAGATAAGAAAAGATGTAGATTTTCTTGTATGGTGATAGTTTCTTGATTTGAGAAGCTTCCCTTGATGATGTTGAGATTCAGAATAGGTTTCTAGATGCCTATGATAATACAAAAAAGCAATATAAATAACTAAACCCTTAAAATATTGACATAGTGGGTGAATGGAAGCTACACAGCTCAAATGGTGAGTTGAAGGATCGATGCAGTGTTGTTGATGATCTCAAAAGATGAATAATCCAAGCTAAAGTGATAGCACCTATAGTTTTCATGATATGCATTCCACATAAATAAAATAGCTATTTTTTCACAGACACCACATCAATAAAATGCTTGGATCTATGGTGGCTAGCTGGGCATAGCTAGAAATAGACAAGCATGGATCAGAATATCATAACTAGGAATATAATTCCTATATGAATTTGTAGTCTTTTCTTCAATCCAAAAAATCATAGGTAGTATGTCAAGGTAGAGTTAATACTCAAATCCTTGTAAATTTGGTGTGAACCTCATGTCATATTTCTCCTCTTCATTGTTGAAGATTGTCCATGGGTTCTCAATTTGATCCATAATTTTGCTCTAATACAGTGATATCCTTCATAAATCTAGTACATTAGAAGTCTACATGATCAAGTTATATGCTGACTTGGTAGGCGTTTAATAAATTATGCAAAGCATGATTAGAATGGATGCCATTTTGAATGCAAAATGGCTTGCCTTTCCTCCAACAAACTGAACATTATATAGAATACTATCGTTTTCAAGATACCATTACTCTGATACCACTGTTGTGGATCCAAAGAGCAAAACATAGAAATCAATAGTGCATAGAGATCATTTTAATTTTACATAATAATATTCTGTTATATTATTTCTTTACTTTTATATTATTACAAACCATATGAAGTACAATTATATAGGACATGACATTCCTATGTTCAAGATGATATATCCTTACAAACTCTCAACCATATAACCACCAAATTTATATGTGATATATTATTTTTACAATAATATACACATCTAACAACCTTGCCATATTAACCATATAGTTATTAATTACTAACAACCCTATAACAAATATTTACCTCTTGATAAATCAACTCATCACTAATGTAAAATCTAGATTTCCTAACAAGACATTGGTATAGTGAGAGGAGCATACAAGGGAGATCACCATCAAGATCAAAGTCTAGAAGACCCAAGCAAAAGATGAGGTGTTGGCATTGTGGAAAGCTAGGACACTTGTACAAGGATTACTAGTATTTGAAGAATGAGGTGAAGGATAGAAATTAGAATCCACCTTTAGCCAACACTAGCATAGCAGATTCATAGGAAGTAATAACACATGAAGCTTTATGCATTAGTAACATTAAATCAAGTGACAATGCTTGGGTGTTTTACTTAGGTGCATATTTTCACATATCTCTGCATAGAGATTGGCTTGTGAGATATCAACCATATAGTAGAGAGTCTATCTATTTAGGTGATGATCATCCATTAGAGATTGTGGGAAGAGGGTATATAAGGATTAGGCTACATGATGGTATAATTAGAATTTTTAGGGATGTGCTTCATGTTTATATTTTAACTAAGAATATGATGTCCATCAAGAGGATGGATGAGCTAGGGTATTCATGTATCTTGGGAATGGTAAATGTAGAATTTGTAAAAGAGCCCTAGTGGTAGAAAAAGGAGAATCTTATGACTCCTTTTATATATTGTGTAGAGATTCAATAAAATGTACTAGAGTAGCACTAACATTAGATATTTCTCAGGTTGATGTGATGCTAGTTGTAAGTAATTCTTGTAAGAGGGTTAAGTTCAATAAAAGCACAAGTAAAAATCCAAGCTTGATTTGAAATCAAGCAAGTATATTTATTGGCTATGGTGAAGGGGTATATGTTATGGTATCCTACTGAACACATGATTGTTAATCGAGATGTTTATTAAAAAAAGAAAATCCATACAAAGGAGGAGGTACAATAGACACCTAATATTGTACCTATTTAAATTAGATTAGGAAAATGAAGAATAAAAAGTGAGACCTGATGTTCCTAGAAGGATAAGACTGGTGTCAAACCTTATAACTCATAATTGTACTATGCATACATTTGTGGTATAATAGAAGTGAGTATCCAAGAGGGATGTAATGTAACTAAATTAAGTAGCCAGGTAGATTGATGCATAGAGTAACATTGGAGGCTCATGAGTTGGTTCTTTGGGTGACATTCAGTAGAGTAGGATGCAGTTTGAATATCGGCTCAAAAACTTGATAGGTGTAGCAATGCACTGAGTAACGTAATGACTTCCTTAGATCAATTGATATGTCTGATAAACTTATGCCATGTTTGACATGGTTGGTAATTAAATTTTACATACATAATTCAAGTATTAACTTCAATTCTTTCTTAACTACTATCAAGAGTGTTACTTGCACATGTTATTGTTCAAGAATTGAAGCAGCTTAATTCATACATGTTCTAGATGGAATAGCTAGAGGGATATATGGATGAGGTAAAGAGTTTTTTTATAGATTGAATAATTCATTATATGGGTTGAAGTGGTATCATAGATGTATTACAATAATTTTAGTACCTTCATGGAGAGCCAAGTGTTTAGTAAAATTTATTGCTATGTGTTGATGACATGTTCAATGCACACCCCAACATGATCCTTGGTATGATGGCTCAATTGGATAGGACACATGAGATGAAGGTGGTAGGAGGAGCAAACAAAGGATGGAGATGCACAAGTATAGGAGACAATAAAAGTACCCCACCTTTTGCATTATTGATTTGTCTTCCTAGGAGTGTCCTAGAGGAGGAGAATACATGTTGTTATCTTGTGTATTGGATTCATCAAGAGTAGGAAGACTCATGAAATCCATGATGCGAACTATACTGGATATTCCCAAGTAGTGGGATTTGTGATTGGTTCATGATAGGATCTTAGATGGAGGATTGGTTTGTGAATAAGTGAAGAATCACTTAAGGTGTTGTAATATGATATGGAGGAGCAGATGTGGATAAAGTTGGTTATGGTAGAGAAGTTTTAGTAGTGTAATAAAACTTCTACTAGGTTTATGTTAGGGTAGTAGTGGGCATGGTTGGTAGCTGGATGGAATAATACTCAGGTGTTGTGAAATCTTATGTATATTGACTTTAAGTGGGAGTATGTTAGGGTGTGAAGTCACTATTCATGAGTTACTATTCACAAAAACTATCCATAGTCACTATTCATATGATGAGGTGGCAGAGGTGAGTTGGTAATGACTATGCATTGAGTGAGGTGGCATCTAGGTGATGTGGTATAGCCCACGGAGGACTTTTCAAGTGGTAAAGATGATGAAAGAAAAGGTGGGATGAATTTATTAGGTGGCCTCATGATTTTGTATATGAGATAAATCAAAAAGGTGTTGGGACATCTTTTGGAAGCTTGTGTGCACATGGGATAGTGGGGTGTCATATTTGGTGTCACATGGTGGTGGGATCTTCAAGTCAAAATTGGGAAACATCTTTTGACCTTCCACATGTGGGGGACAATGGTTCATAGTCATAAATAGTTCACCCATTAGGATTATTTCTAATTTTTTGGCCCTTCCTAAATTGTATCCCTCAGCTCTCTTCTTTATTTGTATTTCTATAAAGGCTTGTTAATCCTTTTGTAATTGGGTGTGAAGCTTGAGCACTAAAGCTTGGAATTGAATCTACTTTATAACTATCTTGATAGCTTGTAAGATTTATATAAATTTGTATGTTTTTGTATGAAATCATTGTAAAGGTGTTGCTAAGGAGAGGAAGCTTTGTATAAGAGGAGGATTATTGAATTAATAAGAAGTTTCGAAGCTGTCGTTTACCCCATAGTTTTTCCTTGCATATTTCAAGGTTTCTATATAATCTCTTTATGTCTTTATGTCATCTTATTTTTCATTATTTTATTAGTAGCTTGATTATTTCTACATTGATTTCTTGTACATGTATTAGGACATTATTTCCTAATAGTAACCTTGCATTGGCCACATTCTTCAAGGGGTTCACCAATCATCATCTAGCCGAAAAGATGAACTGATGTAACTATCTTCTTGGTAATTGATAGTGGTTATAATCACTCTTGTATTATAATTGTATAAGTATGTAACATACACATTTGACCAAAGGCTAGTGGTCCATATAGTCATAACATAGATAGCATGATCTGTATATCTACTCTATAAAACATGCATTGTAACACATTGTACCAATTTTTAATATTCTCTATTAATGAAAAGAATTTGCATTTCCTACAAGTAAGAATTCTATTCCATTAAATGTATTTAGTTATTTTTGTCACTTGGATATGCACCTTATGAGGAGATGACAAGGCTATCTTAATCCAAGTGGCATAATGGAATCACCTCTAGGCTTGTATGCAGCGTAAGGGATGAGGTGAGCCTCTAAATAGGGCTAGATCATTTGATGTTCCACTATGGATCAAACTACAACTAAACTTTGGGGGTGAAAATGGAGAAATAAACTAAAATAAAAGGTAAACTAAGGGAGTTGATACACCAAATTGACTGATGATATCCAACAATATGCATATTACACTTTATATCAAGCAACAAACCAAACATACACTCTTCCAATCTACAACTTCTCACATCACTGTTACATTGTGAGGTCAAGATGAACATCTAGGCTAAGGAGGACTAGAAAAGAGGCCTTAAATGGCACATGATGAAGAAATAAACTCACTTAATCCTTGACATATCCCAAAAACATTTCACATGCCCTGCAAGAAGAAGTTTTCCAATTGTAATTACGTTACAAGAATGAGCTAACATGTTAAGGAAATAAGAGTGTAACTTAAGCAAAATCAAAAATTTCAAGTACACACACTAAATAAAGTCATGTAATAAGTAAAACTTTGTCATTTTATTGATCAAAAGGTATACAATTCAGTAGGGCTTCACCATACTCAAGTGGAGCATCTTATATAATGCCAAAATGGCCAACTCTTATAGAGTTTGATAGAGACAGAGAGAGAAGTCCAAGGGTCACAAGGACACTTTTCAAGCTAATAATAATATTCATCCATTCATGGTAAGATGATATGGTTTGAACCATGTAATTTTAGGAGTCATTAGTGTCAATACAAGTCATCAAAGTTATGCAAAGTGACCTAAAACTCTTTTTCTTACATAGAAAACTACCTTTATTATTAATCTTGTTTGAGTGACTTGTAACTAATAAATGATAGGTCTAATGATTTTAATTGAAGTGGATTATATCATAAATTCATTACCATGCATTGGTTGCATGCTTGTTCCTTTGGAATAACTTGGAAAAGAGCCATCATCACCTTCACTCTAAGAAACCTCCTTCTCATGCACCTTGCACACTTGTCTTAAAATTTGGATTTATTTGTTCATTAAAATACATATAAGGTAATGGTTGGAATTTTTTAAGACCCTCCATATCCTTGGAATCATCAAGGGCACCTTAAAATCACCTTACTTGAAGATTTCCTCCTTTCTCTCTAGCTTGCCTAATATTCCAGATTTAACTGGCTAAGTTAGAGGACCTGTTTTAGACCCTTAAGAAAATTTTCAAGGCATTAAACTTATATTTCGGGTTATATTTAGTCTCAAGCTTTCTATCCATGTGATTTTCATCTCTTGAGACTTCTTATAACCTACAAAACATACAAAATAGTGAGAAAAAACTTGATTCTACTCCTATCCATATAAGTTCTTACATTTAGATAAAATTGGAAGGATCTTGGGTTATTCCTCTTCAACATACAATAGGTTTCATGAGTAAACTATTCCATTTTATCAGCTAACCAACTCCATTTTCACAAACTAGTTCTGGTTGAGGGTTTAGTAGGGTTTTATCTTGTTTTGACCCTTAAGCTTATTTCATAAAAATTGGATGTCCAACCTCACAATAAATTATACAAATTTAAATTTAAATACATCCACCAAAATCACTAAATTCCTTTGGCCTTCATGTAAAGTGTCATGAATGATGTGAGCATCACAACTTGACCTATCATACTTATTTTCATGTTTCCTACATGCATGATGGGTTTCTAAGCCAAAAATGGCTTCTCCAAGGTTTGATCTACATATCAAAAGCTTTATAACCTCCCATATGACCCCAAAAACACTTCCAAATGAGTTTTAATGTACATTTCATACTTGAATGATGAATGACCCCATTTGGCCTTGGACTAGACCTTACATCCTAAACCTGCCTGCAACCTTTTAGCATTTTAGACCATCCAACTAAGTTTCCTTGAGATTTACAAGTTTAAAATCCCTTTTTTTTATCCTAATAACATTCTCAAATTCATTTTTAATGTTATTGACATTCCATAATGTGATCAACCCTTACTTTGGCCACTATGCCTAAACCTTGCCTAGTAGGTTTGACTATAAGTTTGAGGGTCTTGACAAATTTTCTTGGTTTCATTATTCCTTTAAAGGTTAATAATTATTTTTCTGGTGTTTTCTATCTTTCCCAATCTCTATGTAATGTCTTCCTCACTCCTAGTTCATCCCTTTTACCTCCTCTCTCCAAACTACCTATTTATGCACAAGGGGCAGTACCCCCTATCTGAGAAAAAATAGGGGGTACTTACCCTATTTGTCTAAGAAAAATAATAATTTTATAGGATTAAAAAAGTTTTAATTATGATCTATACAAAATTTTATCCCTTTACTCCAAGCATAGATCTCTCAACTTCATCAAAACTTCAAACAGACATGTCAAAGACAACTGCCTATAGCATTCAAGACTACAGACCATAGGCATCTACTTAAGACCCTATATATGCTTTATCTTCAATAAATGGGGACCTATTTAGGTTTCTTGGCATTATTTTTGTATTTTTCTCACTTTTATTTACCTGGATTATCTTTTAGGACTCAAAACTTTGTTCACTATCTATTTGGGACTAAGTGTCCTTTTGAACTGTGTTCTACCTTTCCACTTGATAATGGCCTTTATAGGTAATTAAAAGGATTTAATAACATTTTCCAAGGTAATTAATTCATTTTTAGGACCATTTATTTACTTTGGTAACCTTGGTTCATGATTTAGGACTCTCAACCTTAACTCACTACCTATTTTACAGTCATCACTTGATTGTATGTCTTGATGCATGGTTAGACTTCAAGATAGTGTTTAAACCCTTCTATACCTTCATTTGAGTCACTAATAGAAAAAATTCACCTATTTGGATAATTTTTACCTACTTCTTTCATGCTAACAAATCCCCAAACACAGTCACTCTACTCATTGTTCATCTCAATCAACAATAGACTGTGCTTTTGTAAAATAGGAGGGTCTCCATAGGTTTTTATTCATGTTTTAAACTCAAGAAAAATAAATAAAAATCCTATAAGTGTCTTAGGATCATATTTTACCTATTTCTTACATTGGTCTCACCTTCATACACTTTTCACATTCACAAACAATACCTCTTTGATCACTGGTTTTATAAACATCTACAGTGATTGTAAGTGCATACTTCCAAATGAGGGTCCTCTATATATGAAGATTACCTTTGAAAATGAATACATCATACCTAAATTAATTAACACACTTAGAATCATTTAATATATATCAATGTGTGTTTCATTCTTGAGTTCCTATTTGGGAATATGAGAGTCTACCTCTTGGCTGTAGGTGCAAGTTTTCAGGTAAGGAGACCCCTGTAGGTTACATTTAGGGTTTTAAAATTCATAAAACAACTCTCTAAAAATAATTTATATTGTCAATTTTCCTTTATTTCATCAACCCTCATTTATATCCATGTTTAAACTTTTATTATGGATGATATATGCTAACAGTCAGCTGTAGGTATCTATCTAGGTTATTTATATGGACAGAGAGATTTGATTAGGGAATAAAAAATAAGGTAACATTATTCATAATGATCCTTATGCCATTTCATTCCCCTTGATTCATTTATAATCATTTCACTCTATAATCATGATCTAATACCATTTTTGAAAACAAAACTTGCTCAATTTCCAAGACCCTGTAGATATCACTGTTTGTTCTTAGTCATTTTATGGACACTTTTAAGACCTCCAAAAACCATCCTTCATCAAATTTATTGAGACCATTATTGATAGGAGTCTTTTATATACTATTTTCAGTAATTTTTACCAAAAAATTTACTCCAAAATTCATTTCAACCATTCTTCAAGAAACCACAAAATCCCCTAGTTCTCTATTCTCTCAGTTTAGGGAAAACATCCCAAGAACTCAGTCCTTTGTCTTTTGAAACAATATTAACTCCAATTTATAAATTATCCTTGAAAACAAATATTTTAAGGTCTTAATATCATTTTTTATCTCTAAAAATGTTTCACCATGTGTCTTATCACCGTTTTAGCATCTCAGTCCCCTGTTCTAGACTACCTATAAGTGTACATCTGACTGAGCAGGCAATCAACTTTGAAAGAAGTAAGACATGTTGATGAATGATATCATAAAGTGAATTTTGCCTTATATAAAAATATCAAAATTTAATATTCTACCATAAAACTATAATTTTTTCTAAAACCCTTCTTGATAGGAGTCTTTGACCATTGAACACCTGTATATGCTCACTAAATTGGTTGCAAGCAGGCAATGAGCAGAAGGTTAATGTATCCAAGAAATTTATCAATATAGAGGGTGATATATTTTTTATGGTGCTTGGATGAAACCTCAATATAATTCCAAGCTCAAGACAATTTTCACATTTCAATGTCAACATTGAACCTCCTTTGAATGCACCTAGCTGACTAATAAGATAGTCATGTAGTAGACTAGTTGTATATATTCCATGACTGCACTCATGAAGAAATTTGCCTTGAAAAGTGAGATGAAAAGGACATAAGATCATTTTAACATGTTTAAAAAATTATAAATAAACTATCACAACCCCTTAAATCCCTGAACAAGAACGGAATTCCTAGACATGGTGAAAATTGTTCATAACTCAAAAAACTGCCTCTTCTTATAAATTGAGATGGTTAGACCATCCAAACACCTTTAAAGTTTAAACCAATCATGATAATCCTAATTTTACATATCTAAAATCCTCTATAAATAATATTATAAATCATTTTATATGAATTTACTTAGAATTAAGCAAAACCTGTAGGTCTCACCAATTTGCAAGAAGGTTTGGAGGCTCAACTTGTTAATGATGGTTTATAAAGCACACTTGACCAATATAAAAAATTTGCATATGAAAATTAATGTCGCCTAATGTAAAACAACCTCCCAATATTATTCTACATAAAAACCTTTGTGTTGGTCGTACCAAGTGGAAACCTACATGTCATTTCTTTATGCCAAAAAGGGTGAAAATGAGATAGAATGGTTTTGAGCTATAAATGTTAGTTTAAGATCAAGTAAAACATGTATTTGAGTTTTGGGGAGCTAAATATGCCTCCTAATATCCTTTTAAACATGGCACACTTCCCTATGTGTCATACCAATGCCATTTTTCCTCATTTTTAGCTTTAAAACTACTTTTTTTTAGTAACCTGACAATTTTCAGTTAGTGACAGTTACTATAGACCTCCTAGGACACTTGGCATGTGACAACTCTTTAAAACTTGCACATATCCCAATAAACCCGTTCAAAGCATTTAAAACACTATTTTGACCCCTAAAATGACTCAAAATGATAAATATACCTAGAGAACTAATGACCAAAGTTATTATAACATCAATTGACATTAATTGACCTATGAAACACCTTATAACAAGATATTAGACCCCTATAGACCTAGAAAACAAAAAAATTGCCTATAGGTGCCCTAATTTGACTAAAATTTAAATTTGGTCAACAAATTAGTGACTTATAGGGGTAGTATGCCTATTATACTAACTAGACCAGTAGGCTTATCAGTATATTGGGCTTAAGAGTCATCTAAAGACTAAGTCAAATAATAAAACCTTTTACCATTGACCCAAACCTTTGATCAAGATAAGAAACTAAGACTACCTCAAACACACAAAGCAAAGGCACACACAAAACAAGACAACAAACACACACATGTGCCTAAAGTACTTAGGGTATGCAGAAAACAACTACTATGTCCAACATAATAATAAGCATACCTCCATCCTGGATCAAATGGGAAGTCTCTTAGGTCTCTTCCACAACAAGAAACCTCATGGTGGAACAAGTGGTTTGTTGAAGTAGAAGCTTGATGAATCAACCTTATTGCTTTCCACCTTGCTTGGAGAAGCTCCAAATGGGTCAGCATCAAACAAGTTTCCAATATACACATACTCATTCTGATCTTCAAGACATATCTCTTATTGGTCTCCAATGCTAATTTAGTCTCCCAAGGTGTTCATGATTATCAATTCATTCTTGGAAGGCTGATTTGGCTAATTTTCTTCTAGGCATGTATTTTGGTTGCTCTCCAACTACTCTATCTCATCAAGAAGATTGACAGACTAATCTCTAGCTTCATCATCACTCTCTTTAAAGAAGGGTGGTCGGTATGATGTTGGAGTTGAGACAATAGTCTTTTAGTTCATCCCAAAAAGCATCACTTTCTCAATATTTCCCTCTTCAATGCTTCTATCACATCAATGTGATTTCTCCTCTTCTTGCTCAAACACAAGAGTCTCTAGTTACTCAACATGACACACAAAATTTTGTCTTATGGCTAAGATATTAGTGATGTAACATCCTTCTAATTTGGATCTTGAACACTTGTGTCTTATAGAGAAGGACCAAATCATTGAAGTGATAGACATATGCACCCATCATGGCACACAAACTTTTCTAAGTGGTCAAGGTTGGGAAATATGTTGATCAAGCCAAGTGGTTCACTTCATAGAAACTTTAGGTGTAGTTTCACAACTACACACTGATGCAATGGATACCATTTCTATTCAAGAAAGGGTGACTGATCTATGTGTAGCTCCTACGTAGCTAAGCTTACTCCTCATTCACTCTAATACATAAGGTGTGTAGCTCTCACCCAATCTTGTGTATTGCTTACCAAAAATTTTCTCACAATCATATGCACAAGTCCCTCACCATATCATAGACTTATCTTTACTAGTCCCTATGTACTCCACACTACACTCTCATTATTATGCACTTTATAACTTTTAAACTCATGCACTTCACAAGTTTTGCACTAGCTCATTGAATTTCATGCTCTTTGTAGCTCACAACCCTATGCACCTCATAGTCCTATGTTTTAGCTCATAGCAACATGTGACTAACTAACTCTTTTACTCCACAACACATCCATGTGTCACCTTACCTCAGCCACATGTTTCAATGGGTTCACCAACTATCATCCATCCTAGAAGATGAACTGATGCAACCATCTTCTTGCTAACCGATAGCAGTTATAATAACTCTTGTATTTTAGTTGTATAATTATATAATATACACATTTTGCTAAATCTTGATGCTCCACATAGTCATAACATAAATAACATGCTCCATGTATCTACTCTGTAAAACATGAATTGTAGCACATTGTACCAATTTTTCCCTATTCTCTATTAATGAATAGAAGTTACATTTCCTAAAAGTAAGACTTTTGCTCCATTGAATGTGTTTAGTTATTTTTTTAATTAACTTTGCACATTCACTTTGCACAAATAAAACTCAGTTATCCCCTGCATGTATGGTCCTAGGCCCCATGTTATAGATCAGCTAAGATTAAACTGAATTGACCACTTTATATGAATTTGGCCATATAACTTAACTACATCATCCACTCACTACACAATTAGACATAAAACTCGATTGTATCTACCACTCCATACAAAGTTATCCATTTATTAAAATTACATCAACCACCTAAATACATTACTAAATTGACTAGGATGTACATAATCAACCACTAGAAACTATTACACTAGATCATCACATATACACACATTCGGCCAATTATTTACTAGCTAGATTGACCCAATACTATGCAATCAACCACTATTACTAACCTACTAATTTACAACTATATCAACCTAGTTGATCTCATTCATTTATTATGGTAATTTTTAACACATTTATCATTAATTCCCTAGGCATTAATGACTCTCTTTGACCCCTACCCATTATTTGTCTTAATTCTTAATTTACCTTAAAAAAATTTGGGGCAAATTCTACTACATGGTTATCCATTTATTAAAATTACATCAACCACCTAAATACATTACTAAATTGACTAGGATGTACATAATCAGCCACTAGAAACTATTACACTAGATCATCACATATACACACATTCGGCCAACTATTGACTAACTAGATTGACCCAATACTATGCAATCAACCACTATTACTAACCTACTAATTTACAACTATGACAACCTAGCTGATCTCATTCATTTATTATGGTAATTTTTAACACATTTATCATTAATTCCCTAGGAATTAATGACTCTCTTTAACCCCTACCCATTATTTGTCTTAATTCTTAATTTACCTTAAAAAAAATTCGGGCAAATTCTACTACATGGATTTACCTTGATACCTAGTTTTTTAAATCTACCTCATTTTTCAAGTAAAATCGACAAAAAATTAAATTTAGTACATTCTATACCTAGATCATACAAGCAATTACGACTATGCATCTTCCACCTCATGCTCCTCACCTTCATGCCATGGTCTTTCTGATCAATACTCTAGGTTATATAGAGCTCTGGATTCTCAAAATACTAAATTTTAAAATGAATAATTAAATATTCTATTTACATTTAAAATTTACAAATTCTCTAATTACCAATTATTTACCAAAAAATTATGTGTTTTGCTCATAACTATGTTTCTACAAGATATTTTTCTAAACTCCAAAAAGTTCTAAAATCTTGACAATGTATACAATTTTTCTATTTTTAACCCATAGTTTTGTATTAAAAAATGAATTTTTAGCTTGTTTTTTAGGTCTGCTTAATGTCCCATACATTGGATGCCTTTTTCCATCTGCTTCATAGACAACTTCTATTCTATAACAACAAGGTAAGTGAAGGTATGTATTTTTAATTCTTTACTTCCATTTATTTTTCTAATTTTTACTATAATTTATTAGCTCAATTTTGTGCATTTTTGTTTTCTTTCTCGAAGCACCATCCCATGTTACAATTGTGTGACACGCGATGAGCTTCAAGTGGGGCATATGTATATGCATAATATTTTTAAAATTTATCACTTACTAATTTCTTCTCTCTATTAGAAACCTATCGAGTTTCAATCTCTCTAAGTGTATGCCTTAAAGGGTACATTGGGAAAGGGGTGGATAGAACTTTGGTGCTTCACAAAACTGTTGATCCCTGCACCATTACCTAAAACCAATACAAGTTACTTTTATCCAACTCTTTAAGAAACTAAAACCCTTTTATCCACTCCTCTAAGTAATTCACCTTCTAAAATATCCCCTAACTAAGTAAACACCCCTTTTCTTCAATTTCCTACTATGTCAGCTAGAACAATCTTTTTAGGAATTGAGTGCATGTTAAGGAATTCCATCAGCCCAACTGACCTAGTTCAAGACCTAATAGTTATCTTTCTTGCCAAACAAGATTGACCTAGTTGACCTTGTCATCTAAATTCTTGGGAGGGTTTAGGGTCAATCCTTGGCTATAAATATCCCCTTCACTTCAATCCAATAGAGAGGAAGATTCATTTCACATTGTTATAGGTCATAATTTTTTTATTTATAGATTTGGGGAGTCATTGCTTAGGGTTTTGCCTTAGAGGGAAATAATTTTGTTTTATGGGAAAGTCTTGGATGAAAATTAGGAGTATTTTAGCTTACAGTTGATTTATATAGTGTGATCCTTACAAATTCACTTGAAAAGCACCATTAGCTAAGGGAGAGATTGAGGCACAACATGTTCAATTCAAGGTAAGTGTTCTTAATTTTTACTCTTTAATTTAGTAAATAGATATTTCACAAAGTAGTAGGATGAATTTTGTACTCCTTGCTTATTTTACCTCTACATTGACTTTAGTAGAGTTCTCTTTGCATGTTCTAGTTTATTTGTTTAAATTGTCCCCCTTGGTGCCACAAACTTTAGTGAGCACTAGATTACATTTATTTTATGTATTGAAAGCCTAGATAGGGTTATTACATAATGTGATTTTACTAGAGGCTTTGGAACCCTCTCCTTTGATATTGAGTGGTAAGATATCCCTTAGTTAGGTTTCATGGATCTGAATTGGTAATGTCCCAATATAAATAGTTTAATAATGAATTTTTTGGTAAGATTACCTTCTCTAAGCTTGGAATCCACTAAGTAGGACAAGTTGTATATCCATCCTAATTTTTTGCATGCATAATTCATGTATGACATATTATATGCATAAAGATTGTTACACTATAATTGTGTATGGCATCAATTATGGATAACACCCCTTAGCCAAATGCATATGTCATATATTTATATAAGAAAATACAATAAGTAGTTCAAATTATTATTGGTTACAAAGAAGATGATTAAAAGTCATTTCATCTCCATTTTTGGGTGACAGTTGACCTTCTAGGTATGTGATGGCTAATTTCCCAATGATGCAAGAGCATCAATTACTGATAAGCTATCATGCATTAACCAAAAATAGTGTTGGTTAATTTCCATTATTTTTCTTTGCCTTTGTTTTGGTGTGTTGGTTGCAAGTTGTTTTCTTGGTTTCTTTCAGGGGCATCATCTATTGTTTATCAACATTTCTAATTGTACATGGGATTATAAATTTTCCTAGGAAATTACTTTAATTAGCAACATCATCTACAGTTCGATGGCATTATCCAATGTACATGGGATCCTAAAATACACCTAGGCAATGACTTTTATTAGTGGCATCATCTATTATTTGGTGGCATTTTTCATGGTATACATGATTATAAATCCACCTAGGAAATGACTTCAATTAGCAACATCTTCTATGGTCTGACAACATTGTCTATTATATGTAGGGACATTTATCAAAAACATTATTAGTTGTGTACATGATTATGAGTCTAATTAAGTGTAAAATTTCAAAAGTTTTTGGTCTTAGTGCTTTGTACTTTTATAAATGTTTTAAAATGTTTGTATATTCTCTTAAAACTCATCCAAGTTTGAAACTTATAAAGTGTGTTTTAATGTGTTTATATTTGTCCATATAAGACTACATAGGTCTAATTTAGATACTCAAATGGGTTCTTAGACTTTTGTAATGCTTTCAATCCACCTTGGTTCATTTGGGAAATGTGAAACACCATGGGAGGTGAAGAATCACCTAGGGTAGATGTTGGGTCAGTCTATTCCCACCTTAAAGGGGGAAATGGCAGTTGTAGGGGGATTCCTTTAGCTAGAGTTTGATTGTTAAAACTAAGATTCTTATTTTCACTCCTTGTGACATTTTTGAATCATTATGCTACCAAAATTTATATTCAAAACATATTATTGAAAACTAGTACTATTTTTTATGATTTCCTTCAAGTTGAACAAGATGAGCATATTCATATGCCAAGTTTTACATTTGTTTTTTACTTTAGTTCTCATGAAAGGATGTGTTGCATCATAGATGAAACAACTACCCTTAATTGGGACCTCAATCTAAATATTCATCACCCAACAAGATAACTAACACGTTCTATGGTAAGAAGCACCACTTGAAAAGCCATGAAAATAAAGAAATTTGACACATAGATGTGTTGGATTGAGATAATTGTAAGTGTGCATAAACAATGATAGGATTGACATATAAAAGTACGTGCATGACTGCATAAAATCATGATACTATAAATAAATGTAATTGGTTGCTCAAAATTACAATTAAGCATGTGTGTTGTGTGGGACTATGAAGAAGTGCAAGTGTGTTATGCAGGACTAAAATCAATTGCCAATGTATTAGATAGGGTTCCAAGCAAGACTCCAAGGTAAGAGGTGCATAAGTTGTATATACATACAAATAATAAGTGTATGTGTTAAGGAGATACACAATGATCATTCACCCTTTCTTGAAGAGCAATGGTCTCTATTACATCCTTGTGTAGCTATAGAAACTACACATGAAGTTTCTATGAGTTGTACCACTTAGTTTAATCAACATATTTCCTTATTTTGACCATATAAAAAGTTAATGTGTGCCATGAAAATTACGTGTTTCTATCACTTCAATGATATGTTTCTTATCTATTAGACACAAGTGTTAGGGATTGAGATAAAAAAGATGGTGTGTTATTGTTGGCTAAAGAAGTAGAAGAACAAAAGGTTAAATAAACTCCACAATGAAGACTAGGTGCATGTCTACATATGAAGGAATATCAATATTGAATGCATTCTCACCAATTACACATATAATGGTTTAAGGACCATGATGTAGAGGCTTGACCTTCCTTTGTGGACCTTTGAAACTCTCCTTCTTAAGGTACAACTAGAAATTTTTTCCAATGCAAAATGCATAATGTGTGCAATGTGCACCATGGTGATCCTTCTAATTTACTTAGCTGTGAGAAATATCTATATAACTTGATAATGAATAGATTATATGTGGTATAGAAACTTCTCAACTTTTTTTTTCTTGTTCCTATGCATGCGACTCAGTGTTAGTTGGTACATGGTAGGAGGTGTCTAAAGGTGTTGCAAATTGAAACCCAAGACATGTATTAATGGACTATGCCCTTTAGAACTATTAAATGATCTATTAAATACATGTTGAATGTACAAAATGTTATCATCCCAAGTGAAAGTGTTACATAGTTTTACATTCATATAAGATGAATAAGTGTTCAATTGATAACTTTTACTTGTCCATTTATCTATGGATAAAATTTTGTCAACTAGTCCAACTGCATTCCCATCAAGTCCCATAACACTCTCTAGAAATGACTCATAAAACATGGATCTCAATTAGAGATGATGGATGTTGGTAGTCCAAAGTGATGTAAACATGGTTCAATAAGGCTTAAAGAATACCATGTGCTTTAATATCTTTCTTGCAAATGACCATGATAACCATCTTTGAAAACTTATCCACTATGATGAATACATCATTTTTGTGTCTCATCATAGTCAACCCAATCATGAAATCCATGCTGATAGATTCTCATGGTTTAGATGGAACCAATAAAGGTGTGTAAAGTCACATCTTCCTATTTGTAAGCTTAGTCATGCAACAAGGAATGCAAGACTTGATGTGACACTCCATGTTTGAGTGCATGTACAGCCACTAAAAGTGTAAATATAACACATCTAGAGTCTTTATCATGTTAAAGTATCCAAGTTCTTAGAATAGTGTGCCTCTTAGATGATTCTTTGGTGAGGTGTGCCACTAAGAACATAGAGATGCCTGAGCTTATATAGAAGTTGGTCAGACAAGTAGAACTCTAAAACTTGTTTACCTTGCATAAGGCTGGTGTAAGTTTTTGTGAAGTCCTAATCAACTAAATAGAGAGATACACAGTCTACAAATTTATGGTTGCACGTGTCTAGCACTTTAATGAGTGTGTGAATTCATGGTCAGCTAAGGCAATTTTATACCTTGTTATCCTTCCTTTTATTATTCTTGATCATGAGATGGAACTATTATAGGAAAGTCATTCATTTCATGTGGTGCATGTTCTCCAACTTTATCCATCTATAGGAACTAAAGTGGTTTATGATCAAAATGAATAATTATCTCTGTTTCTCTTAATTTTTACTTATTTCTTAATTTTCAAGAAGATAAGAAACTAGTAGTAAGGGTGTGGTAGAAATAACTAGTTGGTGATGTGCATGTAATCTAAATGAAGATGGAGAACACCTCTTTGGCTTGGAAGGAATAACCTGTAGATAAGAAATCACTAACAAAGGTCTTGTAAGCAAGACAGTTAAGTGGACTACCTAGCATGAGTTAGATCCAAGAAGCATAAGCTTTTTAGGAGGCTATCAATCCAATTTTAATAACAATCAAGTTGAAAGAGATAAAAGTAAGGTACTTGTATTAAAAAAATGAAATGCAATATAAGAAGAAAGTAGAAGGCTTATTAAATAAAATGACTAAATATAGCAAAACCAGGTCAATACTCATGCTAAAGTGGGTGAAGTCAGGTTCAAAAAATTAAAAAGGGTCTATAAATAGGTAAGAACACAAAAATTTAGGTTTGGTTGGTGTTAAAGGGCTAAAAATAACTTGTTATTTTTTGCCACAGTGACCATCAATGGTTGGGTTAACCATTAATGGTTGGAGGTGACCATCAGTGGTTGTGCTAACCCTCAGTGGTTGTGCTAACACTCGGTGGTTATGCTAACCATCAAGGGTTGCTTATGGGTTTTGAAGGTTGATAAAAGAAAAGTTATAGAATAGGTGAATGGTCTGATAATGGTTCTATTAAGGATATGGAAGTTGGGAAACAAGGTGAAAATAGGTCTGATCAGGTAAAGGGGTTATAAATCTAATGAAACAAAGAAAAAGTACAATATACCTGTAGCTTATTAGATGGATAATGGTTGAAGGCTAGGGAAATTTTACTAGAGTAACAAGACTTTGGCCTCAAAAGCAAATTTAGTAAAGGTTCAGGTCTCTTTTACTATTGTTGAGTTGTTGAAGAAAGACTAAATGTTATTAATCTTGAATACTTGTATGCAAGAATGCTCTTGTGATGATCCATTTCACCTCATACTCCCCTCCTTTTATAGGCAAAGCGAGATGGAGGATAAAAGTTTCCCTAGAGGGTGAAGATATTGATTTCTATGCTTGGGAGTTTGTTAGCACCACATAAGGTGAACATATTTAATTATGCATTTTTAGCTCGCACATTGTTAGGTTGTGGAGTTAAAAGCTTCACCAGGATGTAAACAGGAGGAGGTTGCTCAGTGTTACAGCAACTGACATCGATAGCGCAATCATCGTCGGTCATATCCAGTTACAGAGTAACCAACATCAGTCAGGAGTCAGCCGATGTCGGTCACCTTAGACAGACAGGGACCGACGTTGGTCACCTGTGCATTCCAGAACTGATTGTTGATGAATAGTTAGTTTGTTGAACGGGTTGTTTGCATGTAAAGACTAATTTTAGTCTTGAGTTGTGGATCTAATTATTGTAATTATATGTCTAATTATTGCTTGCATGAGATATATATAATAGACTCATGGGCTATATTGTAAAGTTGTGCTAGAGTGAGAGAGCAAGGTTAGCTCCTTCTGAAGAAAGAGAGCAAGAATAGCTCCTCCTAGTTCCACAGGGGTGTTGAGTGTGTATGATCAGGGAGATCTGTGGGATAGCAAGATCTGGTAGAAGATCCACCGGGGTACTAGTTTGGAGAATCATAAGGACTTGGTGAGGCAAGGATAAGGGTTCTTCATGTGTGTATGATCTCAGTTGGCAGGTGTGCAAGGCCAGGTTTGATTTGCAAGTTGTTGCAAGTTCATGGGAGATCTACATGGTAAGTAAGATCATTTGAGTTGTAGGTTGTTACAAGTTCAAGGGAGATCTACTTGGAGTATGTGGAGTACTTGGTGGACCGGCAGTATTGTTATTGACTGGTGGACTGGTAGTATTGTTACTGGATAGTGGAGGTGAACAACAACTCTGTGTTTGAGTTGATTGTTGGGACCGTAATTGAGAGAGTGAAATCTTGAGGGAAAATAACTGTATGCCCTAGAGGTGTGGGAAGAAGACTATGGCACTTCTTTATTATATTTTCTTTCTGGATGAGTATTAATACAATTGGGTATTGTCTCTCATATTCTGTGTTGTTTTTGATTTTTAGTTACTTTTTACTTTTGGTTTAATTCCTTGTTTAGTTGCTTGGTAATCAATTGTGCTCCCACGAAGTGGATGAAAGAGTGTGATCTCTTTATTGTAATTTCCTTCTGGAATGAGTTGAATACAATTGTGTGTTGCCTCTCATATTTTATGCTATTTCTGATTTCTAGTTACTTGTTACTTCTGGTTAAATTCCACATTTAGTTACTTATACAAAGGTAATCAAGTGTGCTCTTAATTCTGACAAGTGGTGTCAGAGCTTTGTGGAACCTATGTCCAATCAATTGGTATCAGAGTGAGGTTGGAGGTTCTCAAAGCGAGGTTCACTAACACCTTGGTCACAGAGTGTGTTAAGTGTTTTTTTATTACAGGTCACTCTCAGGGGTTTCTGATTGAGTGGGAGTATAGCAATCACAGAAGAAGGTAAGCTGAGAATGGAGAAATTCAGACACAGGTGTAGCACCACAGGGTGTGTGGTGGTTGGTCTTCAAGATTGAGCTTGAAGAGGGATACAAGTTAGGATACAGATTAGAAAATGTACTGATACAAGTATAGGTGTAGCTATTTATCTCCAAGTGGGAGATTGTTAGGTTGTGGAGCTAAAAGCTTCACCCATATGTAAACATGGAGGAGGTTGCTGAGTGTCACAGTCACCGACGTTGGCAAGCCAACTGACATCGGTCAGAGGTTGACAGAAATAAATCGACATCGGTCAAGAGTCAGCCGATGTTGATCACCTCCAAATGGATAAGGACCGATGTCGATCGCCTGTGTGGTTTCAGAACTATCAGTTTCATGAATAGTTTGTTAACGAACCAGTTGTTTGCATGTTAAAGACTAATTTTAGTCTTGAGCTACTTTTCTAATTATTGTATGCATGGGATCTATTTGATAGACCCATGGGGCTGTATTGTAAAGTGTAGAACTAGAAGAGTTCTTCCGATGGTGGAATCATAAGGGTTCTTCTAGGTATGTAAGATCAGGTTGATTTGTAGGTTGTGCAAGATTAGGTGGGAGATCTACATGGGTAAGTAAGGTCGATTGATCTTCAAGTGTGTGTGTGAGGTCAAAAGAGATCTACAGGGTAGCAAGATCAAAGGTGATAGCAACACATCAAGGAGAAAGATCAAGTGAGATCTACTTGGAGTACATTGCATACTCGATTGTACTGGCAGTATTGATACGGACTGGTTGAGGTGAACAATAGCTCTACGTTTGAGTTGTTTGTTATGACCTGTATTGAGAGAAGATAACTCTTGAGGGAAGATTACTGGTATGGCCACGAAGTGGATGAAAGAGTGTGATCTCTTTATTGTAATTTCCTTCTGGAATGAGTTGAATATAATTGTGTGTTGCCTCTCATATTCTGTGATATTTTTGATTTCTAGTTACTTGTTACTTCTGGTTAAATTCTGCATTTAGTTGCTTATACAAAGGTAATCATATGTGCTCTTAATTCTGACAAGTGGTGTTAGATCTTTGTGGAACCTAGGTCCTATCACACATAGCTGGTGATGTGTTAGAAGGGTGAAGACCTAATCATTGATGGTCAAGATAACCATCGATGGTTAAGTTGATCATCGATGGTCAAGTGTCTAAAGGTAAAAAGGTCAAGGTGAGTTTAAAAGGGGTGGTTTAAGGTTTGTTAATGATTTATTGAGTTTAGTTAGCTAAAGTAGCTAACTAATCCTAAGGTTTGATAGGTTAGTCAGTGGGTCTAAAAGGGTTAGGTAGTTCCTAAGGTATCCTGAGGCATTTCAACATCTAGTATAGTTTTCTAGTGTCTACATTTTCCCCTTTTTGTTATGCAACTTTAAATTAACAAGATATAAAAAAATGGTTTATTGGTCGAAGGTTTATTTTCCTTGAGTATGGGAGGAGGTGTTCCCCCTCAAACCAATAGTCAATGAGGCAAAACCAAAATTGAGTCAAGGTTTGATAAGTGATATATGATAAGTCATGATGTTGGTGACAAAAATTGTTGGGCATTTGAGATGCAAACATGTGCATAAAATATGACTAAGTGTGATATTCAAGATCACACAAAGACTAAGATTGCCAATCTTGGTAAAAATAAGGTTGATTCTAGAAGTATAACTGATAGGGTTACTGATCCACAATGTTAGTCATAGATGATCAGGTTACACTATAAGTCTCCTAGATAGGGTCAATGTTTTTATAGGTATTCGAGGTAGAAAGTGCCCCCTTGAAAAACATAAATGGTCTAGTCATGCATGAGGTGGTGTTGGTTAGTCGGTACAGTTAAAAAGACCCATGCTAGGTTTGTCATGAAATATGTGATTATTCAAGTCAAAAATGGCCAACGTCAAGGTGGACATGGTCTAATGGTTAGTTAGAGAAGAGTAATCTCTAAAATTTCAAGTTTTGGTTCGAGGGAGATTAGGTGATCTTCAAATATTTACACTTAGGAATATGTGCCTAAAAAATTTAAAAGTGATACCCTGATCATTGATAGTTAGGGTTTCCAAATTTGATCCTTGATGGTCATCCTAACCATTGACGGTCAAGGGAAAACCCTAAAAATCTAAGGATAAGAAGTTAAAATGAAATTTCATTTTTTCTTTTAACTTATTGACTCTATGTTTTTTGTGCTCTAGGGATTTGATGTTTTGACATTTAGTTGAGAGGTTTGACTAAGTGATTACCAAGGTGGTTGACTATTGATGGGTCTATTATTGATTAGTGTGAGACATGTATTGAAGAGAGTAGTTGGGACCAAGATACAAGGTAGATGAGGATGCGGCTGAGTAGCTAGACATGGGCTTCATCCTTGACAATAGTCAAGGAATGAGGTAGGAGATATTTTAAAATTGTTAGTTAGTTAATATGGTTATGGTTGAAGTTAAATTTGGGTAATTTATGATTTTTTTGGTAGGTTTTGACCTAGATGTAGGTTTTGGGTGAAATTAGAAAATGTAATGGATGAATTTTTAATTTGAAAGAAGATTTTGTTTGGAGGTGGGTTGTAGGATGGATTTAATAAGTTTAGTTGTTTAAATTTTGATGTTTGGTTATGTTTTGAGGAAGGCAAGTTAAGGTTTTTGCCACTGATGGTCACACATAATGACCATTAGTAGTTAACCCAACCATCAATGGTCAGACATGACCATCGATGATCAACCATTGAAGGATAAAAACCACTTGACCATTGGTGGTTGTTAAGACCATTGACGAACAAGTAATTAGGGTAAGTAGGTTGTAATGGAAAGGTATAGGGCAGTGTTTGAAATGTTTTTAAAATGTTAAGGGTAGGCAAAATACCATGTTAAAATGTTAAATATAGGACATGTTAAAATGTTTGTATGTTAAAATGGTTGTTGTGTTTAGAACAAGTGTTGGTGTGGTAGATGTTTTGGAAATTTTGTAGATTTAGGGTAGATGATTTTAATGGAAGGTTTAGGTGAATTGTTTTTAAAAGGTTTTAAAGGGCCTAAGTAGGGTTTAAATGCTAATTCTATGTTAAAATAGATGTTTGATATGGTTGAGAAGGTGAGTTTGATGTTTTGAGGTGGGTGTTGTTTAGAAGTAGGTGTTGGTTTGAGAGAATAGGAAAGGTGTGTGAAATTTTTTTGGGGTAGGGTAGATGTTTGTGATAAAAGCATTAGGCATTGGTATGATAGGTTAAAAATGGTTGTGGGTGAAGGTCATGTTAATTTTATAGAGGTAATGGTTATAATAGGTTAATGCAGGTGAGTTTAGGTTGATGAAAAACTAAGCATGTGTGCTAACTTGATTTATTTTTATAGGCATGAGATTAGATCTAGATGAGGGATTGGGTTCCTAAGATATTTTTAGATATCCACAAAGGGATGATTTGTGATGATTGGACATATATGGAGGAGGTTGGGCTTGGATCCATGAGACACTATCAATGTTTTCCATAAGACATGATGATGATCGTGGCCCTCATCGAGAGATGAGATCCAACCATAAACACTTTATTATTGTTGATAGGAGAGATGACCATATTAAAAAGATTACATGGTTACCTATTTGAGGAGATCTTATTTATCATATTAAGAGTGAGGAGTGGGATGAGAATATGGATCTATTGTATGATGAGGATCAAGCCCTTACTAGGTGGCATTCAGGTGGTTTTGGTTATTGGCCACTATACCAGAGGTCTCTAAATGAGAGGTACATGATGATGATGATTATGGTAGTGTCCTATTTTGTATTACCTAATTTGATCAGTGGATGATTTCCCTATCTGATGTTAGGAGTGTTAGTGAAGATGTTGTTCAGGAGGATGGTATTCAGATGGGCACCAATTTTTTAGTTTAGATATACAGGGAGATCTAGGCATTTTGAGCTCACAAATGATATGGGATTAGTGTTGGTTTCATGCTCTATTATTGTGCATATGAGCACATTTAGGTTTTGAGACCTTTAGGGCTACCATTATATGGTTATGCCCAAGTAGACTATAGAGTGGGCTTCCTACAATAGAGGGGAGATTATGCTTTGATAGAAGCAGGTGGAGGGATGAGGGACATTGACTAGTTTAGAGATGCATTGGAGGGTTTGGTTGTGGGTGACATGATTCAGGAGGCCATATGTGGGTTGGCCTAGGTGTGCCCTCTATAGCTAACACACTCTATCTATACAAAGCTATAGGTGGATCTATGGGAGGAGAGAGGGTGAGACTGAGCTCATCCCAGTTGATAGAGTTTGGAGGTAGTATGGCCTGGTGTAGGGGATTCTAGCTCCTTTCTTTAGGTACAAAAAGAAGTATGTAGAGTTTTTGTTACCTAAGCCATAGTCAGTATATGTAGTATTAGACCTTGAGGAGCTACTTTTAAGAGTAGGTATAGATGATGTTGATTTTGTTGATGGCTATGTAGGATGGTACCAGGTCTAATATGTAGTGACCAATTTTGGATAGGATGATGGGGCTCAATAGGCCATAGATGTGGATCCAACTAGAGCACATGTATAGGGTGGTGGTCTAGATAGATAAGTAGAGGTAGCATTAGTAGTTGCACATTCTTAGATTATAGGTTTGCAGGGATAGGTGGCCATATTATAAGGCTAGATTATGATTTTGTAAAGTCAGGTTGCCACTATTATAGCTGAGAAAGATCAAGTGAGGACCTCCCTTGGTTTGGTGTCCTAGGAGAGGGATACCCTAAAGTAGAGGGTAGGAGCAGTAGCACCACTAATAAGACCACCAAGCACCATTCATATGGTGTGGTACTTGACCATAGTTAAGGAGTTGACATATTATGAGGCTATAGTTTTTACACAGTGTCTACTAAAACCCTAATAGGGTGAATATAGAGCTAGTTCAGTAGGTGGGGAAGTTGTGGTGACTCCAAGTAAGTGGGTTGTGTTAGTGACTAGATAGGTAGGGATTCTAGGAGGACCAGCACTAGATGGTAATGTAAGTATAGGATCAAGAGGGGCCAGTGGTAGTGGTGCCCCAAGGGTATCATATATATAATAATTATGGTAATGGTAGTGGTATTGGTGGTGGTGGTGGTGGTGATGGTGGTGGTAGTGATAGTGGTAGTTGTAGTGGTAGTGGTAGTGGTAGTGGTAGTGGTAGTGGTAGTGGTAGTGGTAGTGATAGTGGTAGTGGTAGCGGTAGTGGTGCAACATCCAATAATTTTGGGGTGTTTATGTATGAGGTTTTGGTAGTTTTTAATTTCTTAATTATTAGTTGTTTAAATTTTGATATTTGGTTATGGGACCATTAGTGGCAAAACCCTTGACCTAACTTCCTCAAAACATAACCAAACATCAAAATTTAAACAACTAAATTACTTAAATCTATCCTATAACCCACCCCTAACCCAAATCTTCTTTCAAATTTAAAATTCATCTATTACATTTTCCAATTTCACCCAAAACCTACATCTAGGTCAAACCCTACCAAAACAATCACAAATTACCCAAATTCAACTTCAACAACAACCAAATAAATTAACTAATAATTTTAAAATATCTCCTACCTCATTCCTTAACTACTATCAAGAATAGAGCCCATGTCCATCTGCTTGGCCTCATCCTCATCCACCCTATATCTCCATCCCATCTGCTTTCCTTGACACATGTCTCACACCAATCAACAACAAACCCCTCAGTATTCAACCACCTCGATAATCACTCAGTCAAACCTCTCAACTAAATGTCAAAACACCATATCCCCAGAGCACAAAAAGCACAAAGTTAATAAGTTAAAAGTAAAAATGAAATTTCTTTTTAACTTTTTATCCTCAAATTTTAGGGTTTTCCCTTGATCATCAATGATCAAAGTGACCATCAAGGATCGACCTTGGAAACCCTAACCATCGATGGTCAGGTTATCACTTTTAAATTTTTTAGGCACCTATACTTAAGTGCAAATTTTTGGAGATCACCTAATCTCCCCCAAAGCAAAACTTCAACTTTTAGAGATTACTCTTCTCCAACCAACCTTTTGACTACATCCACCTAAACATTGGCCATTTTTGACCTAAATAATTATATATTTCACGATGAACCTTGTATTGGTCTTTTTGACTGTACCAACCAACCTTGCCACATTGAACATTTGCATTTTACACCACCTCATGTAAAACCAAACCATTTGTGTTTTTTAAGGGATCACTTCCTACCTCAAATGCTTTCAAAAACATCAACCCTATTTAGGAGACTTATAGCGTAACATGATCAGCTATGACTAACATTATGGACCAATTACCCTATCACTTATACTTCTAGAACTGACCTTATTTTTACCAACATTGGTAATCTTAGTCTTTACATGATCTTGACTATTGCACTTAGTTTTCTTTTGTGTGCATGTTTACCTCTCAAATGCCCAACCATTTTTATCACCAATATCATAACTTACGATATACCGCTTATCAAACCCTGACTTGATTTCAGTTTCACCTTATCAACTCCCAATTTAAGGGGGAACACTTACTCCCTTACCCAAGGCAAACAAACCTTTGACTAGTAATCCATTTTTATTTTACAACTTATTAATTCAAAGTCATATAATAAAAAGGGGGAAAATGTAGACACTATAAAACTGTACTAGATGTCAAAATGCCTTAAGATACCTTAGGAACCACCTAACCCTTCTAGACCCACTGACTAACCTATCAAACCTTAGGACTAGTTATCTACTTTAGCTAATTAAACTTGATAACTCACTAACAAACCTTAAACCACCCCTTTTAAACTCACATTGACCCTTTTACCTCTAGACACTCGATCGTCGATGGTTATCATAATCATTGATGATTAGCTTGACCATTGATGATCAAGTCTTCACCCTTCTAACAAATTACCAGTTGTATGCAAGCTAACAAGGGAAAATAAATATGTTCACCTTATGTGGTGATAACAAATTCCCAAGCATCAAAATCAGTAGCCTCACCCTCTAAGGAACCTTCTATCATCCATCTTTCTTTGCCTGTAAAAGGAGGGGATTAGGAGGTGAAATAGATCATCACAAGAGCATTCTTACATATAAGTATTCAAGATTTCTAGCATCCACTCTTTCTTTAGCAACTCAAAAATAACAAAAGAGATGTGAACCTCTATCAAATTTGCTTTTGAGGTCAAAATACTGTTACTCTGGTAAAATTGCCCTAACCTTCAACCATCAGCCATCTAGAAAGCTATAGGTATATTGTATTTGTTCTTTATTCATTAGATTTCTAACACCCTGACCTGATCAAACCTATCTTTACCTTGTTTCCCAACTTCTATATTCTTAACAAAACTATTATCATACCATTAACATAATCTACAACTTCTCTTTTAGCAACCTTCAGACCCATAGGCAACCACTGATGGTTAGCACAATTGTCGATGGTTAATTGAACCACCGACAGTTCACCCAATTGCCATTGGTTACTATGGTAAAAAATAATATTAAATTATTTTTATCCCCTTAACCCCAACCAAACCTAAATTTCTATGTTCTTAACTATTTACAGACCCTTTTCTAATTTTATAAACCTAACTTCACCCACTTTAGCATGAGTATTGACCCACTTTTGCTATATTTAGTCATTTTCTTTAACAATCCTTCTACCTTATTCTTATATTGTATTTAATTTTATTTATGCAAGTACCTTGATTTTGTCTCTTTGAACTTGATTGTTATTAAGAGTGGATTGACATCCTCCTAGCAAGCTTATGCTTCTCGAATCTAGCTCACACTAGGCAATCCACTTAACTATCTTGCTAACAACCACTTTGTTAGTTGTTTTCTTATCTACAAGTTATTCCTTCCAAGCCAAAGAGGAGTTCTCAATCTTAATTTAGATTACATATGCATCACCAACCAGGGATTTATACCACACCCTTATTACTAGTTTATTATCTTCTTCCAAAATTAAAAAATGAGCAAAAATTAAGAGAAACATTATTAATTTTTAGTTGTTTCTTATATTGTTTAGGTGGGCACTAGTATTACTAGTTTAGATATATAGGGAGCTCTAGGTGTTTCAAGTGCATAGACAATATAGGATCAGTGTGGGGTTCATACTCTATCATTGGGCATATGAGCACATTCAGGTTCTGAGACCATTGGGGCTATCATGAGATGGCTATGCTTAGGGAGATAATAGAGTGGGATTCCTATGATGGAGGGGAGATTATGATTTGATAGGAGTAGGTGGAGGGATGAGGGAAATTGACTGGGTTAGAGATGCATTAGAGGGTTTTGTTATGGGTGACATGATCTAAAGGCCATATGTGGGTTGGCCTAGGTGGGCCCTCTATAGCTATCACACTCTATCTTTGCAGAGCTAGAGGTGGATCTATGGGAGGAGAGAGGGTGAGATTGAGCTCATCCTATTCAACAGAGTTTGGAGGTAGTATGGCCTTGTGTAATGGATTCTAGCTCATTTCTTGAGGTACATGAGGGAGGATGTAAAGTTTTTTTTACCTGAGCCACAGTCAGTGGATGTATTATTAGACCATGAGGAGCTACCTGTGAGAGTAGAGATAGATGATGTCAATTTTATTGATGGGTATGCAAGATGGTACCAAGCCTGATATACAATAGTCAATTTTAGATGGGATGATGGGGGATGACAAGCTATGGATATTGATCTAGTTGGAGCACATGTATAAGGTGGTGATTTAGATAGATAGGTAGAGGCAGCACTAGTAGCTACACAAGCTTAGATTTTAGGTTTATAGGGATAGGTGGCCATATTGTAGGGCTAGAATATGACTTTGTAGTGTTAGGTTGCCACCATTACAGTTGAGAGAGATCAGGTGAGGACCTCCCTTGGTTTAATGACCCAATATAGGGATACACTAAGGTAGAGGGTATTCCTATGGCATGATACTTGGCCATAGTGGAGGAGTTGAGATATTATAATGTTATAGTGATAGCAAAGTGTCCATTAGAGCCTTGATGGGGTGAATATAGATCTAGTTTAGCAAGTGGGGTAGTCATGGTGAATCTAAGTTAGTGGGCCACATAAGTGACTAGACAGATAGGCATCTCAAGAGGACCAACACCAAATGGTAGTGATAGTGTAGGTGTAGTAGGGGCTAGTGGTAGTGGTGCCCCAAGGGCATGATAAATGATATGATGCATTGATATACATGATTTTGATATCGGTCTACGTGTTGATGATGTGAGATGTACATTCTTTGAGAGAGATTATACATTATTACATGTATCATTTATTTGATGGATATGGTGTATATGATGATGTTTATGATGCTCATGATATAGATGTGATTACAGATGTTATTTATGGTTCAAGATTCATGGTTTATGGTTTACATGTTTTGATGTTTTATGCTTTATGATTTGTGCTTATGAGATGTAGACTCAGTAGCTTTAGGCATGTGATGATTTATGGATGATGTTTTTGTTTTTTTCATGGATATGATGAAGAATGGTTCAATTATGGTTTTGATTTAGTTTATGATATGATGTTTATATGATGTTTGATGGTAGATGGATAGGATGATACTTATGATATGATGTTATATGATGTGGTTCATGATGTTTTGATCATAAATAGATATATGATGTGGTTCATGGATATGGTTTATAATGTTGTGTTCATAATTGATGTTTATTGTTTATGATCATAGAGATGTAATGTGATTATGGTTAAGGATGTAATGAAAATACATAAAGTAAGTTAAATAACAAACTAAATGTAGGAAAAAGAAATGAGAATCATGAGACATATGTCCACATAAACCAATGATAAGAGGGTAAGGAAAAATCATGATGCATTTTCATTGGTAAGTACCTAATTAAATCAAAGTTAGATTGGCTTAAGGAACATAAGCCTTTAGAATGCTTTGTATTAACATGCTTTGGTTGATAAAATGGTGTCTTGATCACATCATGTCAAGTATGCTCATAATCCCTTGATTAATAGATAGTGTAAAAGGGAGATAGGTGAAAGGTAAATGGGTGGATAGGTAAGGTAACCTTATGTGAGTTACTTTACCCCTTCTCTTGGTGACCTAAGAACCAGAGTAGACAAGTCCATATCTTACACTAAGGTGTAGATTGTTCGATGCAAAAAGTCTAATAATGCTAGATATGAAAGATAATTACAACTTTTTTGGGATAACTTCTAATTTTTATTTAGGGTCATATTTTTCTTTTGTTTTTGATAGGTTTGTGAAGTTGATTGATGTAAGAAGCTTCAAATGATTGCTTTTGACCCATTTGACTTAGCCATCCTTTAAGGGAGTGGTCTAAGTTTGGGTTTGTATATTTGGTAGCTATCCTTCAAGGGAACAATCTATCTTCTAATCAATTTAGTTTTGGGTAGTTATCTTTCAAGGAAGTAGTCTGCTATGCTAGAGACATGTGACCTGAGTGATATTTTGATATCCCAATGGTTTTGATGTAGGTTTTAAACATAAACAAGTCTAATTAGGATTAGAGGCTTACCTTTATGAGGGTAAAACTTTTAGCATAATAAGGTGAACAATAGGTAAAATGGTTGGTTTTGAGAGACAAAAGATCATGGGATTTCATCTTGTCAGAGACAAAAATTATCTATGAGAACCATGCCATGAGTAGAGACATGGTACCCATATTTATGATTAGGATATGGGATATGACTGTGACAATTAATCAGATGGTTCTATTTTCTAATCGATTGTCCTCAAAGGGAGAGGGAGAAATAACAAATCAAAGGATGAGCTTAAGTTAGAGAAAAAGGTGATTTTGATCCTTTTTAACAAAAGAAAGGACACATATGTGAAGCATTAAGAGGCTCAGTTTTTGGTTTGCATTCAAAAGAGGATAAATGGTAAGATCATGATCCATACTTATGGGTTATGATGTAAGGTCCAATCCAATTGAAAGCAAACTTGCCTCTTTTTCTTTTCTCCATATTGGTTACATGTTGGTTTTCCTTTAAGATAAGGTCTTTGATATTGAATTCTTGTTCTTTCGAGTGTTTTTTATAGGCGAGCTTGATTCATTTTTGATAAATATAAAGATGCATAAGCACTGTGAGGTGATGTTCATCAAGTATCACAAGTCATGCTAGACATTATTGATGATAGTTTCTCTCAAAAATGATCTCCTATAAAGATATGCAAAGAGAGGGAATCTAGACTTTGAGAGGCAAGACTGCCTATATTCTAAAGACTAGATAAAAAGGGGTAGCACCCTTAGAGGTTAAAATGCTTGTGCGATAGGCCCATAAATAAAAGGGGATGTGCAAGTGCCAATCCTAACCTGAAGCACTTACTACTTTGGTCAATATTTTGTTAAGGATTTTGTTAGAGGCTTTTGTCTATCTATTTGTTTAAGGATGCTAAGGTAAGGAAAAGCTTAACTTAATGCCAAATGCATTGTAGAGACCTTAGACTTGCTTTTTCTTGAAATATTTACCATTATTTATGATGATTTTATGGGGAACATCAAAATGATAGATGATGTGATGGTTGATGAAGTCGACAATCTTGTTGGCTTTGGTTGAAATGAGAGGAATAGCTTTCACCCACTTAGTGAAATACTCAGTGGTGGTAATGATGGATTGATGTCATTATGAAGAGTGAGGATTTATTTCCCCAATGATATCAATTCCCCAATGTGAGAAGGGCCAATACTCTTTGGATACTTGAATGCCATGGGTAGGTGTGTGATGTAAATTAGCATGCTATTAACATTTAACACACTTCTTTACATAATCACAGAAGTCCTGGTTGAGGGTAGCCCAATAGTATCCAAGGCAATGGATGTGTTTAGTGATAGTTAGGCCACTAAAGTGTCCCCCATAGATTTCATTGTGTATTTCCCTGATAGCATGGAAAGCTTCATGACTATGAAGGTAATGGAGAAGGAGGCTATCAAAACTGTGCTTATAAAGGATTCCCCCTAGTATTGTGTAATGAGAGGAACTTTGAACAAAGGCTCTTCGAGCATTCCTAGAGAGGTTGGGAAGAATGATGTTGAGGTTGAGGTAGTTGAAGTTTTTCTCATATAATATATTTTATGGAGATGCTTCCACAATACAAATGGTAGGAAGGTCAAAATGGATATAAGAGGGTGTGATAAAGTGGTGGATGGTGATAAAGAGTTTAGAATCGGTCGGTACATATGGGATTTGAGCAGTAAAGAAATCCATTATATCTATGAACTTGTTGGTAAATCATGAAATATATTGGATAAGGTAATGGTTAAATGATGCTAAGAGTACATCTACTAGTTGTTTGTACTTTCACAAGACATCATTCTTACAATGGTAGGATCTATTAACCTGATTAACCATAAGTTTGGAATTTCCAAAGATAGTAATGGTTTTAATTCCCAAGGCTAGAATGGTTTAGAGACCTATGACTAGGGCTTTATACTCAGCCACATTAATGGTGTATTTGAAGTCAAGTTTAAAGGAAAAAGTAAGACATTCATCATCAAAGGGAATGAGGATAACTCCAGCACCCCCACTATGATAGCATTTAGATTCATTAAATAACATGGTCATTTGGTAGGTGGGGTCCTCTTGAGAAAGAGTCATGATGGACTCGTCAGGAAATGCAAGAGGAAGTGGTTAGTTGCCTGATAAAGGAGCTTAAGCTAGTTAGTTAATAATGACTTACCCTTTAATTGAATTATGCTCAAGGAACTCAAGATCAAACTTAGCTAAAATCATGAGCCACTTAGCCATACATTGGTTTTGGTATGGTTTAGAGTGCATGTATTTGAGTGGGTCAATGTTAGTGATGATGAAGGTTTTATCATTGAGAAGGTAATGATGAAGTTTGGAAGCCACAAAGACTAAGGTGAGGTAAAGTTTCTCAAGATTGTTATACCAAGTCTCACACTCTATAAGCATTCAACTTATGTAGTAGACAGCTTGCTCTTTATTTTATTCATGATGGTGAGCAAGCATTGCCCCTAAGGAATGGTCAATGGTAGATATGTAAAGGTAAAATGGTTAATCCTCTTTAGGAGGGATAAGAATAGGTGGAGAAAGAAGGCATTCTTTGATTGAATCAAAAGCTTATTGGCAGTCCTTGGTCCACTTAAAAGATGTATCCTTCTTAAGAAGATGGTGAAAGGGTTGACATCTATCAGATAATTAAAAGATGAAGTAACAGATAGATTGGAGCTTCCCTTATAGGATATGAAGTTGCTTGAGGTGGGTTGGAAGAGGCATCTCCAAAATTACTTTAACTTTAGTGGGGTATACTTTTATTCCTCAAAGGGAGACTATAAATCCAAGAAGCTTTCTATAAAGGACCCCAAAAATACATTTCTTGGGGTTGGGTCTGATGTGGAAGTGGATTAGGCATTCAAAGATGATGGTGAGAATGGCTAGGTGATCCTTGTGATGTTGAGATTTGTCAAGGAGATTTTTCACATAGTCCTCTATGATTTTATGGATTAGATCATGGAAGATGTAGGTCATTACATGTTGGTAGGTTGCTCCAACATTCTTCAAACCAAATGGCATGAATCTATAGCAAAAATTTCCCCATGGGGTGATGAATGAAGTTTTATGTTAACCTTGGGGGCAATCAATATTTAATTATATCCCAAGAAACCATCTATGAGAGATAACATCTTATGGCCAACTATAAGATTGAAAAGTTGGTCAATGTTAGGCAAAGGAAATTCATCCTTTGGGAAAGTGAGGTTAAGGTAATGAAAGTCGATACAGAGGCAAAGTCCCCATGTGGGCTTGGTAATGGGAATGATGTTAGAAACCCATTGGGGATAGTTAATGGATTGAATGAAGTCGACATACAAGAGACACTAAAGCTCTTCTTTGACTTGAAGGGTGATGTAAGGGTGTACCCTATAAAGCTTTTATTAAATAGGCTTAGCATTAGGATGGGTGATAATGTTATGGAGGGTTATAGAAGGGTCAATTCTAGGCATATCCTGATAGGACCAAGAAAATGTTATGTTACAATTATGAAGGAAAAAAGGGTAATCTTTTTGCTCCATAGAATATAAGGATTGACCAATATTGACAATGCGAGGGTTATCTTAAATACCCAAGTTGAAATCGATAGTGGATTCATTCAACAAGGTTTGGTTCTCAAGAGGAAGGGATTTGTGGATAGAATAATCCCCCGCACTAAGGTAGGTGAGAATGGAATCATCATCCTAATGTTAGATGGTGTTGATGGTAGGAGAATTATTTTCTACCATTTCAATATGGATGAGAGGAAGGGTTTTAGTTTGGCCATCCTTTTGATAATTTAGGGGGCCTAAACTAATGGCATTGATCAAAAAAATTGTTATGTGGGATGATATCAAAATCTTCTAACTTCGAAGGAGATGGGGTTAGTGAGGATGGTATATCCTCATTGATGGTGGCAATGGGTTTAGGTGAGGTGGGTTCTTCTGGGGCAACAAACCTAAGGCCAAATAACTCATGAGGTTTTGGGGTTTTAATGGTAGGTAAATTGTGAGGTACATTCTCATAATAACCTAGGCCAAATCCCTTCCAAACACACTTATGAAGGTATAGCTTGGCAAATGCTAGTTTGTCAAGATAGGAGAAGTTAGAGGTGAATGGTTAGGTGATAGAGGTATCGGTGGAAGAAAGAAATGGATGATCAAGTTCCCCATATATTAAGTTGGTTTGATTGTTGGGAGCCCCAAAAAAGATGATGGTTCCAATGTTGGGGTCATAACTAGGATCATGGGTGAGGTTCTTGTACTCTTAAAGAGTAGGGAAAGCATCCAAGGATAGAAGATGATACTCCCCAAGTGACATACATTAGAACATGGGTTTCAAGGGGTCCTCTATGGGGATCTAACAAGAAGGGATATATGAGCTAGTTGAAGTTTCATCTATAATATGGGTGGAGGTGTTATTGGTTTTGATTGGTGAGGTGGTATTGTTGTTGGTTGGTGGTAAGAAGAAAATCATTGGGTTAATATGTCATATTACATGATTCAAAAGGACTAGGGTCAGCTCTTATGGTAACAACTTGAACTTCATGTTTAAATTTCACACATTAATGTAAGGTAGAAGGAACATAACTCATGGCATAGATCCAAGGGTGTCTAAGTAAGACATTATATTTGAACTCACCCTTTACAGTGTAAAAGAGTTTTAAAATTATATAAGGTCCCAAGTAGATGTGGAGGATGACTATCCCAAGGTAGTGGCCATAGTGTCATTAAAGGAGCAAATGACTGCTATAGTTTCTAACATGATATTCTTATGCAATTGAAGTTGGTCATAAGTATGAGAGGAGATAATGTTGATACTAGATCCTCCATCAAACATCACTCTTTTGATGTGGGTTTGATTGATGTATGCAGTGATGAAGAAGGGAGGATCGAGATCTTCATAACATATAGAAGGTATTTTTTAATCATAGAAGGTGACGAAGGTAAAATGTCGAAGGGCTTTGATAAAGGATACAGGAGGTTGGGGATCTTCTAGTTGAACCTCTATAGATTATAGGACCTCTATCAATGCTTGAAAATGATGGGGTCAGGTATTCATTAGTTCATAAAGGATCGTTTTCATTGATGTCTGGTGAATCTATTTTAGAACCACTCATTGGATGGATTCAGAAGGGTTCGAGGGAGAGGCACCCAAAATGGATATTTTGGGTTTTGGAGAAGGTGAAGGTAAAGGTGAGGGTGCTTAGTTTTAGTTATAAGGTTGAGGGGTGGAAGGGTATGTCCATGTCTTTCCCTTATCCTTTTTTTGGGCCCAAGATCCGGTAACCATATGGATAGTGTGCATTAAGGGAGGTGTTGCACTAGATGGTTGCTTCAATTCTTCCTTACTATCAAATGAGAGTGGAGGAGTAGGTAAGTGTTGGATGGTTTGAGTTAGTGTTTAGGTTGGTAATAGGCTCAATGGAGGTTCATCTGATAATATATCATCCTTATCCCATAAGCTATGGATAAGTGTTTAGAGAGCTTTGTAATTATTTGTATCATGTCCAAGAGTCCTATGGTATGAGCAAATTAAATTGTCATTGAACCATGATGGTTTAAGATGTGAAGGGTTGAAAGGATTGATGGGTGGTAGGGTTAAGGATTAGGTTTGTAGTAACCTTTGTATAATGGTGGAATAATTTTCAATCAAAGGTGTTGATGGTGTTGGGTTCTTGGTTTTAGGAGTGGGAGCCTTCTTAGAAGTAGGCTTCACTATAGAAATTGGAGGTGGTGGAAGGGTTTTGGTAGGTGGTTTTGGTTGGGATTGTTTGGTTGTGTTTAGTTTGGAGGTTGAAGATTTGGATGTGGAGGGTGAAGTTTTGATGATATATCAGAAGGTAGATGTGGATAAGTTAGTCAAGAATGCAGGGGAGTTTGATGATTTGGTGGAATTAGGTGTAGGTAAAGCAAAAAGAGAAGGATTACTAGATGAGGAATAGGTAATTGTGATAGGGTTCATCTTATTAGTAAAAGGATGAGCTCTTGAGATGGTAGAAGGATGGGGTCCTAAGATAGAAGGTAAGTGTGAAGGAGGTGGTATAGGTCTGGTTCAAGGTGGGAGTTTGGTTGGTTCCACCTTCTTAGATGGTTTGGTTGGGGTTGTCTTTAGTAAACTAAAAAGGTTTAAGTCCAATTTTAAATATGGGTGAGCTAGGATAGGTGTAGCAAGTATTTTTAGATTCTTGATGGGTTTGGTTAGAGAAGCATAACGTGATTTAGAAAATTTAGATGAAGGTGGGTTAGATGATTCTCTTATGGTTTTGGAGGGAAAAGTATTTGGTGAAGGTATTGATGTAATGATGGGTTTGGTGGTAGATATAAGTGAGGTTAAAGGTTGAGGTTTATTTTTTTAAGTAAGCCCAAGTCAATGCCAAAAAGTTTCTCTATCTAGGTTGGGTTGAGAAGTGAACTCTAGATTTTGGAATAATCTAGAAAAAGGCTTGTAAATGGGTTTAATCCCTTAGTCATTAGTTTCAAAATTTAAGCTCCATGGGTGGAGGTGAGGGGATGATTTATTCATATATGTTCTTTGTGGATGGTTCTAAGGTTTGGGAGGATGTCTCCTCCATGGAAAGTGTAGGTAAGGTGGTCTCTTCTTTTGGTATGGTTCCTAAAGAGATAATGGGTGATTCTGGGATAGAGGACAAAGGTTTGATGACCTCAAGTGAAGGTATGGATATGGTTGTTTCCTTTGTTTAGATATCCAAAGTAATGGTAGGTAATTCAAACACTTCAATAGGTAGAGTGGGTGAAGAGGTGGTTGAAGCAATGGTTGCCTTCTTTGGTATTTCTATCAAAGGAGATGTGGATAGGTCTATTGTCTCATCAAGTAGAGAAAGAGGGGTGGTTGCTTCCTTTATTTAGATGTCCAAAGGAATGGAAGGTGAATCCACCACTTCCATGAGTGGAATGGCTGAAGGGTTAGATGAGGTAATGGTCTCCTTGATGACAGGTTCATTAATAATGATGTTAACCATATTCACCTCACAAGCATGAGATGATTCTGGTTTATTATCATCATAGTTGGTGGAAGGGGCATGGTTGGGAAAATGTTTATGGAAGTTGTCAAGGAATTGATTTGGGGTGCATGGGTTTTATCAAATATGAGTTCTCCCTTATCAATCATATTTTGGACAATAGTTTTAAAGGTATTTCACCTACTAACATCATGTCCAATGACACAGTGGAAAGCACAAAGATCATTCTGATTGTACCACTAGGTGTAGGGTAAGAGGTATAAAATTATTGGGGAGGTTTTATTAGAAGAACTTTTATGATGTTTGCTTTGAGTAATTTATCCAAAATTGAAGCATAATACTACCCTATTGGAGTATATTGTCTTGGGGCAACTTGGTTTTGGTTTCAGTTTGGTTGGTTGGAAGAGTTAGAGGAATTGGTTGGGTTGGGTTGGGTTGGTTGACAGTTGGACGTGGAGTAGTTTTAAAGACAACCAAGTTGGTGGATGCTTTTATTTTGGTATTGGGAAGGTTAGTTTGATTGGTAGTTTTAGTGGAGGAAGGTTCATTAGATTTAAATCTAGAATTTTTATTCTGTAGTTTCATTTTTCCCTCATCAATGGCTTAGATTTTTCATTTTCATGCCATGGTGAAAGCCTCATCAAAAGTTTGGAAAGTTTAAACTTGAAGAGTAGGTGAAATATGTTTGGCACAACCCTGAGAGAAGAGTTCAATAAGTTAAGGTTTGGGTAAGGAGAAATAAATTTGGTTGATAAGACATCTCCATCTAGCTACAAAATTAGCAATCAATTTGTCATAAAATTGTCTAATGGAATAGAGACTGGTAATAGAGACCTTTTTAGATATATTGATTGAAAAATGATCTAAAAAGGCTTGGGAAAGTTAAAAAAAGGAAAATATGGAGTTACTGGTGAGAGAACTATAACAATCCAAGGTTGGTCCAGATAAAGACATGGGGAAGGTACAAAGGAGAAGAACATCATCATATGCAATCAAATAACAAGAATGGCAAAATGCTCTCAAGTGTTGTTGGGGGTCCTCCTTGCTTTGGAACTTGGAAAAATTGGGTAGTTCCCATTGAGGAGGATAGGATCAAATAGGAATGGATGGGTAAATGGGTTCATTACAGAGTTGATCATAAGATAAGAGGTTATGGGCCCCAGAGATAGATGACTCTAGGTTGGTCATTTTATTCATTAACATTTTGACCAAATTTGTTTGAGGTTGGGAAGCTCCATAATTGGATGGTAAGTTGGTTGAGGTTAGGTGGTATAAATATATGGATAAGAGGTAGAGGGTTGAGAAGATGCCACATATTGGTATATGGTCATTAAAGGTTGGGATGGTGCCACATAAGGGTTGATGGGCACAAAAGGTTAGGTGGAAGGTGTTATGTATCCTTATAGATTAAGAAAATATTGGTAAGATGTCATGGGTATTTGTTGAGGTATTGATATAGGTTGATTTAGAGGTGTGGATGGGTTGGTAGATGGTTGGGTTGAGTGGTAAATCTTGTGTTAATAGGTGGAAGGGTAAGAGGTATGGAAAGTACCAAATTTTGAAGTGGGGTGGAAATTGGTGGGTTGGTGGTGATAAGAGGAATGGTGGAAATAGGGGTAGAAGATACCTCCAAGGTGGTTGAAGTATGGGTCACAAGAGGTGAATATGACCTTATGTTAGAGGTGTTGGTTGGTGTAAGAGGTGGTTGGCTATTGGTTGGGATATTAGATTGGGTTTGGGTGGTGGTAGTAGATGGGATATTGCTGGAAGAAGATGCTTGGGTAATAAAATGTTGGGTAGAGGTAATACCAACCATAAGAGGGGGAGGCTTGTCATAGGTGGATCTGTAGGAGGAACCGAAGCAATATGGGTGTGGTGAGCCAAGGTGTTGAGGTAATGTTGGAGGGCCATGCGGTTGTTATCAAGGAAGGTAGTAAAATATGCATCACCCTCAACAAATATTTGAGGCATGGTAGGAGGGGAAGAAAGATGAGAACTCTCAACATCTGAAGTATACTCCATGAAAGAAGAGAAGGAGGAAGTTGGTGGTTTTTGGTTGGTTTGATTCCTTAGTTATTGTCTAGTAAAGACCATGTGAGGAATAGAAAAGAAATGATGAAAAACTCACAACTCAAAAACAAAGCATGCAAAAGGAAAAGAATCTAAAGGCAATCCAAACATACACTAAAAGTGTGTTTAAAACTTAAGATTATTTTTAGATCACTTTTGTCTTATGCTTTAAAAAGTGTGAAGAAGAAAATTGGTTTATAGTTCAGGTACGAAAGAGGAAATCTAAGGTTGGTTTTCAAGTTATGTTTAGGTGCTCAAAATAAATTTGTATTGAAAGTCAGTATGTGGCTTGATATTGGGGCCTACCCCCTCACTTTACACATTGCAGTGATAAGGGTGTCAAGTACTTGACTAATATATACTAAATTTTAGACTTCATACTCAATTAGAGAGCTGAGTTGGTTCTCCCCTTGGTAATGAACTCCAAGTAAGATTACCAGGAAAGGGTAAGGTTTACTAGTAGGTGATGAAATTCTAGTTGGGCCTTGTCTCAAGTTTATTTTTATGTATTTATTGATTATGTGGTTTGGTAAAGTGTGTGATAACAAGAGTGAAACTATGATTAATTACTTTGCTTTTAAGTTACTAAATGAACTAAAAAAAGTAAGCAATCAATGTATGTAAGGTTTATTTTAAGCCCAAAATAAAAATTAGATTTCATTGGATGAGCATAGATTAAAGGAAGAAAAGGGCACCTAGATGATGTTAGGGTCCCACTAGGCATGTCAAAATGTTTCTCTTAATTTATGATCATTTCTTAATTTTGGAAGAAGATAAGAAACTAGTAATAAGGGTGTGGTAGAAATACCTAATTGGTGATGTGTGCATAATCTAGATGAAGATGGATAACTCCTCTTTGGCTTGGAAGGATTAACGTACAGATAAAAAATCACTAATAAAGGGTTTATTAGCAAGATAGTTAAGTGGACTACCTAGCGTGAGCTAGATCCAAGAAACATAAGCTTACTAAGAGGTTGTCAATCGACTATTAATAATAATCAAGTTGAAAGAGATAAAAGTAAGGTACTTTTATATAAAAAAATAAATGTAATATAAGAATAAATTAGAAGGCTTGTTAAAGAAAATGACTAAATATAGCAAAATTGAGTCAATATTCATGCTAAAGTGGCTGAAGTCAAGTCCAAAAAATTAGAAAAAGGTTTATAAATAGGTAAGAAGACATAAAGTTAGGTTTGGTTGGGGTTAAGGGGCTAAATATAGCTTGTTATTATTTTATACCACAGTGGCCATCGACGGTTGGGTGAACCATTGGTGGTTAGAGGTGACCATTAAAATTCATGCTAACTATCAATTGATTTCATGTGGGTTCTGAAGGTTGCTAAAAGAGAAATTGTATAATAGGTGAATGGTCTGATAATGGTTCCATTAAGGATATAGAAGTTAGGAAATAAGGTGCAAATAGGTTTGATTAGGTTAGGAGGTTAGAAATCTGATGAAACAAAGAACAAGTACAATATACCTATAGCTTACTAGATGGTTGATGGTTGAAGGCTAGGGCAATTTTGCTAGAGTAACAGTACTTTGGCCTCAAAGAAAATTTAGTAGAGGTTCAGATCTCTTTTGCTATTGTTGAGTTACTAAAAAAAGACTGGATGTTGGAAAGCTTGAATACCTATATGCAAGAATGTTGTTGTGATGATCCATTTCACCTCTTACTCCCCTCCTTTTATAGGAAAAGAGAGATGGAGGATAAAAGGTTCCCTAGAGGGTGATGCTGCTAATTTTGATGCTTGAGAGTTTGTTGGCACCGCATAAGGTGAACATATTTAATTGTGCCTCATTAGCTCACACACAACTTATGATGTGTTAAAAGGGTGAAGACCTAACCATTGACAATCAGGTTAACCATCAATAGTTAAGTTGATCATCGACAGTTGAGTGTCTATAGGTAAAAGGGTCAAGGTGAGTTTAAAAGGGGTGTTTTAAAGTTTGTTAGTGAGTTATTGATTTTAATTAGCTAAATTAGCTAATTAGTCCTAAGGTATAAAAGATAGTCAGTGGGTCTAGAAGGGTTAGGTGGTTCCTAAGGTATCCTAAGACATTTTGACATCTAGTATAGTTTTCTAGTGTCTACAGTGTCCTTCCACAAGATGTAGTGACATAATTGGTTAATTTCTTATAGAATAGTTTGTGACTTTTTTTCATAGGTAGATTACCTTTGCACTATGACCCTAAACATCTTAGAATGGTAGGTGACTAGATGTCCATGTTGCATGAGTATTTCATTGAGTGTATTCAAATGTATCAGTGTGAAGTTCCAAGGAGTGTGCAACATCAGACATTGTCATTATAAGGGTTACACAAAGGCATTTCTTGAGTACCTTGAAAGTACTTTATTATGCAAGATTCAATTCAAAATTGTCTTTTGCATGTGTTGTCTAGATCAATGACCAAGAGTGTGGGAGAAATGAAGGCTGAACTTGTGGTAGAAGTTTATGTGTCTAAGAAAACTCTTTAAATATATGAGATTTCTCAAACTTGGTCGGTCTTAGATGACTTTGATATTTTAAAGGTCTATATGGATTCCAACAACGTTAATGTTATAGCCAGATTATTGGATCTACACAATGCCAAATATACACTTTGTTAAGTTGGATTACAACTTATGTTGACACAAGGTGTCTAAGACATGCATGATATGTTCCACATGCTCCTCCCAACTCTTACTAAAGACGAGCATTTCATCAAATTAGATGATGACAAAAGAGTTGAGGAATGGCCTAAATAGATCATCTAAGTGAATCAAAGTGGTTGGCACATTTTTTAAGTTAAAAGGCATAATTATTCATTCATACAATCCTTCTTGAGTCTTGAAGGTTTTATTCTAGACATCATCAGGATGGACTAGAATTTGATTTTAACCTAACTTCATGTCAATTTTGGTGAAATATTATGCACCTCTAATATATTCATGAGGTCATCAATGTGTGGTAGTGGATATCAATTCTTCACCATGATCTTTTTAAGTACATGATAAACCATGAAAATATGCCATGACTTATCCTTGTTGGGCATAAGGACTATCAAATTATTATAAAGAGAAGAGCTAGGCCTAATCTTACCCTGATCGAGAAGCTCTCATATTTTATGCCATATTTAATCATTATCCCAAACTAATATATGATATAGAGGTTTATTTGGAAGAGGGGATCCAGGGACCAAATATATGTGGTGCTTTAATGCATAGTACAATATAAGGCCTTTAGCCTCTGTGAATACTTCATCATGTTGCTTCAGTAACATATTGAGTTGTTGCTATGATATTTATTACATGGTGCATAATACCAAAGCTTCATTTGTATCTTTTGTAAGTGTGTCAAGATGAACCATTAACAACATGAACTTTGACATGTGCCAAACAAGTTTACAACATTGCTTGGTAGAGAACAATGTGACTCTAGTCATTGGTGTTAACTCAAAAAGATTAAAGAATCGATCTTGTGCATGGATGGTGTAACATTGTGGCTTGGCTTGATATGTAACTTCATAGTCATATAAATATGACCTTCTCAACAAGATATCATAAACCTCCAAAGGTATGATGTCATAAGTTACAGTGTCCTCCATAAGCTTGACTTTATACTATAAGGTGCATTATCATTAGACCTATATATCTTTTCCCTATTGAAGTCACCCTAGTGAGTATGGCTTAGGATGCACAATAGTATTAAGGCTAAGTTGTTTTATTATTGATTATGCAATGATGTTCTTTTGGTTGCCATTATCAATGATGATATGAAAAGGTTGAACCTTCACATAAAAATTGGTGAGGAAGAGGCATTTTCTCTCCTTTGAGGTGTCTATCACAGGGGTGTTGGTGCTAAGACAAGTCATATCTAAATCAGTGCCATCCATCAATGTAGGACTTGATGTAGATTTGGCAATCAATAATTTTTACATGTAACATTCAAAGTCATCATAGGTGTGGAGCAATGATGATGGCACCACTTGTCACTAAACTTATTATTACCTTTGTCTAAAGTACAAGGCACAAGAGCCTTAGAGTTATGTGCAGTTTTCATAGGTTTTTCTCCCTTGTGAGAAATATTTTATTGAAATGAGCAATTATACATGGGATGACTCTTGTATGGGGTGTTGGATGAAAATGTGAGACATTCATTAATCTTTACCTTAGATTTTATCTTTACAATGATGCGATAGGCTTACCCCAAAGTGCTAAAATTTAAGAACTCCATCTTCACACGGATATAAGGTGAGAATATACTTATGTATTTCAACACCTTATCTTGGGTAGAAAATTTCTCTCATAGGTACGCAAACTATTTATGGAATATGTTGGTGTGGTATTCCATTGATTATTTCTTGCACTGGTGTAATTGTTATAAATTGATGTATTCATCCTCAAAGTGATGGAGAGGATATTAATCCTCCTTCAACATGTTAATAAAGGTCTTCTAAGACTCAATTAGAACATAATATTGTGCACTCTACATGTTTAAGTTATCCCACCAAGGAACAATTAGAATGGACATATTTAATAGTATAAAGGTGATCTTCTTAGCATTAGTGAGATTATTGACTTAGAAGTATGCCTCTAGACATTGAACCCAAGCATCCAAAGTCATGGCATCAATTTTAACTTTAAACAAAGGGATGTCAAAATTGAATTACACTTTGAAGGGGGTTTGTTTTTAAAACCATAGTTGAGTGAACTATGGAGGAGGATTTGAAGGCATTTGGGTGATCTACATCATCAACTCATGGAATTGACCAAAGATTTTGGTATATTTTGCCTCTAATATGTTGGCAATGAGCATTTCAACATTTAGGGCTACCTAAAGTTGATTTTAGGTATCATCCATCTTACTTTTGCTATGTCATTCCTTTGGGTAGTCTAAAACAAAATCAATAGATAGACCTTTCTCTCATTTCAATCGTAAGTTTACAATCATAGATAAAGAGATACACTCTGATACCAATGATACATGTTATAGGACCTAGGACAAGGTGCACAGGGGATAACTCTATGTTAGAGGTAGCTCATAGATATAAAGAGTGAATGCACATAAAAGTATTTAGATAGAACAATCAACACAAATTCAATGGAGCAGAAGTTTGGTGCTTGCATAAATGAAACTTTTATTCAGTAAGAGTGAAAAAGTAAAAGAATACAGTGATGTAAAATTTTTGTATTATATAGTAGATATATAGAACATGTTATTTATCACTACTACTATATATGGAATTGAGTATGGATAGCATATTCTTGGCCATATACATATGTTACATATTTATACATACAAATACAAGTAGTTACAATAATGTTGTTTACAAAGAAGATGGTTACAAGTCATTTCATCTCCCTTATTGGGAAATAGTTGACCTTCCAAGTGTGTGGTGGATAACTACCCAATTTGATAACTGACATGATATAGGATGATAAACTCTACTTAACAAGCCATGTGACTAGAAAAAACTAACACATGGATGTGCTAGAGTGAGGTAAGTATAGATATGTGCAAACAATGAGAGGACCAGCACATAAGAGTGTGCACAAGACTGCATGTAAGCATGAGATTATAAACAAATGCAAGTGAGGTGTGCAATAATATGATTAAACATGAGTGTGTTGCACAAATGGAGTGTGAGTGTGTTATGTAGGATTGCAATCAAGTGCCAGTGTACTTCATGGGGTTACAAGTAAGACTCTAATGTGAGAGGTGTGTAGGCCACGTTGGCATATGAAGAAGTGTACTTGGTGTAAGATATGCACACAAATTATGTCTCATATATAAACTAATATGATGTATAAACCACTTTGAATGCTCTAAATCCTATAATTTTTTCCCAAAATATGATTTTTCTGCTCGTGGAAGTTTATGTCTCTATGAAAACCCCACTAATATGCCCCCTCCCTTTGAGGTAAAAGACGTATCATTAAGTCACTCATATCAAAATCAATATATAATTATATCATGTCATGTATAAATATGTAATCACGTATAGTCATGTCAACATGTGGATAATATGTCATCAAAACATGTATGTATCATATATAATGCAAGGCGTATAAGTGTCATGTTAAGATAGATGTATCAATAAGGCACACAGTAGTAAACATCACTGATATAATAACTAAAATAATACTACATAGTAAATAAGTGCATGATATAAATCATGGCATCATAATAAAATTGGGAGCTACATGATATAGATCATGACATCCATAAACTTAGTTATCTCAACAAGCTTAGGTAATAATCCTAGATTAATCCACTCATAAGCACACAGTGTCAAGCATAGTGCCAAGGGTCATATACAAGGGACATGAAGATGTCACATCAAATAAGGCCAAGCAATAAAGTAACATAAATATGTTTCACGTACAAGGCCTATGGGCCACACTAAATGGACATAAAGATGTAATAAATATAGCTAATTAATTCCACATAATAGACAAGAAATGACCACCCTATCATGCAAGAGTAATAGCATCAATGAATCATAGAACAATTAGAGACTAGTCTATACCATCCATGTATATCAATGTCACATCATAGTATAATAACTTATAAAATCCATGTATCACTTTGTAAGATATAGGTAACTAGCCAGACATGTGTAAGCAATCCAAGTAGCTTGAAAAGGTAAAAGGTCATACAAATATATAACATGTGATAGTGTGACTTATGGAATAATATGGCCATAACATTGACATGGTCACTAGGTATAGGAAATTCTAATTATGTCAATGTATGATTTATATGTCTTACATCAAATTAATATATTGTGAAATACGTGTGTGTATGAAAATAATATGGCATCTACCAAATATGGTAAATAACATATGTAAATAGTGTAGTTAGCCATCATGTCATGCTTAGGTCTTGTTTTTCTATTTTTGAAATTTTTTATATTTTATATTTTATATTTTTATATTTTTTTGAACAAATGTGTATGTTAGTTAAGGATCCAATCAATGGGATATGATCCTATAGGGTCCTAGATCAATAAATGTAAACTTAATTTTTTGGGAAACTATATTGGCCTTATATTTATCATGTTTGGTTGGTGATTGGCTTATTATAATCATGCCTTGATTTTGAATCTTATGTTATAATACCCAATAATTATATGTATGATGTCTATGCATTTTATGATAAGCATAATAATATTTGGATATTCTTACAAGATGTACTATAGGCAAAGTGATTAAATTATTTCAAATAATAACTCTTATACTTTCACTTGGATTCTTATTACCCTTATGAAAAAAATTCAACCATTGTAATCATTTTTTGAACCCATAATTGAGATCAAATCATTTGAGGCACAAATTTCTACAATGGAGAAGCAAAGGAGAAATTTACACAAGCATGCTCAGGATTTTGGACATGTGCAATCTTATCCTCAAGTGATGAAACACTTAGAAATAAATCTTAAATTTTATTTTCTTATTGTTTTGAGCTAGCAATGCAACAATTATATGCATTTTGGTTATGTTAATTGTCTTGAAGTATTGTTTTGCCTTTGTCAAAATTGGATTGTTTTTAAGTGGGAATTTTTTTATTATTTTAATTAGATATGGGTAAAAGTGAGTGTTTTGATGAGATCCACAACCAAGAAGAGGGTTTCAATAACAGGTCTCACAACCTTTACAATGGAACAATGAGGGTTTTTTTAAGAGCAGGTCCCATAAATCATATAATAGAACATAATAGTGCAACCAAATGGAACCAAGATAAACCTCTTCCAACCTCCACTTTGAAACCACAATAACTAGGCAATAGTGAAACATAGTACACAACCAACACCTAGAAGAACAAGAGAAGAGGGGAACTTTTTAATTATCAATTATCTTTACATATGAATTATCTTGATACTCTCTAATTCTAATATATGTGAAAATTTATGAGAGAAGTATTCATTTGAATCAATAGGAATGAAATTTATATTTTGAAAACAATCATTTATCATATATTGCATATCATTATCATCATTTCTATCATAGTAATTTGTCACTATGACATCTTTTTTTGAGCTTACAACAAAAGGAAGATCTAAAATTGCCTTGTGTGTTGTTATACTAGCTTGTGGTGATTTATTTAACTTGTGAACGTTCATAATTGGTTCCTTATCATTTACTATACTTCATTATCTCACCTCATATATATGCATATGATCTAGTGGAATGGGTTAGAAGGGAGGTATCATAGAATAATACTCAAGCTATGATTGTGATTGACTCTCATCAGTAGATCATGTTATCTTGAAATATATGAAAGGTGAATAATATGGTGGTAGTGAACACACGTAGCCATTAGACATATATTTGACACACTTATGTAATGTAGATGGTACTACTTCCATTCCATGTATCCAAGGTCATTCCAAAAGTATGATTAGGAATGACTTAAAATATGGTAGGCACCATCTTGGGTCCTAGTTGTACATCGAATGATATTGTCCCAAGTACTTGGCATGGAATATTATCAAATACTTTTATGATTTAATCTATTTTTTAGAAAATATCTATATTGACTAAAAAATGTTGTAAGAAATAAGTAGTGCAAATGTTGAATCTATAACCATTATCTACCAACTTACATTTGACTAATTTACTTTGCACTTGAACTTGAATAAATGATGGAAGATTGTTTTCTATTATTTGTTGCTTTGGTAAGTATTCTTTGTTAAACTTGATGACCTTATATATAACATTAAATGTATACATGATAAAAGCAAAGGATGCAGGTTGTGTATCCCTTGAGAGAGTTGTGTCACATAATGTTTCATATAATATGTCTTTGTAAATATTTGATCACTTTAGCAACTTAAGAATAGAAATATTAACACAAGTGTTCTTTAGCTGATCAAATATGTCATACCCCTTGGTTTGATTTGTATGGTTGGTGGGAAGTGGAGGGGGTTGAGGAGGAACATGGTGACTACCTCCATTGTGTGACAACATAGATTTAAAAATATAATAGAATTCATGGGTGAGATATGGGGGGATGATGGTATTAAGTATAACATTAAGTTATAGAGGGATGAGGAACACTAATTTGATGATCTAGAGATGTTTGAGTATGATATTATTTATCAGATTTAGGGATTTGTGTGAAAACCCTAAATGATAATGCTATTATACACAATTACAAAAATAATATGAAAATGATAACATTAAATAATTTGGAACTATTGTATACTATAAACTTACTAAAAATAACAAAGTGTAAGGAGAGAAAAAAGACTTATCTAGAAACTATGCCTCTAGGAGGAACCAAGATCTAAAACTTGGAGTAAAGAGAGGTTTGGTGGCTAGAATTAGGAATCTAGAACTAAAACTAGATTTGGGGCTGGAAAATAGTTTTGGGAAGAAACATCAGAGGGGTGGAAATTTTTCCTAAACTATGGCACTCTTATCCACTTGTAGAGAGGAAACTAGGGTTTTGGGGTTCTTTGTGCCTTCATTTGTAGAGCATGTATCTAGTGTAGGAGCTTATGATCACTTGCAAAGACCATTATATGACTAATTTTACTTCAAAACCCTAGTTCTTTGACATGTGAAAACTAATGAAAATCCATGGGTATAAATGAGCCAGTGGTTAAATTTGGATGATAACTCAATGCCCCCTGTATTGAGCATTGCCTACATATCAATACTCCAAAGAGGGATCAAACTTCATGTAGTCCTCCCAAACTATGATGGTGTGTGAATAAATAGTGTAATATTGATGTGATAAGATGAATTAATCATGAATTTTAACCTATATAATATATTTAAAGTTGAGATCTAGGCTACTAGGGTTGTATGAAATTATAATTGGGAGAAATAGATATTTTGCTCTTAGTGTGCAAGTATAATCTAGTGTTTTTCTATATGGAATCCACTTGTGTGCAAAATGGTTTGAGAAGTGTTTATATAGTCATATCATTAAAATTAATTTGAATGGGTATCATTAGGGACATGGATATACCTTATTAAAGCTTTGAATTTGGTGAATCAATCATTATTTGGTGGAAAGATAAGAGAGAGGAGAATCACACTAGAGTAGTGTGTTCATGTCCCATAGGACACTCCTGTCCAATGGGTGTTTTGATCATGTTAAAGGTTAGTCAGGGCCTAAAATATGCCTAAGGTTGATAATGATAGGGCTAAGTTCATTTTAAGGTTATGTATCAACTTATAAGAGTGTGTAAGGTGGTTGAAAGTGATCAAAATGGGACCTAAGATAGGTATAGAGCTAAGTGTGTAAAAGAGTGGTAACAAGTGCATGGTTTTAGATTAAATTTTAATTTTACATGTCTATAGATAATTTACTAGTTTGGCATAACTAAAAGAGTTTCTAAGGTGACTGATAACAACTTTTAAGGATTCAACCCATAGATAGCATGTGGATGTGAGATAATGGAAAATAAGAGACATTTATGTGCCCACAAGTCACATAGGGTGAAGGTAGGTCAAAAGTGACATTGCCAAGTGTCTGATACTATATTTTATTGTATACATCTTCCAAAACCCAAATAACTTTTACTTTTTACACATCATATTTTACCCATATGTTTTAATCTAATGTGGATCAATTACTCAATCTAATTAAGATTGAAACTATTGTAATAATTATGATCATAAAGTAGGGCAATTAAGCATATAAATCTAAATGTATAAGATTTAAATTACTTTGGCACATAAGCTTACTAAATATGTAAATTAAAATAGAGGATGAGATACTTAGTGTTTCCCTAAACTTTTGAAATATTGAGATAGGTGACAGGAAATAAGGAGGGTTGAAAATAGGATGGTGAGTTGCTTGATGTAGGTTTTGGATCCTTATGTGTGACCAAATAGTGATGTTAACCTCATATTGGTAATGTCTGCCACTATATTATGAGCTAGATGGTTTTATTCCTAAATATTTTTCTTCTCTACTTGATATAGGTAGGTGCACCTAGTTTTTTTCAATTCTATGTGCAATCTTTAGGTTTAATCATATTTATTCCATCCATAAATCCATATCCTTCATCTAAAACGTTAGGTCCACTTGTGAGGGGATAAAACCTATAAAATTGTGGAAGTGTAATGGATGAAGCTAACCCTAATCACCTTCATTGATGATTAGTCATTACCTACCTATCCAATGCTTTAAAAGGGAAATCAAGCCATGTGTAGTTCTTCCCCTTAGTGTGAATGTGCAGTTTTGCTCCTTTATTATACAAATGCATCTAATGATTTGGATTTCAACACTTGAAAATGTTCACTCTTCACTTGGCTTGGTATACTTTATACTTGGTTAATGTCTACTCCTATTGACTGACTTGTGATTTGGGAAGAATATGGTAGTTTTGATAAATATATAGTAGTGTATAAATGCTTGATAGATAAGTGCAAGATGATTGTTAGATGTATAATAAGTCTACACTTAACATGTATTTTTATTGTTATTTTCAATAATTTATCATGCTACCGACATGCTAGGAATATGGGTTGACATATAGGAATGATTTGATTTTGAATTTGATTATTATTGGGTAAATAACAAAATTTTATATTTGGTTGATAACATCTAGACAGTATCATCTAAATTTGAAGTTATTGTTTCGGAAATAGCAAAATTTATTTGATGATATAGAGATATATGATTATTATAGTTTATTGGTTTGGTATAGACTATGAGAATTCCTTAGGTGATTGATAGCAACTTGGAAGAATTAGACCCATATAAAGCATTTGGATGTGAGAGTGATAAATAAGAGGCATATATGCATGCATAAGTCATCTATGATGAAGGTAGGGCAAGAGTGACATTGTGAAGTTTCTAATACCAAATTTTAGTGTCTACATCTTCCACAACCCAAGGAAATTTGATTTTATATACACCATGATGAACTATGTGCACTATGAACTTGTTTATTTTAAGACCACCCATAAGTTTAGATACCCCTCCCACCTATCCAACATAGTGTTCTTTCAAAATTATAAGATATTTTTAAATCTTTGGCTAGCAACACATGACAAACATTTTAACCAACAACTAGTGAAATTATGATCTCCTCTTCTTGAGTTATCACAAAATTCCTATTATCATAATTTTGGAAGCTATTTTTTGATCCAATTGTGGTTACTTTTAAAGGTTAAAATTTGGTCATCTTCCCACAGAGTTGTAAATTATATAAAAAATAAGGTTCTAAGGTGATTGGTATTTCTTTAATGACACAACCATTATCTGGTTAAGAGGTTTCAAGCATCAAGTTTTTAGACCGATATCCTTTGTATCATAGAGGGTATTTTCACTAACATTTCTTAGGCAAATGGATATAATACATTAACACTATTGCAATGGAAAAATAAAGACTAGATTATATGCCCCTAGCAATTATTTCAATGTTATACTTGTGAATATAAAGAGTTCCCCTGCACTAGAGAGAAATTTTAAATATTTTGGACTTATGCTTGATAATGATATTTAGATGTATGACATGAAAAGAGAGTTTCCATAGTGGTTGGTCAAGAATAATATTGAATTCAAACATGAGCCTAGGCTAGAGTATGATAAATATAGGAACCCAAAAGAACTAATTAAAGCATCAATTCAGCAACAAAGCCTATAATTTATGGTATCACGTAGACCTAAAAAACCTAAGATTTGGGAGATATGCTATGAAAGAATATTTTTTAACCCATATATTCAAATAAATAAAAATTTCAAAAATAATTTGATGAAAACTAAAAAAAATGAAATGAAAAAAAAAAGTAAAAACTGGTGGAAGTTTAGAGTTAAGATTGATGGTGACAACACTCCCTATAGTGATCTAAAAGAAGATAAAACATGGGAAAACACATATGATAGAAACCAATCACACTTTAAGGAAATTTAAAGAGAATTTTCTAATGTAGCAATTTATCCTAGTTTCAAACCATATAACTCCCCAAAGACAAATTATGGACCAGGAAGAACAATGCTATAAAAGTTAGGTTTTTAAGGATGATCATTGATAGCTAAAGTAAAAGAAATTGAGAAGAAAATAGAATTAAAACCAACTTCAATAAATGGAAGAATAACTAAGTTGGGTACATGAAAGAAAAAAACTATGACAAAGCCTTATTCCACACAATCAAATTTAGATACTACTTCAATAGCTTAATCTCCCCCAACAAGTCAGGTTGAACAATAAATAGAGGAATATAATGTAGATTCAACACAAAAAATGAAAACACAAGTAGCCACCCCTCCCACATCACCATAAAAACAAAAATTATCACATGTGGGAGATAATTCATAAACTAAAATAAGATAAACTAACTTTGAGAAGAAGAGAGAAACATTAGATATAATGGCCTCTACTCTTAATAAAAATATAATGTTTGCAAAGGCTCATAAAATAATATCTACAACCAAGAAGGCCAAGACCAACACAGGGATAAAGGTAAAATTAAATGTTGTTACATCTATATTTTAGGTAAACACTAAAAGTGTTACAAATGCTCCAATAACCTCTATTCCTACCCCCCTAATCCCATTGCTTATAACCAATTAGTTCATGTTATAACAATTGCTACATCTACTACTATATCTGCTTTAGTGTATACTCCTACCTCCTTTCTAGTTACAACTTCAATAACAACTATTATGACTAACATACCCATATAACATCAACTTGTCTTGACTGTTCTTGCCCCATTTCCACCATATCTACCATTTATCTTTCCATACCATGACTTAAAAATTTATCCACCCATTTCTAATTGTGATTGGCCTGAATATAGTCTCACACACTTATGGAATCATTTCATCCATCTGTCTTCCACTGTAGCAACTTCAACTCCTCTAGTACCCTCCTACTTGGTTCTATTTAACCCTCCATTTCCTCAAGCTCAGGATTCTACATATGTCTTCCGCTTCACTCCTTTTCCAAGAGGCAATAAGTTACATCACTTATGCCTAGAACTAAGGAGCCACATTTACTAATTGAGTTTAATAGGCCAAGGTAGGATCTATCTCTTCTACATCAACAATACTATGGCACAAAAGAGCTAAAAAGATATTCTCAAGATGCTAAAAAAAGGCTTAAAACCTAATATCCATCAAGATTGAAGGATGTAATATCACCATATGATACCTACTATTATTAAACCTAAGATGAATATGTTGCCTTCTGACTATAATATTTTGACCATATAGTTGAATATTCAAGAGCTCATGTAATTGAGAATGTTAAAAACTTTCCTAAGCATCCAAATATGATAGTCAATAACTACTTGAGTGTTAATGTAAAGTTTAATAAAAAGGAGGAAAATATAAATTAGTTGACTAAATATCTCAAGCAAGCCAACATAAAAATCAATGGCTTGGAGAAATAGATAAAGGACCTCAATAATGATATAGCCCAAAAGATAGATGCATCCTACCTCACTAGAGAGTAGGATAGAAATGTTGACTTGGTTGTAGAGAGGTATGAGATCAAGAAGGAGCTAGATCAAGTGAGGCAAGAACTGAATGAGCGGGAAGAGAAAATGCATTCCTTTAAGTTCATCAAGGGAGTATTTATGGCATATTTGGATATCATATTAAAAGCTACAATAGAATTATCCCAAAATTTAGAATGTGTTGATTTTGTTGTATCCCAATATCAATAAGTGTATAAGGATGTCAACAAGGTACTATAGACTATCAATCCTAAGATTTCATAGGTTAAAATTTTAAGGTAGCTCTTAGTACCATGCCAAAATATCAAATTATCAATAGAGGTAAACAAGATAGAGCATAAGTATCCAAGAATGATATTGATATCTTGATCATCAAGGAAATTGAAAATTGTTGCCATAAATAACTAGGCATTTTAAAGATAACAATTATAGAAAGTAGAAGGCATGTAGACACACTTATATAACAAGTATTGTCATCCCCATTGGGAAATAATAACAAGATGTTTTCAACATAAAAATCACCAAACTAGTGGAGGATAAGAACAATGTTGAAACCCAACATACTGAGATGTAGTCAATATAATCAACCCTTTATCCAATATTTAAACACATATTAGTCAAGTGGTTGATAAGATACTAGGATTTTATTATGACTAAACTTTTGAGAATGGAAAACATCATAGGATACTAGAAGATACTACGGTGCCTATTGAAGAATAATGGAAATAACATAAAGATAATTTTAAGACTCCATGAGCCAAATGGATGCTGGGTTAGACTTGATTATTATTAAAGTTGCCCCTAAAAGTTGCCAAGAAATGTAAATTTTAAATGCTACATTACAGAGCTTTTTCTCTTTGTTTGTGAATCTTAGTGATTCTCATATAATATAGAAAATTAGAATGATTTCTTGTTATTAGCTTCTTAAATACATGCCAAAAAGAGCTTCTTTATCAGTCTTATGTGTAAAGTAATTTTTTTATGTTGTTTCTATTTGCATCTTCATACATAGTTTGATAAAGTGTAAATGCTTTCAATTAATTTTTTTTAGTTGAAACTCGGTTTGCTTCACATTAGTAGGTTGTTCTTAAGTATTTGTTTTCAATTCAATTTCATAGGGATTAATATTTTATACATGTCTAATGCCTTAGTAATTTTGTGTATGAACAAGTATCAACTATTTTTAAATTCACCTAAGTTTAAGTCCACTAGTAGGGATCTCAAAATGTTTGAACTTCCTCAATCCAACAACAAGATCTATTATGAAAAAGGGAAAGTAATGTCAACATCTTAAAATGCATTATGCCGTCAGATTTTCCAAGAGCTCCTAGAGTTGTCTAATTTTATCTTCATTTAAAAAGTTAAGGTTAAGACATAAAGCTATGAAGAGTGGGGCTTGTAAAAATTTTGATAAGTCAATAAGGCTACATGGCAATAGTGAGGCAAATTATAAAAAATTTGAGAAAGTGATATCTTATAATCACACCATCTCCAATTCAATATCATGAGCTATTCTAAAGGATTTGAGATGATGTCAACATTGAAAAATAGCTCTTGTTATTAAATTAGCTCTTTTAATGTTGATCTCAAGCTATCCAATCAGTAGAATATAGAGGATTCAAAATAGGGAAGCTATGCAAGGGAACTAAAGAAATTGAAGCTTATATGGGAAAACAAAGTTGCATGATAATGTAAATAAAGTTTAGTGATATGAAGGCTCCACCTAGCCCCATCGATGTAAACAAAAATGGTAGATGACATAGTTGTTCAGGGACAATTGAGTCACTATTATTATAAGGTTATTAAGATTTCAATTTAGACTTATCAAGGATGAAATGGTCCACTCTAATTGATTCAAACTAGTGCATAAGTGGATTTTTAATATAGAGATAGATGATGTTGAGCATTGATGAGGAGATAAAGTACACAATGTTACAAACTGGAGAGTCACCTAAACTAAAAAAGATCATAGACAAAAGTGTGCACTCTAATATTCTTTTATAATCTTGTACTTGTTAGTTGAGAGTGTTTAATGCCTCTCTAACTCTCCTTATATATGTATTTTATTAAGCTCGATTGAGTAAAACTTGATTTCCTAGATTTGTTAGGTCATTGTATTCTTATAATTCAATATCCAAGCCTTTTTTATTTCATATGTAAGATTGGATTCGAGCCTTTTAGTGTAATAGAGTGTTATATATGTGTTTATTGAAATTGATAAATGTGGTCATAAATGTAATTTTTCATCCTTATACTTTCTTCATGATTCTCTAATCTCATAAAAATTATATCTCACCTCTTACATTCTATTAATTTACATTGTGCTCATTCTCCTATCATACATAATTAAATAGCTCTATGTTTGAAGAGATAAAGATTAATCCAATATATTCTAGTGCAACACCATATTTTAATTTTTATCTCTTGTATTTATATCCCTTTTTCCCTATAAGATTTTATTTTATGCATTAAATTAGGTTCAATACCAACTAACTTTGTAGGTTATTCTACAAGATTAATCCCACACTAGTAGAGCTTCCCATGTTATGACTAGTGTGTGGGTAATGTTATAATAAAACAATTTAGAGCATCAATAATGTGATTGCATGATTGTGTGTGATTTTTTTATCTATATCATGTGATATCCTATGTTTGGTGCCATTACCCATATCATGCATGTACTTCTTACAATATACTATGCACGTTGCCTATGTTGGCATGGTCTCGACCATGCATATATTAGGCATACCAATAATGTGTGTGTGATTCATTTTTATATCTCATCCTTATAGGGTCATATTATTACATTGGGTCATGTAATTTTTCCCTCACCTTATTTAGCTTATCACCTATATCTTGTCATTAAGGGTAACACATTAGCCTTCTTACATCACCAATTACTACAAACATTTGTCATTCCCAAGCTTTCCTACCTATATATTTCTATTCGGGGCATCATACCCACATATTCCTCATGAGATTTATCTATTATACCTTATGCTATCGAGGGTGACATACTATTACATTAGTCTATACATACATTACTTATTATCATTTGGGGCATCATACCCATATATTCTCCACATGGGCACCATTGATGTTATCTTATTTATATGAAGCTTCTTTTACTCATGTTCATCTTTATCTTACATTAATTATATCAAAATGGGCTGACATCCCCCATGTCCTTACATCTTGTCACATGATGGTTATCGTACTCAATACATCTCTTCTTATATATTGTCCACATTGGGGCATATCCTTTATCCCTATCATTATTGATCCTACGACCTATACATTTACATTGGGTGAATCATACCCACATGTATCTCATGACCTTCACTTATTATATATATACCTAAACATTACCATTTGGTGCATCATGCCATTCAAATATTTTGAATGTTATCACTTGTATCTTGCCTTTAGGGGCATCATACCCACATATTCCTAGACCTTATCATCCATATATTACACAAATAAATTTACCACACCCATGTGTCTATTGATATTACATTGTTATACTAAGCCAACACATTATCTTCATTGTACCTAACCATGTTGGGATTTCCATACACTCAAGACATTTATTCCATATCTTGTCCATATTAGGATATCCTACTACATTGGGGCACATCTTTAGCTTAGATCACTAGGTATCATCGAGGCATATTAATTTCCCTTCTCCCTAATATTGGCACCATTGTATGGGTCACATATCATCCTCCCGTGATTCATATATTATTATCAAGTATTACATCATGATATCTTTCTATAGCTACATACATGTATCTGAAGAGAGCTTTCAAATGTTTCAATAGATTTGGCTATTTTTATACTATTGGGTCATTTATGATCCAAGGTTGTATTTATTTTGTTTTTGGTTTATTAAATAAATTTTGGGTATGCATCTCATTAGGAGACACCATGTTATGTTTGTTTAAGATAAAATGGTAATTATAAATTACCATTTCATTTATGTATTAGGTAAATAGTTTTGGGATTTTAGGTAATTGGTAGTTATGTCCCATACAAATGGACTTATAACTTACCATTTACTCTATATGTTTTACATGTACCTCATTCAAGAAATTGAAGTGGTTTTACATGAATATATCCTTCTTGATTGGTTTTCACGAGTAAATATTTGAAAAAAATTGTTAACCCACTTATTATCAATGCTATCAGAGCTTGGGTTGCTCATGGAGGGTTGAAGACATTCTTATTAGAGAAAGAAAGGAAAGGATAATGAAATTCAATACATGCAATTGTATGACACCACAATAAGTAATGTAACATTGAGATCTCTAAGAATATTATTATATTTTGATTCTAGTCAGGGCACAAGATCTTTCTTCATGTCCTCCATTCCATGTTATCATATGTTACATAATGTTATGTAAAAATTATAGGGCTCTGGAATTACTAAAGCAAAATTTTCCACTACCTCTTTTAAATAACATTCATCATGAGATCACCATAGAGTTTCCTATCATAAATCAATTATTTCATCGACTATCACTGAATGAGGACTTTCGATTTTAGCAAATTGGAGGCAATAATCCTTATAAAATATTGTTTGTATGATAGCAATAAACAAATGTGTGATGCTTGGGTGGTAATTATTTTTCTATAAATGCTCAAACATGTAGCAAACCTATATGAAAATAATTGATGCATTCAAATAATTCACAATAAATCAGGTTTAAATATGCTTTTCTAAAAAGTTTTTAATTTTCATTTGTTTTTGTGGGATCCTCCAGGAATCCAGTACCCTTCCTTGAAAAATGTTAACATGAAAAGATAGTGAATTATTTTTTTTACATGCGGATAAATATTTTGTAAAATATTATGACATGTAATTTTTTATTATTTATTTATTTCTCCTCCTAAAAACCAATAAAATATATCATATTTTGACATTGTCTCATCAAATTTGTTGACAAGGAGGTCGATAGATTAATTTTGGTAGTTATTTGATAAAGGGGGAGTTCAAGGGTTTAAAATCCATTTATTTCATGTTTTGGTCAAAATTTCATTCTGACCCTATTTTGCATAAAGAGCAATTTCAGAGATATAAGAGTGTAATAGATATAAGGAGTAACTATTGAATATTTTTTGACAAGTCATAGAATCATAAAATTGTAATCGAATATATTTGGTGGGTAAAGGCCAAACCTTGATAACTTTCCCTCTTTTTCGACTTGATTGTCTTCTTAGATAGCACCATGGCAAAAAATGTAAGTCTAATATCTAAAAAATGGAAGGTTAACACCCAAGAATTACAAAGAATGGAAAATACACTTGTTTTCAATGATTTATGCAAAATAAAAGAGAAATAAACCACATCATCCACTAAAGCCATAAAATTACTTTAGATCTAAAATCAAGATAAATGTGCACTCACATTGTTGAAATCATCCTGCACTACACTGGTGATTATTCATATTGAATCTGTTAAAACTAACACATGGAAAGCATGGAAAGCATTAAAAAACTTGTATGACAAACAACCTACATACAATAAAATTGATCTTTTTATGTAGTTTTTGAACAATAAACTAGCAGATGATGAAGACATATTTGAATATATTTCATGGTTGAAAATATTGAAACAAGAATAATACACAAGTGGAAAATTTGATGATTACATGCTCATTTTCATTACACTAAATGGCTTCAATTCTGTATAAACCAACTTTATAGAAATGTTTCAACTTAGTGATATGCTAAATGGTGAAACGTTTGACATTATTTATGAATTATTGATTCAACATGAGTGATAGTTTGAAAATAGTTAGATTACACCTACCGAAGAGTCACACTATACAAAGTCTAGGTCACATCACAAAGATCATACCATATATAGAGGCAATTTCAGAATCACTCTCTGAAACATTACCTGAGATACTCTCCACACCATTCTAGATAGTTACCATAGCATTCTCATCACACTATCTAGGATCTTCAAAATGTAGACATCACCATGCACTCTTCTCACTCGAGTGGTTCTTACAATGTTTTAGCTTCTTCTGAATCTCACCGACATAGGAAAAGCCTAAATGTTTCAAATGTGGTGTTATTGAATATCTTTCAGATGTATGTCCTTAATGATCTCACTTTCCACATAAAAAGAAAGATAAAGCAAAGTATGTAAGTCATACTAGTGGTAGATTTATAGATACTCTAGTTATTTAGGTTATTTTGGCACTTCCTCTAATCAAGAGTTGTCCTATATGGCTGAGGCCTATGGTCTCGATGGACTTGATAACCTATTTTGAGTGATTAGTGATTCACTCATCTTGTGAGAGCTACTAGGCTCAAGATCAGGATCTATTATAGTAGTATTTATTTGCTTGTGTTCTTGTTTTATTCTAGTTTTGTATTTCTATCTTTGATATTCATGACATGGAGTAGACATGATTGTTTGATTTTATTTCTCTCAATGCACAACTTCTCAACTTTTACCTAATAGGGGAATAAGATACAACATTAGTTGTTCTTCGATCAATCATCAGTGATAGTGCAAGTTGACAAGGGTTGATAGCACCAACAATGTTAAACAAAGGTATTTAGTGATTGTTCTGAATTTGTGATTTGTACCATATATGGTACAGGTTAGTCACTTAGAAGTACTTCTATGTGGAACCTTATACAGGTTGATTTAGTTGGATAGGCCTTGATCATATTTTAATACATTATGATACAAATGATCATAGGGAATGATTATGCATTGATCATGTTCATCAACCTTGTATTTCATAACTTGTAGAGTAGGCTTATTTATGAAGTGGCATCAATTTTAATCACTACCATGAGGTACAATGCACCAGTTGTAGTTGTGGTAGTGTTTCTTGATGAATTCAGATTCATTGCTCCATTTTTTCATCTTCTGGTTCAAGGAGGAGTTTTTTGGGTCATTTATGATCCAAGTTTGTATTTATTTTATTTTTTGTTTGTTTGTCAAATTCAAGGCATTTATCTCATTAGGAGACACCCCCATTATGTAAAATGGTAATCATAAATTACCATTTTATTTATGTATTAGGTTATTAGTTTTGGGACTTCAATAAATTAGTAGTTAAGTCATGTACAAATAAACTTATAAATTACCATTTAATCTATGTGTATTAAATGTACCTCATTCAATAAATTGAAGTGGTTTTACATGGATATATCATTCTTGATTGGTTATCATGAGCAAATATCCTAATAAAATTGCTAAACCATTTATTATCATCTATGATAAAATGTGATGCACATGAATATTTATTTTGAGATGAGTGATATTTAAGAACAAGTATAATCCCTCTCCTCAAGAGGGGGAATCTATCTAAATATTCTATTTCCATTTATAGATTGAAAATTTTAGACCATGATTTACCAAGATTTACCGAGAAGCACTAGATTTCTACTTCCATAATCAAGAAGTAAACTTTAGTTTATAGAATTTGCTCTAAAAATATTTGGGTTACAGAGTTCCCTTTAAAACTCATTAGTTGTTTATTTTTATTACCAAAGTTCCTAGGGTTGACAACATGGTTCTCATACCACTAGATATATTAATTCCTTTGCTTATTTTTAGTTCATGTATTTTTTATTATATTGAATATCAATTTACCAGGGCATTGACTACTTGTTGGATTTCATGTTTGCTTACACATGTGTTCAAGTTTTTGATGATAGAGTATGGGTATACCTAGTCAATAAATTTATATCTCATTTTCCATAGTTATTACGTAACACTAAGGTATATACTTAATTTTCTATTACTTTAATGCACACATGCATTCTCGCATATACATATCAAATTAGGGCATTATGTAGACATCTATTTTTGGTACTAAACCCTTTTATATTACACCTTTATCATGTTTCATCACATTTTTTCCATGTGAACACATTTGAATCTTTTCAGTATACTTTCCCCTTGTGTTGGGCCGTATATTCTAATCCCTTGACTTAGGTTCTCTGTATAACTTAATTTTCTACTCACTTTTTTTTTATAAAGGGTTAAAAGGGAAATTTTTATAGGGACCCAACCCTATTACATATTGGTATAAACAAAAATATGAATAGCCAACAAGGCTAAATAAAAGACTTATTGACTGAAAATAGTTGGAAAATTGAACAAAGACCAATAAGAAGCAAAATTACAATAAAACCTAAATAAAAACAACCAGATCAAATCTTAGGGATTGTCTAATTATCCATGTCCAAGGTAGTCTTCCACCCTTATTTCAAAAGCTTGAGGTGGTCAATAAATGCATCTAATTATTGGCTCTTTCATTCGATGATCAGGTTATTCATTTTAGTATGTTTGCTCATACCCTCCTTCCCAGATCCCATCAATTTAGCTTTCCTCTTTATCAAAGAATCCTAGAAATGATCCAAATCCTTCATAGAGTTCTCAATGACTATTATGCTCAAATTATTTACTTTATTAGTGTTGAGTTTGATATGGTCCAACTCAATTTCCAGGCTACTTACTCTACTGTTAGAGATAGCAACCTCCTCCCTCAGCCTATCAACCTTTTTCTTTAGTTAGGATATTTCATCATTAGGAGGGATATTAAAATCATCCAAGATCATCTAGACTTAACCCATTACCACCTTTATCCTTATTCATAAATTCTAAGTTCTATAACACCCAACTAAGTATACGCTTATAAAGAATCACATCTTCCTAAGGACTGTCCACTTTAGACTGAAAGTCCTTCCCTTCGAGGCTATGAGGAGAAGAGCAAAGGGAAATAATATTTTCATAGAAACCTCAATAGGGGGCTCATGAACCAGACCTTGAGCCTCATTCTCTATGGATTCATTCCCTCCCTTCTCTATTTCCTTACCATCTGACTCAAATGTTAATTCAACCACCTCTTCATTGAGAATCTATATAACATTTCCCTCTTCATCCCATTGACTCTTATTAATTCCATTACCCTTACTTATAAGTACTTTAGGCCTCTGGTGAATGCCACCCTTGCCTTTCCCTTTGGTTTCAAGTTTAACTTGTTGGGGATCTTTAGTTTTTTTCTCAGGCTTTGGAGGAATGATGATTCTGACCACCTTAATTTTCAACCCTCTTTCTTTCTTAACTTTGTTGGATCATCATGATTAACATCCTATCCATTATCACCCTAGATCAATAACTTGGAATATATAAGAGAAATATATCGGATGACACCTTAGAATAAAAGTAGAATTAACCCTTGATGAAGTGGCTCATCCCCCTTTCTATTTGGAAGGTCTAAAACATACCTCTCTAATGACATTAGCATAAAAAAATGGAATTATCATTATAATATCACACCTAAAGTGGTTGAGAATATTGAAATGATAGTAATAGATCCTAAATAATTTACCTTCAAAAGTGATGTATCAAATTATCTGCAAGCTAACCTTTGCCTAGTGTTAGGGGATATAATTTATGATAATGTTGTTATCATTAGGGGAATTTTATACCAATTCATTTTTTCCATTAAAATTTGTAATATCAAGTTATTTGCTTCTATTATCCTTGAAATTTTTTATATCCTTCATATTCATCCCTTAATAGAAGAAATTTACTCCTAAGATACTTTAATTTTTACACCTCTTAGAGAAATTGTCCTACCTTTACAAGCTTTGGAAATTTTGACAAAGAGAGTGAGGTCATAGCCTCTCACTCTTTCCATGAATCAAGGTTATTTATAGTAGCCTTGTTGGAAGTCAAGTAGATTTTAGAAATCCCTCTTCCTATTTTATCTTTGGTCCCTATCACCCACTAAACACTCTTGAATTCTAAGGAAGGGGCTCTATTGGAAATAGACTCCCAAGATAATTTGACATAGTAATCTTTATCTTCCTTGGGATTCAATATTATCACACCAACTCCCTTCCTTCTACCAACAATCAATATCTTTGCACAAGTGGGAATAAACATATCAATGCCACTAAAATTAGTCAAGTTTATCTCATTCATATTTGGGATCATGTGTTTTGGCATGATGATGAATCAATACATCAAATTGAGAATCGATATTTAATGAAACACAATGTAATATTGCATGATTACCCCTTCATTAATATTAAAAGTGGTAATTTCAAAAATCATGAGGGTGAAAGTGAAGCTAAGAACCATTAACATCTTGATTGATAGTTTCATTATTAATAAGAAAATTAATAAAATTTTAGAGATCATTGAGATTATCCCATTTGGACCTCACATTTGAGGATGCCCCTAATTGGAATACTAATCAGCAATAGATTTACCTTCCCTATAGGTATGGGATAAGGGGTACATATCAAAGTGGGTTAATAAGGCTCATATTTCACTGATAATATTTCTAATACACCAGTAAGGGTTGTAAGAATTTATAAGACTATTCACAATATTCAATAAGTCCTCCTCTATGATTAGTCTCCCATAACCCACATCCTTACCTAACCAGTTACCTTCCAGTGTGGTCTTCTCCTCTACATAGTGATTATTTTACCCACCAAGAAGTTTAGCAAAAACAAATATAAAAACCCCTATATTGTATTTGATCACCCCACTAGCTCCAACCAAACATGGGTTACCTTTCACAACCCCATCATAATTAAGTTTAACCTAATTAATATGGTATGGGATCCAATTGACTATACTCCTATCCACCTTATTACAAACCTTTGCTAGTTCACCTCCCTTCTTCAAACCCTAAGACCTTAGAGTCACCTCCTCTTTAGAGTAAGTTCTAAGGTTGTCCTTGCTACAAATAACCAAAAAAATCTTTAATTGAAGTAAATTTAAGAACCAACTCTATGGAACTCACTCTTAGTATTCAAGAAAACCCTCATATTGTGTTATTTATAAAACCCCCATAGAAGGTGATGAATTGAGAGCATCCAAATATTTTTGATGGAGGAACTAAAAAAAGGGGGACCCATTAGAGGAAAAAGTCATGCATAAATTTTGGTCTAACCCAAGATACTCAGAACGTTGCAGGTAAAGAATCAAGCAACTTACTATAAAATGGGAAGAGAATGAGGATGTGAGGCATAGATTTTATATCTATGTCACAAAGAGCACACATGTTCATCAAAAAAGACTCCTCTTTGTTAGAGCATTTAATGTCTCAGTGGACTTAATTAACCTTCAGCTTACCTTAGTATTTAATTATTTAATATAACAATATATTAATTATTAACTTGAGGTAAAAACCTCATATAAATAAATTGTAAAATTATATTTATTTAATATTTACCAATATTATTAAATATCTTTTAGGATGGTTAGACCCATTAGTTACAATGGTCACCTCTGTTTTAGAGTAATTTTAGCTTATATTTCAAGAAAGGGAAAAAAAAGAAACTAAATATGGGTATGATTGAAAAACCTATTTCATTATGTGTGCCTTGAATTAGATGATTGTGAAGAACTCCACTTTGGCTTGGGAGGATGACCTATAAATAAGACATCACTAAAGCAAATGGTTGGTTAGATAGATAGCTGGGTGGATTGCCTAGCGCTAGCTAGATCTCAGAAGCAAGAGCTTCCTTGGGGGATATCAATCCACATGTATTAAATAATAAAGTTTATGAAATAGAATATAAAGTACTTGCATCAATAATCAAAATCCACTGAAATTGAATACAAGAAATGCTTGATAAATAAATAGATTAAAATGACTAATATAGTAACAAAAAAGTCAATACTAATGCTAAATAGGACAGGTGTGGTTCAAAAAATAGGTTAGGGGTCTATGAACAGGTAGATAAAAAGAAGGTTGGATTTGGTTGAGGGTAAGTGGGGGAAAATAGCTTGTCATTATTTTCTACCACAGTGACCATCGATGGTTGATGTCACTATCAGTGGTTGAGGTAACCATTGGAGGTCAAGCTAACCATCGATGGTTGGATAGATCATCAATGGTTAGGATGATCATCGATAGTTATTGTATGTTGGGTTTGGGTTGATAAAAGGTTAGATTGATAAGATCATAGAAGGAAATTATGGGAGATGGATTTATGCCTAATTGATTATGAAATACAAATAAATTAATTGAATAATGAAAAGTAAATACTTAGATTTATATAAGTTGGTTAGATGAATGGTTGAGGTGGTTGGCTCGTTAATGGAGTCTAGTGTGATTTTGGAAAGTAACGCTACTTGGTTATTAACTGAGGGACAGTGGCAAGTTGGATCTCTATCATGATGGTTGGATCACTTGATGAATACTTATAAGAGAAACTCTAGATGAAAAATTTCTTGATCGTTGTAGATGGATCGATCACTTTTCACCTCCTACTCCTCTCTCTTATAGGCAAGGAAGGAGAGGTGCAATAAGATGATAATAAGGGGTCTAACTTTTCGTCTAATATTAAATTCATCATACATGGGATTGTACATGAATTATATGAGATAATTATAGAAAAATAAGTCGAAATTGAAGCATTCATTAAGCTTATTTAGGTGATGGAACCTAACCATCGATGGTCAGGGTGACCGTCAATGGTTAGGGTGATCATCAGTAGTCTAAGGTCAATGCAAATTAGGTTAAAAGGTGGGTTTGGTCAGTAGATCATACTGACTAGCACCAGACCTGGTTGTCAATTAAAAGGCCAATGGTCAAGCCAAAGGGGGTCCTAAGGTGGTCTAGGGGAATTATGACATTCAAAACCATCATGTGTAGATTTTTAGTGTCTACATTTTAACCCTTTTTGTTATGCAATTTATATCAATAAGATGTAAAACAAAAATGGATTATTGGTTGAAGGTTTAGTTACCTCAAGCATGGGAGGAGGTGTTCCCCCTCAAACTAGGAGTTGATGAGGTAGAATGGAATCAAGTATGAGTTTGATAAGTTAGTAAGTTGATGATAAAAAGGGTGAATGATAGGTTATGTAATGAAGTGTAAACAAGTGCATAAAGTGTGAAAAAAATTTGATAGCAAAGATCACGTATAGACTAAGTTGCCATAGTTGGTAAAAATAAAGGTTGGTGCTAGAAGGACAAGTGACAAGTGGACCACATGACCATATTTAGGCATGGTACTTGGTTACACTCACAAATGTAGGTTTCCTAGTGATGTCAATGTTTCCATAGGTATCTAAGGTAGGAAGTGATCTTGAGAAGACTTAAACTACTCAAGTGAAGTCATGGGTATCCAAGGTAGGAAGTGCTCCCAAGAAGACACTAGTGGGTTTGGTATGTATGAGGTAGCATAAGTTCAAAAAGTGGTCAACATGGAAAGTATTTTCATTATGGTCAAAAGGACTAGGTAAAATTCATCATAAAATGCATGATAATTGGGTCAAAATGGACCAATGGTAAGGTGATGAGGTGGTTGAAGTGGGCAGAGAAGATAGTCTCCATGAGTGGGTATGTGATGTGGTCCTATTGTAAAAAGTTTTAGAATGGAAAATAGAGGTAAATTTCTAAGACCTTAACTGTCAATGGTTAGGGGTTAAATGATTGACCATTGGTGATCACCCTAACCATCGATGGTCAAGGCGTAAACCCTAAAAATCTAGTGGTTAAAAGCAAAAAGTGATTCTATTGGACTCATTTAAATAGTAGACTATTGGTAATGAGCATTTTTGGCATTTTTTTATTGCTTTGTTAATGGTGATTACCAATATTTAGTTGATTATTGAGTTGGATGTGTGGACCAAGTGGACCAACAAAGATGCAGGGTAGGCACGAATGTAGATGAGGATGGGCAATGGGTCCAAGGATTCCTCCTCAATGATGGTCGAGGAATGAGGTAAGGGTTGCATTGATTTTATAGATTAGCCATGATTTTGCATATACATGGGAATTAGGTAAATGCTTAGTGGTGTGGTTAGGGCAGGGTAGATTAGGCTTGACCTAGGTATTAAGTGTTCTTAGTTTGTGGTAAAATTTACTAGTAAAAGTGAAATTTGAAGGGTCGAGTAGTTTGAGGGACGGTAAAATAGGTGTTAGGTAAGAATTAGTGGTCTAATTGTGGGTTTTGGGTGGGTTTTATGGGAGATGGGTTTAGGGTATTCCATTGATGATCATCTATAATGATTATCAATGGTTGATGACCATCGGTAGAATATGTGCCTGACTGTTGACAATCACCATGATCGTCAATGATCAAATATAGGTGGGAGTCTTTGTTTGAAAAAGGGTTGAATGTAATGAAGGTGATGTGAAATGGTTTGAATGTTTGGTTCAAATTAGCATCAAGTGCAATGTTTTAGGTTTGGAAATTAGTATTTTAAGTGGAAATTTTGATAGATGAAGCAAAAAAAGTTTTGGATATCCAAGGTGAAAGTTTAAGAGGGGGATGGTAGAATAGTCGATGGTAAGGGTAAAGGGTAATAGCTCATGGTTAAGGCTTAAGGGAAATAATATAGGCTATATAATAAGCTCAAAATTAGTATAGGTGACTATGTTTGCTAATGAATATTATAGGCATGGAAGCAAATCCAGATGTGGGATTGGGTACCTCTCATCTTTTTGAAGGTCCACCAAGGGATGATCCCAACGGATTAGGCACATATGGATGAGGTTGGGCTTAGAGTGATGAAATATTACCAACATGTGCAATGAGATGTAGTGATAATTGTGGCCCTCATTAAGAGATGGGATCTGACCCAGAACACCTTATTAATACCCACTAGTGAGATAACTATATTACTAAAGGATGTGCATAGGATCACACAGTTTCCCCTTCAGGGCAATTTGATATATCACATTGAGTGGGAAGAGTGGGAAGAGTGCTTAGAGTTGATTTATAGAGATTACCATGATCATATCAAGTGGCATGCTAGGGGTTTTACCTGCTCTATGCTCTATCAGAGGATGAGGGGAAAGAGGATACTAATGACCATGAGGATTATGACTATGTCATGTTTTTCCCTATCAAAAATTTAAGTAATAGGAGGTTTCCCTATTTACTAATGGGGGTATTGTTTGGATGCTTAATGTTTGGATGGGTACCTATGCTACTTTTTTAGATACATAAGGAGATTTAGGGCTTCAAATCTCATAATACATATGATATTAGCATTGGGCTTGTCCTACACTACTGGGTTTACAAGCACATCCGAGTGTTGAGGTCGATGGGGCTACCATGGGTGGGGTATACTCAGATAGATTTCTTAGTTAGTTTCATGTGGTGGAGAGATGACTTTATTGATTTAGGTGTAGGAGGAGGAGGTCATGATGTAGATCAGTTTAGGGGTGTACTAGATGTATTGGTGATCAATGATGTTACTTGGAGGCCATATGTCAGGTTTCCAAATAGGGTTGGATATAGGAGGTAAACCTTGTCCTTACAGAGTTACAGGTTCAATAGGAGGGATGGGGAGGTAGATCTCATCCCTTTCGATAGGGTATAGAGATAGTTCAGTTTGGTTTAGGGTATCTCAGGCCCATTTCTTAGATATAGGTAGGAGGATGCAGAGATATTACTACCTAAGCCACATCTAGTACAGACCTTGTTGGATCATGAGGAGTTACCAATATGACCAGTAATAAATGATGCAAGTTTTCTAGATGGTTACCCAGTATGGTACTAGGCTCTATATATGATAGTATATTTTGGTGGGGATAATGGTGGTAGATGGTAGATAGATGTGGACCTAACTAGTATAGGTTAGTGGGCATAGGTTCAGGGGGTTACCCTAAATGCACAAGTAGGAGCAACATTAGTCAATGTACAGGTATAAGTTATAGCATTATAAGATCAGGTGGTTGCTTTATAAGGTCAAGTGGCCTGTTTATAGGGTCAGATGGTTACATTAATAGGTGATAAAGACTAGGCTAGATCCTCACTAACCTTGGTGACCCAAGAGAGACTCCTTAAGACATATAGGTGGAGTTGCAGCACCTACATGACCATCGAGTATAAACCCCATGACATGATACCTAGCTATAGTAGAGGAGTTATGCTACTATGAGGCTATAGTCTTAAGGCATTATCTTGATAAGCCTCAATGGGGCAAGTATAGAGCTATTTTGGTAGGTGGTACTAGCATGGTGACACTAGGTAAGTGGGTTACTTCCATAGGTGTATAGGTAGGGACTTTTGGGGGATAGGCACTAGGACCTAGTGGTGCTCTAGGAGATAGTGTTACCCTAGGGGCATAGTTTGATCGTGTTTATGATATTTGATATGTTTTTATATATCATTTTGATACTAGTCTGTGAGATGATGTGGTGAGATGTATATTTTGAGAGAGAGAGAGAGATATGTATATTGGTGTAAACATTATGATGTGAGACTCACAATTTATATATATAATTCTTATTTATTTTTCATGGTCTATGATGTGATTTGATGTATATGATGTGATGTTTATATTGATCACTGATGATGTTATATTGATTATGCTTATGTTATGGATATGGATATTAATGTAGATGCACCTAGCTACACATGTGATGAGATGTATCTTGTTTTATGTTCATATCATATGGATGTGATAATGATGTTCATGTGAAAGGGAATGAGTACATGCTTCCTAATTTATATTTAGACATGTGGTAGAAAAGGCTTATTACTTTATTATGCATGGATGCTTGATTTTGACATGATGGTGGATATGATAATGATGTATGCTTTTGTTCATGATACATGTTGATATGTTGTGGATATGATTATGGTTATTATTACTTAAGGTAAAACACATAAAGTAAGTTAAATCAAAACACTAGAAGTGAGAAAGATAATATAATCAAGAGACAAAAGTCTTAGTGAATATATCAACTAGTCATGATAGGATAGGAAGAGGGCATAATGCTTCTTCTTTGGCAAGGACTAATACAAACCTGAAGTTGGATTGGCTTAAGGAACATAATCCATTTAAATGCTTTGAATTAGCATTTGTTCATTGGTCAAAGAGGTGTTTTGATCATATAATGTCAAGTGAGTTTGAAAATTCCTTGATTTATAATGTATAAAAGGAAGATGGATGAAAATGGAACCTTCTTATGAGACTGGCATGTCTCTTCTGGAGGCTGCCAAAGAGTCAGTCTAAATAAGTCTATGTCATACAAAGTGTAGACCGATCAATGTGGGAAGTCTACTCATGAGAGTTGATTACAGATTTCAAAATTATTTGCTTATGAGAGCTGATTGCGGCTTTCAAAATTATTTTGATTTTGTTATTGCCTAATAATGGCTCTCTTACTTATTTCTTAGGAGGGTTGGGTAAAGTTGTTTGATGTAGGAAGGTTCCAATAAATTGCTTATTTTGACAAAATATTTATTTAGCCATCTTTCAAGGGAGTGGTTTGAGTTTGTATGCTTTGTTTAATAATTTTGATAGGTATCCTTCAAGGGAGCAGTCCACCTTACTTTGAGCAATTTTGAATATGTTTCAAATAGTTGTCCTTCAAGAGAATAGTATGTGAATGCTAGGAATGACCCATTATTGCCATTGGTTTGGATTTTGTTTTTTAATTTGTTTAATTTTTGCTTGACATAGACATGCTTATATAGGCTTAAAGTTTCACCTTTATGAAGGTAAATCTAAAAGCACAAGAAGGTTGATTAGGTATAAAGAGCTTTATGTGACAATGATCATGGGAATCCATCCTGTGAAAAGGTGTAGAAAGTACCATGAGAATCATGCCATGAGTAGAGCTATGGAACCCATTGTTCAATATTAGGTTAAGATTGTGATGGATAATCACATGATTCAGTTTTAACCATTTGCCCCTAAAATAGGGAGATGAATCTGGTATGAAATCAATGGATAAACTTAAGTTAGACAAAAGGTGAGTTTGACCTCTTTAATAAAAAAAAATGATGTAGATGTAAAGCATTGAGGGGCTCAGGTTCTAGGTTTCCCTCAAGAGATGATAATTGGTAAGCACCTGATCTATACTTATGGGTTATGATATAAGGTCCAAGCCAATTAAAAGTAAACTTTCCTCGCTTGCTTTTCTCCATATTGGTGACAAGTTGATTTTCCTTTAGGATGAGGTCTCTAATGTTGAATTTTTACACTCTAAGATGTTTTTAATAGGCACATTTGATGTGTTCTTGATAGACATGAATATGGGTGAGGGTGGCTAAATGATGCCCATCAATTATCTCAAGATGGGCTAAATGATGCTAACAATAATCATCTTCAAAAATGAAATCTTACAAAGACATGCAAAGAGATGGGATTTAGACCTTGAGAGGCAAGACAACCTCCACTCTAAACACAAGAGAGAAGGGGGTAGCACCCATAGTGGTTTGAATGTTAGTATGATATACCTATAAGGCAAAGGGCATATGCAAATTCTAATCCTAACCAGATGCATTAATCATTTTAGTGAGCATGTTGTTAAGAATTTTCCTAAAGGCCTTCACCTGTCCATTCACTTAAGGGTGATAAGGTGAGTAAAAACATAAATTAATCCTAAATATGTCACAAATACCCTATACTTGCTTTTTTAAAAATATTTACCATTGTCAGTGGTAATTTTGTGAGGAACACCAAAATGATAGATGATGTGATGGTTGATAAAGTTGAAAAAAAATCACTTTGGTTGAGACTAGAGGAATAGATTCTACCCATTTGGTAAAATACTCGGTCATGGTGATGATAGAATGGTGTCACTACAAAGAATGGGGGTTAATTTCACCAATAATATTTAAACCCCATTATGAGAAGGGCCAGAAATCAATGGAGATGACAAAACTATGGCTAGATGCATGATGTAAATTGGCATGTTGTTGACACCTAACACACTTTTTCACATAATCACAATGGTATTGGTTAAGGGTATGTTACTAATAGCCAAGGTGAAGGATGTGTTTATCCATGGTGAGGCCACTAAAGTGTCCTCCAAAGATCCTATCATGCATTTCTTTGATAACATGAGAGGCTTCGTGACTACATAGGCAATAGAAGAGGAGGTCATCAAAGCTACATTTATAAATAATTCCTCCCATAATGGTATAGCATGATGTAATCTAGATATATGCTCTTATATCATTCCTAGAAATACCATAAGGAATAATGACAAGGTTGAGATAGTCAAAGGTTTGTTGATACCAAAGGTCAGGTTAGATCTCTTCTACATTGAAGATGGTGGGAGAGTCAGGTTTGATGTAGGAAGGTTGGATGAGTCTATGGATAACAAAATATAGCTTAGATTTAGAGGTCATAGATGGGATATAAGAGGTGAAGGAAGCTATGGTGTTGACAAACTTGTTGGTAGATCGTGAGGTAGATTGGATATGGTAGTGCTCAAATTATGTTAAGATTTAATTAACTAATTATTTGTACTATTGAAAAATATCATTCTTACACTGGTAAGATCCATTTATTTGATTAACCATAAGTTGAGAGTCATCAAATATGTTGATCATTTTGACTCCTAAGGCTAATGCAGTTTTAAGACCTATGACTAGGGCTTCATACTCAACCATATTGTTAGTACATTAAAAATATAGCTTAAAGGATAAAGGAAGAGGTTCATCATGGAGGGGAATAAAGATGATATTGGCTCCCCCACCATCTTGGCACTTTGATCCATAAAATAACTTGGTCACTTGATAGGTGAATTCTGCCTAAGAGAAGGTCATGATGGACTCATTGAGAAACTCAAGAGGAGGAGGTTAGTTGTCTGTGAGTGGTGTTTCAACCAATTGGTTGGTAATGACATGCCCTTTAATTGACTTTTACTAAAGAAACTCAAGGTCAAACTCCAATAAAATAATGAGCCACTTGACCATGCATTGGTTCTAGTATGGCTTGGAGTGCATGTACTTGAGTGGGTCAATATTGGTTATGACCTAGGTTTTGTGGTTGAAGATGTAATGGTAAAGTTTGGTGGCCACAAAGACCAATTCTAGGCAAAGTTTCTTGGTATGGGTTTACTGAGTCTCATACTCTACAAGCATGTGGCTTATGTAATAGATTGCTTTCTCTTTATGTTGTTCATCCTAATAAGTAAGCATTGCCCCTAGTGATTGGTCAGTGATGGAGATATAAAGGCATAAAGGTTGGTCATCCTTGGGAGGGTTGAGGAAAGGTAGAGACAAAAGATACTCTTTGAGTGAATTAAAGGCTTTTTGATAGTCATTATTCCACTTAAAAGATATGTCATTCTTTAGAAGGTGGTAGAAGATTTGGCATTGGTTTGAGAGCCAGGAGATAAAGTGATGAATGCATTGGAGCTTCCCATGTAGGCTATGGAGTTGCTTAAGGTGGCTGAGATTAGGCATATTGAGGATTGATTTGATTTTTGTAGGATCAACTTCAATTCCCTAAAGGGAAATGATAAAGTTAAGGAGTTTTCCTCACAAGACCCCAAAAATACACTTCTTGGGGTTGAGGTGGACATGGTAATGGATGAGGTGCTAAAAGATTATCTTGAAAATGGTTAAATGATCCTTACAATATTTGGATTTCACAAGAAGGTCATCCACATATTCCTCTATTATTATGTGGATAAGTTAATGGAAGATGTAGGTCATAACACATTGATAGGTTGCACTAGCATTATTTAATCTGAAAGGCATGACCCTATAGCAGAAGGTTTCCCATGGGGTGATAAAGGTGATTTTGTGTTGATATTTAGGGGCGATTAGGATCTAATTTTAGCTCAAAAATCCATCCATAAGAGATAACATATCATGGGTGATTGTAAGATCAACTAGTTGGTCAATGCTTGGTAGAGGAAAGTCATATTTTGGGTAGGCAAGGTTGAGGTCATAAACATCCACACAAATGTGTGTCCTCCTATGGCTTTGGTGAAAAGCATGACATTTGAGACCCATTAGGGATAATCAATGGGTTGAATGAAATTTATAGAGAGGAGATATTGAATCTCTTCTTTGACAAGAAGGGATATGTGAGGGCGCATTCATCTAAGTTTCTACCTAATGGGTTTTGCATCACGGTGGGTGACTATGTTGTGGGTAGTGATATAGGGGTTGATGCCATGAATATCACTATAAGACCAAGAAAAAGCTATGTTGTGGTCTTATAGGAAAGAGGGGAAGTCTTGAAGTTCCTTGGAGTTTAATGATTGGTCAATCTTGAAAATGCAAGTATTATTTGAAGTGCTCAAGTTGATATCCATGGTGGAATCATTCAACATAGTTGAAGTCTCTGGAGGAACAAATTTTTGGATGGAAGAGTCAGGGGCACCAAGTTAGGTGAGAATGGAATCATCATCCTGACATTGAATGGTATTAATGGTAAGAGAGTTGTCTCCTATAATCTTAGGATGGGTCATAGGGATGGTTACGATTGTTTCCTCCTTTTGGTAGGTCAGGGGTCTATAATTGATCATGTTGATGAAAAAAATTAGGAGGGATGATATCATCATCCTCTTGGTTTGATGATGAGTGAGTCAATGAGGCTAGGATCTCCTCATCAATTTTGGTGGTGGGAGGTGAGTTGGTGTGTTAGTCCAGTGGAGATAAACCTAGGCCATGTTTCTTGTGGGGTTTTTGGGTCTCAATAAAAAGCAACTCATGTGGCCCCTATTCATATTGTCCAAGGATAAATCCCTTCTAATAAAATTGATGAAGGTATGTCTTGGTGAAACTCGATTTATCTAGGTAAGAGAAGCCAATGGTGAATGATAGAGGTAGTGAAAGTGCCAAGGGGTTTGTCAAGTCCCCCATAGATAAAACATGTTTGATAGTTTATAGGTCCAAAGGGAATAATTGCTCTAATATTGGGGTCATAAATAGGTTGGTAATCAAGTTTCCCATACTCTTGTGGAGTAGGGAAAGCATCAAGGGTCAGGAGGTAATATTCCCCCAATGAAATATGTTGGAATGTGATTCCAAGTGATCTATGGTGGGGATTTGGTCTAAGGGTATGAATGAGTTAGTAAATGCCTCATCAGTAGAAGAATATATGGGTCCATCCTTCATGGTTGAGGGCTTGTATTTGGTTGATGAGGGTGTGGTAGATGGATGTAAGAGGACATCATTGGGTTGATAAGTCATTTTGCATAATGAAAAAGGACTTGGGTCAGCTTGTATAGTGAAAACCTGGCCTTTATATTCAAATTTGATTCAATGATGAAGGGTAAAGGGTACACAACCCATATAATGGATCCAAGGTCATCCCAAAAAAACATTATACTAGGATTCACCTTCCACTACATAAAAGAGTTCTAGGAGCATGCAAGGTCCTAAACAGATATGAAGGATAACAGTTCTTAGAGTAGTGGCCATGGTATCATTTAAGGAGCAGAGGATGATCAAGGTTTTGGACATGATATTATTGGGTAGTTCAAGTTGATCATAGGCATGGGAAGAGATGATGTTAGTGTTGGATCCCCCATTAATCATAACCCATTTGATGTGGGTTTGGTTGATGTAGGCAGTGATGAAAATAGGGGGATTTGGATCATCAAGATGCATAGAAGGTATTTCCAAATCCTTTAAAGTGATAAGGCTAGAAATTTAGAGAGTGCCAACAAAGGTTACCAAAGGTTGAGGGTCTTCTAGTTTGGCCTCTATTGATTACAATGCCTCTATCATTGCTTGGTGATGATGAGGTGAGGTAGAGATTAGTACGTATAAGGTCATCTTTGTTGGGGTTTGGTGAAGTTATTTAAGAACCATTCTCCTAATTGATTTGGAGGGGTTAGACTAGGAGTTACCCAAGATATATATCTACCTTCAGTTTGGTTGAAGGTGAAGGTGATTGATTTTGACTTGGTTGAGAGGTGAAAGATGGGTATGTCCATAGGATGGACACTTTAGCCTTCCCCTTATCTTTTTATTGAGCATGTGATTGTGTGACCACATGGATGGTATGGATAGAGGGAAGAGTTGGGGTAGGAGATTGGTTTGGTTCCTCATCACTCTGAGGTGAGAGCATGGGGGTAAGTAGGCATTGGGTAGTGGTTATTGGTAGTTAGATTGGTAATGGGATCATGGGAGGCTCCTTCATTATTAGATCATCTTCATCATAGAGCTAATGGATTATAGTTTAGAGAGCTTTGTAGTTCTCCATGTCATGGTCAGGTATCCTATGATAGGAGCATACTTGGTGTTCATTATACCAGATGAGTTTTGGACCTAGAGGGTCAAATGGCCTGATAAGAGGTAAGGTCAAATAAGAATCTTACAATATTCTTTGGAAAATAGTTCAGTAAGACTCGATTAAAGGTGGTGAGGGTTTATAGGTTTTGGCCTTGGTTGGTGAGATGGAAGTATTTTAAGAAATGCATTTGGTGATAGGAGGTTTGGGTAGGGTAGTGTTCTTAGTTGATGGTTTTGGTTTTGGTAAGGTGGAAGTTGATAAGTTGGAGGTAGGAGGCTTCAAGATAGGTAGTTTGGTTATTGATGACTCGGTGAAGATGGGTGTGTCAAAAAGTAACTGTGCTAGTGCAACCAATAATATTGGTTGGGATTTGGTTTAGATAGTTGGCTTCTTAATAAAAGTGGAGGGATGAGGCCCCAAAATAGAGTTCAAGGTTAAGGGAGGTATAACTTTGGCCCTCTAGCCTTTTGGTGGTTTTACCTCCTTGATTGATTTGGTTTGGTGTTTGATTGATGGGTTTCATGAGGTTAGTTCCACTTTCACATATGGATGATTAAGGCTCTATGTAGGGAAGATGCTAAGGTTTTTGGTTGGTTTAGTGGGTTTGGTTAGAGAGGATGATTTGGTTTTTTGGATTTTAGTTGCATGTGATGGTTGAGAAATGGTTGGGTTGGTAGAGGTTTTTATTGGTTTGGTTGATGAGATAGGGTTTGGGTAATAGAAGTGGTGGGTTGGCATACCAAAGGTGAAGTTGGAGGTTCTTTTTGGTGATGTAAGGCAACCCCATTTATTGCCAAAAGGTGGCTCGATCCACATCAAGTTTGGAGATAAATTCTAACCTCTGAATTAGTTTAGAGAATAGTTTATAGAATGATCTTGTGACCTAGGTAGTGGGATCAAAAGATAAACCCATAGGCTTAGAAAGGGGGATGGTGACCTCGTCCCTTTCCTCAATCAAAGGATGTAAGGTTTAGATAGGTGGTTTCTCTATAGGAGGTGAAGATGTGGTGATTTCTTCTTTAGGAATGCTCTCTAAAGGAGAAGTAAATTTATCAGTAGTTGAAGGAGAAGGTAATGTGGTGATGGTTACTTGCTCTTTTATGTCACTTAAATGAGGGGATGATTGTAGAGAGGATTAAAAAGCAAGTTAGTCAAGTATTAGTCCATAAATAATGAAACATGCATAAATAACTAACTAATCAAGCGTATCTATTCCTATGGGAATTATAAAGGATAGCAAGAAACAAATGACAAAAAGAAACACCATATTACCTTCCCAAATGGATTCACCATACCCATGTGGCTCAAAAACATTTTCTCCCTTGATCAAGCATCCTTGTCTTTATCAACAATGGTGGTAAGCTCCTCCAATGCCTCAAGAACACTCCATAAAACCTAGGCTTTTGGCTATAAATCACTAAACTAGCCTATCAATGAAGCTTTGTGGAAATAATTTAGCATTATAACTTTGCAATATTCAAGCTTTAAATATATTTGAGCATAATAACCTTACACTAAAATAGCTTAGAAATGATGTTCATGGCCTCTCTATTTATAGATTTTTAAGATTGGTCAGGATCAACTTGAACCATCCATCTAGAGATGAAGATGTTTTGTTGAGGATAATCCTAATGTTTAGAATTAAATCCATAATTATCTTCATCGTGACCTTGGAATAAGGGACATTGAATAGGCATGAGAGGCATTAACTAGTCATGGGTGACCCATTATCTTGATATTTGTGGCATTTATGGCCTAGGGATGTCTTCCCAATAAATGAGGTCACCTGATGATGTAGTTAATAAGAATCAATTTTCAAAAATAAATATTCAACAACTCTCATGAAAGTCCACTTAAGCTCTTGCTTTAGATTAATTAGCCTTAAACACAGTTAATCAACATTTGTGCAATTATTTGAAAATTAGCCCTCAATTAATCAAAATGGTCATAAAGTCATATTATTGGGTCATAATTTGACTGGAGAGGAACTCAAAGGTGATGTTAGATGTGTTGGAGTTGCATTCCCATTAAAGATGTTATCAACACCAAATAACAAAGGTACATGACATCTACCAATGAATTAGAAGAAAAAGAGTGATCCATAGCACTAAATGGTGAAATGGTCATTCTGACTCGAAATGATCTTATCAAAGTTAGCTGGCCCATAAAATGCATTGCCCTATTAAGGGATACTTTGACCTAAACTGGCACTTATAAGTGACAAGTTTGAACCATTTAGGGTGTTTTACAAATTTTGACCTAAAATGTGCATTAGAGTGTAATTTGAGTAAGATTGATAATTTCAACACAAATGGTGTTAGGAACTAGATGTCTACATTTTGCCCCTATTTGAGAAGGCATAGTGAGACATTTAGGTGAAGCAATGTCTTTTCAAAGAAAAGAGTTGTCAAGAATAAATTGGAACAAACCCATGATTCCCCCTAGAGAGGACATACTAGGATGAAATAAAAGGATGGACTCTCAAAAAGAGAGAGAAAGTGAGATATTAACCTATGGAATAGATCACATCCAGATGAACTAATGCTTTAACACGTGATTACCATCAATGATCAAAATATAATTAGAGGTATAATAGCCCTCAAAGATAGGGGGAATTGGAAAGATATAATCCATAAATTTAATGGACACACTGTAAACGTACCCAATTTGTGAGTACAAGCTGCGTGCTTATGGCATTGATCAGTCCTGAGACAATTTGCACACTAAAATACTGCCATCGTGGGCATTAGTGTGGAGAACTTAGAATTATAGGAAAAGAGAGAACATTCTACTTTAACAAGGGAAGTACCACTAGAATGGGGTCTCTAAAGAGAATATAATAATAAGTACTCCAGTAGAGTAGATTTGATCATGATAAAATAGTTTTGCCCTAGTATGGCAAATTTTGATCATTGATAAAGAATAAATAATGATTTTACCTCTGTAAAGCTGATTTGATCGTGATAAAATAGTTTTTCCCCAGTAGGGAAAATTTTGATCATGAATAAACAATAAATAATGATTTTTCCCCTATAGAATTGATTTGATTTGGATGTTATTCAGATGGTGGGCCCCAGCATGGGCAATTGGTAAGTAAAATAGCTCAAGGATATAACCAAAAAGATATGTTAAATCGAGTGGGTGCAAACTTTCATGCGATGGTGTAATGGCTTAGAAAGCCATATAAAACCAAGCATATGAGAATGCACAAAGTGATGAGGGAGATGAAAAGAAGAATGGAGATAGCTGAGCTGACCTCAATAGAAATTGAGCACTACCTACATAGTTTCATGGACTCATATTCCAACATGAACTTTAGGTCAATGTAGTTCACCCAAGTTTGGGAGAGAATGGAATGAGGAATGATGAAAAATTACCAAGAATTGATTAGATTCATAATGTATGTGAAGAGATGCACATCTAAGCATAGACAAAGAAGCCTAAAATGCATGCTACCTAGAAGCCTAATACCATATCATGAGCCTAGGTTTTGTAAATTATTCTTGAGAATCATTCATGAGAGTTGATGTTGACATTAAAAATTTGAGACCTGAGCACAAAGTGTTTACTATAGCAAAAGGAATTAGGCATCATAAGTATGAATAACGTAAAATGACATAAGATTCCAATTGCACTAAGCCAGTTCAAATGTGAATATCTATAACTAAGGATAGTGGTAAGACAATGACCAAAACCAAAGTTACAGCGATTTACATTTAAACAACAACAAAAAAGTAAAGACAAAGAAAAAGAAGATAAACATAAATGAACTTAACTTGAAATCAAGATATGATCTATCAAGACTTAAGTAGGAACAAAAATGTTTAAAAACTAAAGGCAATAACATCTTAACGACATGAGACCAAGATATGAATAATCAAGATCCATGTGGACCATCAAGGCATTCTTGAACACAAAAGAGAAAAGCAAAATTAAACAAAAAATCAAGACACCAAAAACAATCAAATAAACAAAATGGTCCCAAAAAAATGTAATAACATAGGATCAAGATATAAACAATCAAGATCCATGTAAATCATCAAGATGTTCTAAAACACAAAAGAGATAAGCAAAAAAAAAATCAAGGAAACACAAGACTAAGATGAGATAAGAAGTAATAAAAGGAGAGGTGTGAAAGCACAACAAAACACCAAGAAAACTCAAATAAACAAACACAAACAAAAATTGAGTTAGTATAGTTTAAAGATAAATATTCATGCATATACGGTAGAGGCGTTACTTTCTACCACATCATAACAAAGAACAATGACATGATAATTGTTCCTTAATTAAAGAGGAACAATGACAAAAGAAATGGGGGAAGAGAAGAAAAGGAAGGGGTTAGCTAAGTTGACTCTAGATGTATAAGATAAGTGGATGTTGCCTACATAGTTCCATGGATGCATGTTCCAACATGAACTTTAGGCCAAATGTAGTTCTCCTAGGAAATGGGATAGAATAAAAATGATGATCAGACTAGCATGATTAATGTTATAGAAGAAATAGAAGATATGACAAATAAATTAAAATGGTCTAGTAAATAAGAAGCTAATGAGATGAGAAAGAATGATATTGTAAAATGGCAAGTACATAGGATAAGACAAAATAGACTGATGTTTCTGTGCTTGCAAAATGGCAAGAGCATTCAAACTTAATAGTTACTCGTAAAATAGTGAGAGCATTCAAACTTAATAGTTGCTCACAAAATGGTGAGAGCATTCAAACTTAATAGTTACTCAAAAAATGGTGAGAGCATTTAAACTTAATAGTTACTCACAAAATGTCAAGGGCATTCAAACCTAATATTTGCTCACAAAATGGTGAAAGCATTCAAACTTAATAGTTGCTCATAAAATGGCAAGAGCATTTAAACTTAACAATTGCTCACAAAATGGTTAGATCATTCAAACTTAACAGTTTCTCAAAAAATGGTGAGAGCATTCAAACTTAATAGTTACTCACAAAACGGTGAGAGCATTCAAACTTAATAGTTTATCACAAAATGGCAAGAGCATGGGATGGTGGAATGGGAATGTACAAATGTACAGAAGTGTGAGATAATTTTTTTGCTCTTCTATGGATCATGTTCTAATGTTTTTGGTATTTTCAAAGTATTTCTAATGTTTTTGGTGTTTTTAGGATAAAATATGCACAAGGTGGGACCATCTAGTCGAGGAGATGCACATCTTGAGAGTAGATGTTCCAATAAGATAGCTAAGTTGGTTGTAATGGCCTATGCTCACAAATCAATGAGAGTGAGGTTCTTGATAAAACATGAAAGAGCAACAAATACTTGTACTGAGAAGATGCAGTTGTTCACCTATTATAGGTTATACGAGATTGTCCTGGTTGAACTACTTTGTAGAACTGCTACTGAAGATGTTCATAATGCTCATGAGACATAATCAAGATCATAATTTGTCAAGGGATAAAAAGTGTTCAAGCTTATAACATGTCCTATACATAATAAAGAATATACATCTCAAAGAGAGAAATATAGAATGGGATGAAGAATGTGCTCATAGTGCCAAGAGTTCAAAGCCTTTACTATCGGGATTCATGAAAAGCAAACCAGGGTAATATAAAATGTGTTCAAGGTAAGAAAAAAGGGTGGAACAAAATTATGACAGCACAAGTTGCCCCCAAGTCAGGGGTCTTATAGATAATGGTTCAAAGTTATTCATGTGTAGAATCTCTTAAAGTGTATGATGTTCATGGGCTCTAGAAGTTCTTCACCATTAGGTTTAGCCAATCGGTATGCTCCTAATTTGTAGTTTACTGTGACAATATACGGTCCTAACCAATTAGGCTGAAACTTGCCTTTCTTTTTGGGTTCAGCATTCATGTTCTTCTAGTTTTTTTTCAAAACTAAGTCACCAATCTCAAATTCTTGAAAGAGAATACATTTGTTGTAGCTTCTCCACAATCTATTCTAATAGGCCTGCAATTTTTCTAAGGCATCCAAATGCTTATCATCAAGAAGTTCTAGTTCTTACAGTCATGAGGATCTATAGTCTTCATCATCTTTGATGTGCTCCAGTGATATTCTTAATGATGGGATCTTAATCTCAATTGGGATGATAGATTTAGTACCAAAAATAAGGGAGTACAAAGTAGCTCCAGTTAGGGTGTGATGATTGGTTCTATAAGCGCATAAGGCAGGAAAAAGTTGCAAGTGTTAATTATGGCTACCATCATTGATAATCTTCTTTAAGATGGCTAGAATGGTTTTATTTGATGCCTCAGCTTGTCCATTTCCTTATGGATTATATAGAGTGGAATTTTTATGCTTGATCTTGAATTTTTCATAAAGAGATTTCACATCTTGGTTTACAAAGGATCCACCATTATCGATTATAATACGGGGTAAGATGTCATATCGACAAATGATATGATAATGAATGAATTTGGCTATTTGTTTCCCAATAACATAAGTGAGAGGAATGGCCTCAATCCACTTGGTAAAGTACTCAATTGCAGTCAAAATGTGCTTATGACCATCTGAATATGTTGGGTTAATTTTCTCAATGAGATCGAGACCCCATGTTGAGAAAGGTCATGGTGTTGTAATCGGTTGTAATGGTAAAGCAGGTGCATGTATCAAGTTGCCATACTAATGATAAGGAACACATTTCTTTACATAATTACAAGCATTTGTCTCCATTTTGGGCCAATAATAGCCTATTCTAAGAATTTTCTTTGTTAGGGCCACACCATTGGTATGGGCCCCACACATTCCTTCATGAACCTCCTTTAGTGATAGCTTGGTCTCCCATAAATAGATAATGAAGAAGCATTCCATCATATCATTTTTGATAAAGCATGTTTCCAAGGAGGATATAATGTGTAAAGTAATGAAGGAAAAGTTTTTGTTGGTTATTGGAAAGGTTGGTAGGAAATACATGGTGATGGAAATAGTTATAAAAATCTCGGTACCATGGTAGCTCAGGTGAGGGATTAGGATCAGCAATGGTGCATATCCTCTCTGAATCTAATAGAATATGTGTTTGTTGAAGAATATTTTCAATCAAGAACTAATAATCTTTAGCACTATCATGCATTTGAATCATGGAACCAATTGTTGCCATGGCATTGATAGATATGTTATTGACTCATGGAACTTGTTCAAACTGTAGAGATTTAAAATGTGTTTTGAGGTTATCAAAAATTTACTTATAAGGAACAAGCTTATCATCCATTATTTGATACTAGTTAGTTGTTTGATTTATGATTAGTTGTGAATATCTATAGACCTTTGAGCTTTGAATATCCCATTGTATGGCGAGATAGAGCCCTACAACCAATGCCTCATATTTGGCCATATTGTTTATACATTGAAATTATTTATGGAAGGCTTTGGAGATCAAATCCCCTTGTGGTGTGATCAACAATATGCCAACTCTAGATCCTCAGGATGTGAAGGATCCATCAAAATAGAGTGTCCACTATTTAGGTTCTTGTGATGCTTATTCTATCATCATGATAGAATCATCTGGAAGGTCAAAGTTGAGAGGTTGAGTGGCCATAATAGGAGCTTCTATAAGTTGGTCCACAAGAACTTGCCCTTTGATTGTCTTTTGATTCTAGTGTTCAATATCAAACTCATTGAGGAGCATAATCCATTTAACCATGCATCCTTGAAGAGCTTCTTTAGATAAGAGGAACTTGAGAGGATCTACCTTGGTGATAACAATAGTTTTTTTATTTAGCATATAATTTCATAATTTTTGAGTGGAGAACACCATAGCTAAACATGCCTTCTCAATAGGCATATAATTATGGTCATAGGATACCAATGTGTGGCTTAAATAATAAACCATGTGTTCCTTACCATGATCATCATGTTGAACACAAAGTGCCCCCAGTGCATGTTCTATGGTTCATATATAAAGAAGCAGTGGCTTTCCTTGTGTTGAAGGTCATAAGATTGGTGGATTGGCCAAGTATGTTTTAAGCTTTGCAAATTCTATTTGACAATATTCATCCCACTAAAATGGTACCCATTTCTTTAAGAGATGGGTAAATGGGTGGCACTTATCTACCATTTAAGAAATGAATCTGTGTATAGAATTGATCTTCCCTTGTAGACTTCGTAACTATTTAAGATTGGTTGGTAGAGGTATTTCCATAATAACGGTGACCTTTGCAGAGTCGACTTCAATCCCTCATTGTGATATAATGAACCCTAGCAATTTTCTTGATGTGACTCTTGTTGGGTAGATATTTTTGTCAATCATCTAATTGATGAGCAAAATAGGTCTTATCAACCATAGCAAGGGAGATTAGTCAGCCAAATGTGCAGGTTTACTACATTAAAAGGGGACAAATCTTTCCTCTCATCAAGGGGAGGTTCCCTGTTAAATATGAGGAGCTATATACTATATAGATAAGCAAAAAATAACACTCAGGGGTAGAATAATACCATCCATCTCTCTTTTTTTAGAGATGATATTAAAAAATAGAGGAGAAAATCTTGGTGAAAACACTAAAGGCACTTCTCTTTTTTTAGAAGTGATTTTGCAAAAAAAGTAGGATTTTCTCTCAGGTAGTGACAAGTAACTGGTAACAAAGGGCGTAGTAACCAGTAGACTGAGATGTAGCACAAATTCTCCACCTCGACTGCCCAAGAGTGAAATACTAAGAACAATGGGGGCATAAAGTCATCCCAAGATCCTTTACATATAAACAAAAAATAGACAAACACACAAAAGGCAATTGTAGATAGCACAAAGTCTTTCCACAATTGCCTTCAAGACACCTTCTTGATTACTTCCACTAGTTCTACTTGTTAAATTAAATAAACAAGAATGCATCTAGAAGATAGACATAAGAACAATCTCCTAAAATGGCACAAGCTATAACAGCACAAAGTCTGCAAGTAACTTACTTTCTCATTCAGATAAAATAATATGAACAACAATCTAAGCTTAAAGTCTCAGTGTTCGCCTTTCAATTTGGGTAGAGTTTTTGCTTCTATAATGGAAAATTCCCCTTTGTATAAGACAAGAGATTACAATGTATAGCAGCCAAGAAAGGCTTGGTGCTTCTTTCCATGAAATGCCCCATGCTGCGGTCAATGCCTTCAATGCATTTTCAATCCTGTCGAGGGACCATGCTTGGAACAATGTATTGGCCTTAACTCTGGCGTGCCAATTAATTTTATATGTCTCTTCCCTAGCATGAGTTATCTGGTCCTTTTCCAGATGTCTACGTAGCTATCCATTTTGCCTTTACTTCATGGAAGAAAAATAGGCCGCATCCTTGATTTGGTGTGCTCAAATGATCACTTGATCGACTGTTTCACCTACTTGAAATAACTCCCTTGTAGATATTTCTGATCTTTTATATTTTTCTTCTCTTTCCTATAGAAATTTGAGCTCTCATGCTCTCTTTTTAGCTGGTTTTTTGGTTCATTTTTCAAATTCCATGCCATATTCAAAAATAAACAGATATTTCATTACCTTAAATTTGACATTCACGAGGCCGTCAATGGTTGTTGATTGTTTGAAACATTTTGAACCTGTGGACCTTTGAACTTGTGAAAGTTCATTGGTTCAATGATTCATTGGTTCAATGATTCATTGGTTCAGGTAGTCTTTAACAGTTCATCACTTCCCTAGTTCAATCACTATCTTGTTCCTTAATTGAACCATCCCTTTGAACCGTTTCTGGAATCTTTCATTTGTTGCTTCCTTCCCGAGCTTGGGGCTACCTTTAAACTATTGAACCTATGAACCATTAAACCTATTGAACCATTTGGTTCAAGGTTCAATGGTTCAATCCTTATTCTTTGAAGTTTCCTTTTTGTCTAAGTCTTTTTGAAGCTTTCCCTTCATCTTTATCAATCCTTTGTAACACCCCGAAGGGAAGGTGTCCCTTCGAGCAGTGGAAAATGTCCTTTTTTGTGGATGCCAAGTGCCCCTTGCAAGGGTACCTACCCTTTGGGGTCATTCGGGTGGCCTTCAGGCTTTAATTTTCTTTAGGTGGCCTTTGTCAGTTCTTTTCCTTTGGACAAAATGTTTGAAGGAAATGTTCCTTTCCTTAACTATTTTTCTACTTTTTTCGGTCGAGCTTCCTTCCCAGGTGAATTCCTTCAGACAAAATGTCTGAAGGAATTCCTTCAGACATTTTGTCCAAAGGACTTTTGCCTTAATGATTTTGTCATGAGAACTTTTTTGAAAGAATTCCCACTTTTTACCTTGTTCACTTTTTCAAAGAAAATCCTATTGAAGAAATTCTTTCAGTTCCTTTGCTTGATAATTTCCTCAGACAAAAAGTTTGAAGGAAATCTTCCCTTTTGGCCTTTAAACAAATCCAAAGGAATTCCATCTTTTTTGCCTTCTCTTTGACCCTTGAACCAATGTTCCCTACCCTCCGCAAGGGAACCTACCTTTAGTTCGCTACCCTCCACAAGGGCATTTGTTCCTTTAGCTTTGGGGCAGTCCTTTGAACCAACCCATTGAACTAACCGATTGAACCAACTTTGGTTCAATGGTTTAATGGTTCAATCACTTTATCAGCATCCTTTGTTTTGGCTAAGTCTTTTTACCACTTAAACTAATTGCACGTTGAACCTTTGAACCATTGAACCCATTAAACCTTTGAACCAAAATGGTTCAAGGTTCAACAGTTCAATGGTTCAAGCCTTCTTTTTTCTAAGTGTTTTGAAGCCGTTGAACCTTGAAGTGGTTGAACTTGATGAACTTTTGAATAAGAGCTTAACTCTTTAAGCTTGCCGATGACGTTGAACTTTTGAACCCGTTGAACCTTTTTGGTTCAAGGTTCAAAGGTTCAATGGTTCAATCCTTGTTTAGAAGCTTGCCGATGAACACACTTTGGTTGAACCAAGGCGTTGAGCCAATCTTAATATTGCCTAACTGCTGGAAACTTGATCCTTTGAGAGAATTTGCTTGATGAGGCCGTTGAACCTTAAACCTACTAGCTTTAAGCCTACAGAGTCTGTAGATTCAAGCCTGCAGAGTCCGTAGATTCAAGCCTGCAGAGTTCATAGATTCAAGCCTTTAGAGTTCGTAGATTCAAGCCTATAGAGTCCGTAGATTCAAGCCTGCAGAGTTCGTAGATTCTAAAAAAGCTTAAATAATAGAGAATTTGAATGCTCAGAACAATTTTTTAGAAGGGAAGAGATAATTTTGGCCTATAGGACCAAAATAGTTCATATGTTGTCCCAAAAATGAGTGACATTTTTTGGGGACAATAGTTGGCTCCAGTTGGGGAACTTCCTTCAGTTGAAAACTTGGAATAGCTGAGCGGAGTAGAAACCAAAATCTCCAGTGCCTTTAAGTATGCCATTGGGCTATGGAGTCATGCTATCCAAAAAAAAGGCACCAAAAATGAAAATGAAAATGAACCACAAAAAATAGAACTTAAAGACTATACAAATATACATATGTACATGTAAACTTATCTGATACTTCAATAATTGAAGTGCTTCAAATGCTGCCCATTGTGAGGCAGAGAAAAGGGCATGCCATCTTCATACTTCAATAGGAAGCTATTTTCACCATTGCGCTGATGGATAATAAACGGGCGTCTCCAAAGGGAATCAAATTTTCCATGCATTCCCTTTGGTTCTCTCCTTTTGTCCCACAACAAGACTTGATCTCTGACCTAGAAATCATAGTTTTTTGCTTTTTGGTCGAAGAGCTTCTTCACCAAAATTTGATGCACAACAATTCAGTCCACCACCATAGTTTACTGCTCATCTAGTTCAGTCAAGCACATGATCGTCTTATCAATGGAGCTTTCATAAGTATGATCCTCAACTGCCTTAGCCAATTTCAAAGCTGGCAGTTCTAGGGTGATGGGTATCTCAGCATTGAGACCATAAAAAAGTTGGAAAGGTGACATACCAATTGCCCACTTAGGTGTGATCATGTCTGCCCACAAAGCATCAACCAATGATTTATGCCATGTTCATTGGTTGTCATCCACCAGCTTCCTGATGATGGTCACCAGGTTCTTGTTTCTTAATTCAGATTGGCCATTCCCTTATAGAAAGTAATCAGAAGAGTGGGAGAGAGTAATCCCATAATAAAAGCATAATTGAGTAATCTCCTGGGAAGAGAAACAAGCTGCGTTGTCAGTGACAATCTTGGTTGGGACCCCAAACCTAGAAATGATGTTCTCCTTGAGGAAATTACATACTACTTCTAAAGTAGCATGCTTGGTTGGGATAGCTTCCACCCATTTGGTGAAGTAGTATGTGGCTGTGAGGACATAATCATGTCTAGCACTTGAAGATGAGTTTACAGCACCAATGAAATTGATTCCCCATTGCTGAAATGGCTCTTCTATCACCACTAGCTTGAGAGGTAGAGCAATTATCTTGGGTCTTCCAACAAACTGTTAGCACAGTTCACACCTTCTTACCCATTTGTATGCATTTTGAAAGAGAGTTGGCCAGTAATACCTAGCTCACATAATCTTATGGGTAGTCACAGGAGCAAAAAAATGTCCTCCATAGGCCAGATTCTGGAAGGATTCCAAAAGTTGGTTCTACTGCTCTTTATCCACACAACAGAGGAATACTCCATCAAGGCTCTTCTTATACAGGTCGTTGTCCCATAAGACAAAATTGGTAGCTTTTAACTTGACAGTCCTCCTTTTTTTATGAGATAGGTGAGCATGACACTCACCATAAGTAAGAAAATGAGCAATACTTGAATACCACTCATCTGTGGTGGAGACAAAGAGGACCATTGGCATGTCTTTAATTCTTTTTTCTCCATGCTCTATTCCTTCTGGTTTGTTGTCAGCAATCAATTGGCATAGGCCCTTTCCACGCACCAGCTTCATTGGTTTGATGACTAGATCAAACTCTTAGATTTTAGCAATCTAATTCCCTCTTTTGGTTCCAAACTCCTACTGAGTTAATATGGATTTCACTGTGGTGTCAAGAACCAGGGCAGTAGTGCATGAATTCAGGATGTAAAAGCAAAAATGCTTCACTGCTTTTATCACTGCATAAGCATGCTTCTCCAGGTTTGAGTATTTCAGTTCATGAACTTTGAGAGGACAGCTCATGAAAGAAATAAGAGATTCCACACCTTGGTTCTGTTGAACTAGAATTGCTGAAAGTGTGTATTCAAAAGCATAACTATACACTGTAAAATCCTTGGTATAGTCTGGATAAACCAGAATTGGGGCGTGGGCAATAGCAGTGTTGATATCTTGAAATGTCAATTTGCCTTCTTCAGTCTAGTTAAAGGTGGCCTTTCCCTTCATCATGTTTACAATATGGTGAGTCTTCTCAGTGAACTCAAGGATGAATCTTTGAAAGAAATTCACTTTTCTGAAGAAAGAGTGAACTACAGTCGTACTCAAGGGCAAAGCAAGCTCCTGGATGGACTTGACTCTATCTGAGTTCATCTTTAAGCCTTCTTGGGACACAATGTGTTCAAGAATTTTCCCCTTTGTTACCCCAAAAATAGACTTATTGAGGTTCAAAGAAATACCATTTTGGTGGTAACATTCCAGCACTTGTTGCAAATGGTGCACATGATCTGGGTGATGCTTGGAAAAGACTGTTAAATCATCCCAAGTAAACTACAATGAACTTACCCATTTCATCCTTAAAAGCAAGGTCCATTGCCCTCTAAAAAGTGGCACCAGCATTTATCAAACCAAATGGCATTCTTCTATAGGTGAAGGTGCCCCATGGCATGGTGAAGGCAGTCTTGTGTTGGTCTGATTCACCAACTTCAACTTGATTGTATCTTGAGAAGCCGTCTAACATTGACAACATCTCTAAACCAGTTGTTGTTTGAAGCACTTGATCCATAATGGGCAAAGGATATTTATCCTTTAAGGATGACTGATTCAAGTTCTTGAAATCCACACAAAGGCAAATTTTGCCATTCTTCTTTCTCATAGGGACTATGTTTGCAATCCATGTGGAATGATGGATTGCAAAAATAATCTTAGCATTCAGCTTTTTTTGTATTTCAAATAGAATAGTACCTGATATATTTGGATTATATTGTCTAGATTTTTGCTTGTAAGGCACTGAATCTCTTTTGAGAGGAATGTCATGGCAAATTTCTTTAGGCTTGAGTGACTTCAAATCATCATAGGAGTATGCTAGGACATCCATGTACTGGTAGAGCAACACAGTGAATTTGAATCTTTCTTCTTGAGTGCAACATTTTCCAATGTTCACCATCTTGGGATCTTTCTCGATACCCAAATTTACTTGATCAAACTCTTGGGAGGAGCTTGAATTTGTCTGTTGTTGTTTGATGAATTTGTCATGCTTGTCAAACAGCTTCTCAAAAAAAACTAGGCCTTTTGGAATTTTATTCCCTTTAAGTTACAGGAATGCTTCACCTACGTTTGAACTTGATTCAGGGTCTGGTTCAAGCTTTTGAGGTTTATTGCCTTAAAAGTGCAGCTATGCAAAGCTATCTTTTTGCTCTGGGAAGGCAATGATTTGATTGTCATTATTGAACACTTGCAAATGACTAGCATTTCAGATACACTTGGTCAAAAGACTAGTTCAATAGTGTACCTATCTCCTTTGAAGTCTAGGTGGGGAACCAAAAGAGTTGCCAAAACAGTCAATGCATCAGCTCTGTCATTGAACTCCCTGGGTATGGTAGAGATGCTAAAAGACTCAAAGCTTTCAATGTGATCCCAGACTAGATTGCAGTAATAGTGTAATCTCTCATTCTTAGTTTGATATAGGTTCCTTACTTGACAAACCATCAGTTCAGCATCTCCTTTGGAATGAAGGAGTTTGATGCCTTTGTCTCAAGAAGCCTTCAATCCAAGTAAAAGAGATTCATACTCAGTTGTGTTGTTGGTGTTGTTGAACTGTAAATTGTATGATGAAGGAAAAATATCTCCTTGAGGAGATATTGATACAATCTCAGCTCCTAAACCGATAGAGGAACAACTACCATCAAATTCTAGGATCCATACATCATTTGAAAATGATTTCTCCTTAGATTTCTCTTTGCTTGGAAGGGGGATTCTTCTACATTTGCACTATGTTCTCTCATGTCTTCTGTTGTTCTGTCTAAACCAATTTTCAGACTGTCATTTTTAGAAGTTTCATCAGCTGAAACATGAACATCCTCTATGGTCAAGAAATAATTACCCATGCTTGAAGATTCAAATAGAATTTGAGATTCAGGCACTGATGTCTGAGTGACAACATATTTTTCTTCCTTCTCAGGGAGCAGCCTCTTCATGATGCCTTTGACAGGGATCCTTGCCTCAGACAATTCTATGCTCAACTCACCACCAACATCCTTGTAGAAATTTCACCCAAGAAGGATGCCATATGATGCTGGGACATCGACCACCAGGACAGTCATCTTGATTCTCTTATCTAAGAATGTTGTAAATACAAATTAGGCATCCTTGATTTGTCTAAGTAGTGGCAATTATTTGTTCTCCATGGAGAAATATCTCCCAAATGTCTTGGTCAGTGTGAGACCAAGAGATTCTACCACTTTGGCAGGCATGACATTATCTGAAGCTCCAAAATCAATGATGCAACTGCTTAGCTTGTCACCATTTATCAACAGGGAAACATAGAAAGGCTTTATTTTCCTAGGGACAACAAGAGGAGTAATGATAAGATTGTTTGGGATGGGCATGTTCCTTAGGGGATCATGAGTTATTTTCTTAACATCTTGTCTTGTAAGGATGGTTTAGTTCTTTACACATTGAACCAACTTGTATAACTATTCAGGGTTGGACTGAAGGAATTCAAATTCAGACATTTGAATTTTGGTTTTTTTTATATGATCAATTATATTAAATGTTTGAAATGAACTAGGAATAGAGGATGGGAGTTCATACTTTTAGTTTTTAGAAGGGGGAGGACTGGTCTATGAATTTAAAGTTGGAGGTGAGGGTGCAATTGAGGTACTCACCTTTTTAGCAGTCACTGAGTCCTTTGGCCAAAAAGGTAGAGTGGTTCCCCGCTTGGCAATTGAAATTGTAATCTAAGCTCGCTCCTTTGTTCTTTCTTTATCAGCTTGTTGGGTTGATTGATTTTTGGACTAAGTGAATACAACATAAGTTCCCTCAACTGTTCCACCTTCACTTCTGGGTTCATCCTGGTAATTCAAGAAACTAATGTTGAAGTCACCAACTAATTCTTCTTGGTCCTCCATGAAGAGATCAATGTCATTTTCTTGATCAAAATCAGGTTGGAAAGAGGAATCATGTTCTATTTCCAGATATCCAACTGTTGAGTTGGTTGGAGGTGCTTTAAGGGCAAGGTTCCTTGTGGAGGAGGAAGATGATTTGTTTGCCCTTGATTCTTGGTAGCATTGCCTTGGTATGACTGATTCTAAAATATTCTCCTTGGCATATCTCTGTATGGAAGAGTGGATGACATCCCTTGCGCCATTTGTTTTCTGAGAAATAGCAATTTGTTTGCCAGCTTCTACACCATTGGATCAGTAGTAGTTGTAGGTGAGTATTTAGAATATGAAGACGATTTACCTCTATTAGGATCTCTCTTTATCTTTCTTGCCAAGATAAGGTCATCTTCTACTTCAATAGCCAAATCCTAAGCAGCAACAAGATCTATGTGGCCAGCATGTCTCAACAAAAAACTTACTTTAGGTAGCTGTGAGTTGATGAAGAAGCATTTGAGGTTCTCAAGTGTTGGTTGAGTAATTATGAGAATTTTGTTCCTTAGCTTGTCAAACTTTGTAATGAAATCCCTCATAGGCTCATGAGGCTCCTCCTTCATCTGTGTGAGTTGGGCTAGCAAGGCATTTGCATCTTTTACAGGCTTGAACCTTGCTTCAAATTTGGCTTTGAGAGTGTCCCAATCAGTCACTGACCGATCTTCTAGATGGTAGAACCAGTCTGCAGCAGTGCCTTGTAGTGTCTCCACGAATAGCCTAACTACTATGTCTTCATATTCCACACCTATCACATCATAGACTATGCTAAAGGCAGCAATATGTTCATCAGGATGAACTTTCCCATCACCAAAGAACTTGGGGAAATTCTTCCTTGAACTACGTGTTAGCTCATGAAGAGGTGGAGTAAGGTTGAGTGGACCAAAAGAGTTACCCCAGGGGCCTTGAGCTGCCATGATTTGATTATAAAAAAGGGGGACAACAAATCTAGGTAGAGTATGGATAGGCAAAGCTCTACTAACAGCAAAAAAATAGCTATGCCTTGTGTTGGTGACCCGGTATGGGTAAGAGGGACACTCCTGGATCATTGAACTTGAAGTTGTGGAGGGAACAAATTGAAATTTTCTTGCTGTACCAACTCAAAGACAGGGTCAGCAACACCTTGAACTCTCTAGTTTCTTGTATAATGTGGAGTTGCCAGATTGTAAAATCGAAAAGAACTAGTTCAGCTTCAGCTTAAAGCTTGAGGCTTCAAACTACTTGTTCTTTCCCTAGCGGAGTCGCCAAAAAATTATTGGGTGAATATTTTGTCAATCAGCTAACTGATGAGAAAAATAGGTCTTATCAACCACATCAAGGGAGATTGGTCAGCCAAATATGCAGGTTTACTACATCAAAAGGGGACAAATCTCTCCTCTCATCAAGGGGAGGTTCCCTGTTAAATATGAGGAGCTATATACTATATAGATAAGCAAAAAATAACAATTAGGGGTAGAATAATACCATCCATCTCTCTTTTTTCAAATATGATGTTAAAAAATAGGGGAGAAAATCTTGGTGAAAACACTAAAGGCACTTCTCTTCTTTTAGAAGTGATTTTACAGGAAACAGCAGGATTTTCTCTCAAGTAGTGACAAGTGACTAGTAACAAAGGGCGTAGTAACCAATAGATTGAGATGTAGTACAAAGTCTCTACCTCGACTACCCAAGAGTGAAATACTAAGAATGGGGGCACAAAGTCATCCCAAGGTCCTTTACATAGAAACAAAAAATAGACAAACACACAAAAGGCAATTGTAGACAGCACAAAGTCTTTCCACAATTGGCTTCAGGACACCTTCCTGATTACTTCCACTAGTTCTGCTTGTTAAATTAAATAAACAAGAATGCATCTAGAAGATGGACATAAGAACAATCTCCAAAAATGGCACAAGCTATAACAACACAAAATCTACAAGTAACTTGCTTTCTCATTCAGATAAAATAATATGAACAACAATCTGAGCTCAAAGTCTCAGTGTTCACTTTTCAATTTGGGCAGAGTTTTTGCTTCTATAATGGAAAATTCCCCTTGGCATAAGACAAGAGATTACAATGTATAACAGCCAAGAAAGGCTTGGTGCCTCTTTCCATGAAACGGCCCATGCTGCGATCAATGCCTTCAATGCATTTTCAATCCTGTCGAGGGACCATGCTTGGAACAGTGTATTGGCCTTAACTGTGGCGTGCCAATTCATTTCATATGTCTCTTCTCTAGCTGAGTTATCTGGTCCTTTTCTTGATGTCTGCGTAGATGTCCATTTTGCCTTTACTTCATAGAATAAAAATAAGTCACATCCTTGGTTTTATGTGCTCAGATAACCACTTGATCGATTGTTTCACCTACTAGAAATAACTCCCTTTAGATATTTCTGATCTTTTGTATTGTTCTTCTCTTTTTTGTAGCAATTTGAGCTCTTATGCTCTCTTTTCAACTTGTTGCTTGGTTCATTTTTCAAATTCTATGCTATATTCAAAAATAAACTAATATTCCATTACCTTAAATTTGATGTTTGTGGGGCCGTCAATGGTTGTTGTTTGTTTGAAACATTTTGAACCTAAGAACATTTGATCCTGTGAAAGTTCATTAGTTCAATGATTCATTAGTTCAAGTGGTCTTTAATGGTTCATCGCTTCCTTGGTTCAATCGCTATCTTGTTCCTTGGTTGAACCATCCCTTTGAACCGTTTTTAGAATCTTTCATTTGTTGCTTCCTTCCTGGGCTTGGGGCTGCCTTTGAACTATTGAACCTGTGAACCATTGAACCCATTGAACCATTTAGTTCAAGGTTCAATGGTTCAATCCTTGTTCTTTAAAGTCTCCTTTTTGTCTAAGTCTTTTTGAAGCTTTCCCTTTGTCGTTATCAAGCTTTTGGAACACCTCAAAGGGAAGGTGTCCCTTTGGGCTTTGGGAAATGTCCTTTTTTGTGGATGTCGAGCGCCCCCCGCAAGGGTGCCTACCCTTCAGGGTCATTTCGATGGCCTTCGGGCTTTAATTCCTTTAGGTGGCCTTCATTGATTCTTTTCCTTTAGACAAAATATCTGAAGGAATTCCTTCGAACAATTTGTTTGAAGGAAATGTTCCTTTCCTTAACCATTTTTTCGCTTATTTTCGGTCGGGCTTCCTTCTCGGGTGAATTCCTTAAGACAACATGTCTGAAGGACTTTTGCCTTAATGATTTTATCGTGGGAACTTTTCTAAAAGAATTCCTACTTTTTGCCTTGTTCACTTTTCTGAAGAAAATCCTACTAAAGGAATTCTTTTGGTTCCTTTGCTTGATAATTTCATCAGACAAAAAGTCTAAAGGAAACCTTCCCTTTTGACCTTTGAATAAATCTGAAGGAATTTCATCTTTTATACCTTCTCTTTGACCCTTGAACCAATGTTCCTTACCCTCCGCAAGGGCACCTACCTTTAGTTCACTGCCCTCTGCAAGGGCATTTGTTCCTTCGGCTTTGCGGCAGTCCTTTGAACCAACCCATTAAACCGATCGATTGAACCAACTTTGATTCAACGGTTCAATGGTTCAATCGCTTTATCAGCATCCTTTATTTTGGCTAAGTCTTTTTACCACTTGAATTAACCGCATGTTGAAATTTTGAACCGTTGAACCCATTGAACCTTTGAACCAAAATGGTTCAAGGTTCAACGGTTCAATGGTTCAAGCCTTCTTCTCTTCGCTAAGTGTTTTAAAGCCATTGAACCTTGAAGCGGTTGAACTTGATGAACTTTTGACAAAGCGCTTAACTCTTTAAGCTTGTCGATGATGTTGAACCTTTGAACCCATTGAACCCGTTGAACCTTTTTGGTTCAAGGTTCAACGATTCAATAGTTCAATTCTTGCTTAGAAGCTTGTCGATGAACATGCTTTGGTTGAACCAAGGCATTGAACCAATCTTGAAATTGCCTAAGTGTTGGAAACTTGCTCCTTTGAGAGAATTTTCTTGATGAGGCCATTGAACCTTGAACCTGCTAATTTCAAGCCTACATAGTCCATAAATTCAAGCCTATAGAGTTTGTAGATTCAAGCCTGCAAAGTTTGTAGATTCAAGCCTATAGAGTTCATAGATTTAAGCCTACAGAGTTTGTAGATTCAAGCCTGTAGAGCCCATAGATTCAAGCCTGCAGAGTCCATAGATTCAAACCTGTAGAATTCGTAGATTCTAAAAAAGCTTGAATAATAGAGAATTTGAATGCTCAGAATAATTTTTTAAAAGGGAAGAGATAATTTTTGCCTACAGGACCAAAATAGTTCATATGTTGTCCCAAAAATCAGTGACATTTTTTGGGGACAACAACTCCAAAGACACATTTCTTAGAATTCAAGTGGACTTTATATGCACGAAGCCTCTCAAATATTCTTCATAGAATGTCAAGATGTCTAGCTCTTGTTATCTATTTTGCTAATATATCATCAACATAGTCCTTGATAATGTCATGCATCATGTCATGGAAGATGATAGTCATTACACATTGATATGTGGCTCCAACATTCTTTAAATCGAATGGCATGACTTGGTAAAAAAATGTCCCCCACGAAGTGGTGAACATGATATTATGCTGATCTTTAGGGGCTATCTTGATCTCATTGTAACTAAAAAATCCATCCATTGAGGATAGCATCTCATACCCAGTAGTTGAGTCAACAATCATGTCAATGTTGGGCAGGAGAAAATAATCTTTGGGGCATGCTTTGTTGATATCATGAAAATTAGTACAAACACATATGTCGGGGATATTTTTACTTACTGACACTATGTTATAAATCCATTCAAAGTAGTCTAGAGGTCCAATAAAATTGGATCCTAACAACTTTTTCAACTCAACTTTAACCAAAAGGGTGATGCACAGATGCATCTTTCTCAACTTTTGTTTGACTAGTTTAGCATCAGGGTGAACAACTAGATGATGCAAACTAAATCTAGATCTAGGCCTGGCATGTTAGAATATGCCCATGTAAAGATGTCTGTATAATCCTTAAGAATAGATATAATATGTTCACATTTTGATTCAGTAAGGGAAACTCTAAGATAAACATTTTTGGGATCCTCATGGGTTCTCAAAATCACTTTTATTATGCTCTCTATAAGGAGTGTGGATCTGTCTTCTAGAAATATAGGCAATGTATGGTCATGATCCTATGATATATCTTATTTTTGTTCCTCCCAAAGATATGGATAATATGAAGAATCAAAATTTGTCTTCTTAGGTAAAGGCCAATTGGCAAAGACCTCTAGAAACTCATGAGCAAGACACTCAAATATTTGATGTTGTTCTGAAGAGATGCTTGTACTAGCTATAGAACTTGGGTTAGATGGACTTTCTACATCTTAAGGGGATGAGCAAACTTTCCCACCTAAGAGCTCCTGAAATAGGTTTTCACTCAAAGGCTTGTCATCTTCTTTACTTTTTCCCTGATCAACAAGTGCCTCAAAGAGGTTTTCACCTGAAGATCTCGATGTTTGTTCTTTAAGTAGGCATAAAAATTCAATGAAAAATCAAAACCCTACTTATGATCACCAATGGGGAATGCATCTCATAGGCCCATGTATTCTGTAATTGATTTTTCATTTTGAAACTCATTCAGGCATATGATCGAATGTCGTTGATCCCAATCTATGAGTTCAGGATGGCAAAGGCATAGGTTACAATGAGGGTTTGCTTTAGGATGGTAAGCACCAATGGTAAAGATATAATGTCCTACTTTGAGAAGGGAAGCACCACTAAGACAAGTTTTTGCTTCAAGATGGGAAGCTCCAGTAGGTGTTATGGTTAATATGGCATTTGAATCAAACAAATCTAAATCAGCAAGCTCATCAAAAAGGCTATAATGGGACATTGTATCACTTTTAGGAGTCTCATTACCAGTCACTTCAAAAGAGTCACTACCAAATGTTATGAGGTCATCCTCTATGGTTTAAATCTAAGACCGTGATTCTCATTGACAACTCCAGTTGATAAGGGCTCTAAAATCTCTTGCACCTGTGGGCCAAGGCCTTTCCCATATATAGTCAAGATTATCCATTATCCTGTTAGGGATAGGATACTTTGGATTTTGAAAAAAATACATAAGGCCCTTAGAATATAACCAATCTCCCTTGATAAAAGCCTCTTGATCTTTCTTTGGTCTAAGTGCAGGTACAAAAACCATAGGAGGTTTTGGTTGCTTCTTCTTTAGTTGCCAAATCTGATCAGGTCTATTAGGAGTCTGGGAAGTTTTAGTCTTACCAAATGTTTTAGGGTATTTTGGTAATTTTGCAATATGAAGGACATCCTTTAGATGGTATGTGGAAATGCCTACATCTTTAATAATAACCTACTTGGCTAGAGCTGTAGGAAATGGATCAGTTAAAGTGGAGGCTAGATCACTAGGGTCTATATAATTAGATGGAGATGGATGAGAAATGATGGATTTGTTCTTCTTTACAATGAATTCATAACCTAGGCAATAATTATAATTATGAAACTCTGCTTCAAGATGTTTTTAGTATTGGTATGGTTGCTGATTAGTAGGAATAGTAACCTTGATCCCATCATGGGGAATCTTAAGGCATTGGTGAAGAGTAGATAAAACTACTTGTACTTCATGGATCCAAGGATGAGCAAGAAGTATGTTATAAGGAAGCTTAATATAAACAATATGGAATAACATGTGATGAGAAATAGACCCAACCATGACTGGTAACCAAATTGTACCAAATGACTCCCTCTCGGTGTTGTAAGCTTTGATTATAATAATCTTAGGTTGAATGTCTTTGTCCATGTAACCCAATCATCGTACCAATTTTAGAGATATGATCTTTAGCCCTAAACCATTATCTATAAGAACCCACTTGATCTTGTGATCTGTAATGATTATCTCAATGTATAGTGGGTTATTGTGGTTTGGGCCAAAGGTGGACATGTCCTTTTGATCAAATGTGATTTGCTAAAATAAAGACAAATGTCCAACTAGGTTCTGGAATTGATCAAGGTTTATATCACTAGGCACAATAGACTCTTGTAAAAGTTTGTTGAATATGGTTCTATGGACATCGGATGTCCGTAAGATTTCTAATATGGAAATTTATGTAGAGGTTTTATCTAATTGATCTGCTATACTAAAAGGCCTTTAAAATTTGGATTGGACTAGTTTGGTCTTTATTGGGATAGTATTTAGCTTTGGAACCATTAGCACAGTGCTCTCATTGGGTTTATGGAAAGAAGTGGGTGAAGGGTCCTGGATGGTAACTCATAGGTGTCTAGTTTTAATTGCACAACCTAAAGGTGGCAAGGAGTCATTATAATTAGAGGAGTGAGGCAAAGGGCCTTGGATAGTGATTTATGGGTGATTAATGGTATTGTTATAAGTTTGGGTCAGTGAGGTAGAAGAAAGGTACTATTATTCAAGATTAGTAACTCATGAAAATGAAGTAACAACATGATGATGTGAACTTGACATGGTATTACTAGGGGAAGAGGGTGTTGACCCTATAATGATGGGTTTCATGTTGTGAGGAACATGAGATTAGCCACATGGCATCACAGTAACAGTGGCAATGTGGGTTATAAAAATACATCTCATAGTGTTATTGTAATCATAAGGTACATTGTTATAAGCCACATTATTAGTATGGGGATCATGACCTTGATTATGATCATTACGATTTTGACCTTGTTGGTTTTGATTCTACCTCTATCCTTGATTGTGACCATTTTGATTGTTTCTTGGTGGTGGTGGATCATGTCAAGGAAAGGGGTCTTTATAGATTCCCATATACTAATTTGTGTCCTGATTAGGAGCCAACTTAATTTATGGCCCACCATTTTCAATAAAGTCCTCAATAATATGTCATAATTGAATGCAATGATATGCACCATGACCAACAACATGATGAAAGTTACACCATTCATTCTCTGTGTACCAGTCTAGTTTTGGTTGATCTTGAGGAAATGGCCTTGATACTAGCCATATAATTAAATTAGTTGTAATGAGATTTTGTAACACTATTTTAACTGATTCTCTTGACTTGATAAAGACTCTAAAATTGTTATGAAACATCCTTCATGGAGGTTGTTGTCTTTGCAAAGTAGGTAGTGGATTTGAGGGAGTTAATTGTACATTCAGAGGAAGCATAGCCTGTACTGTTTATACATGTCTTATTTATGTCACCCCATTTCCAACCATGTTCTTATTTTTGTGAAAGCCCTTAGACTTATCCTATGTAATTATTTGAGGATTTGGTGATTTAGTTTGATTATATGCTTGTCCTTGTGCAAAGATCTTAACAAGGCCCCTAGAAATAAGATCCTTCTCAATCTACACTCCTTTGTCAATAATTTCTTCAAATGACTTAGCACAAGCTAACCATAGATTATGCACAACTTTAGGGTGCAAAGTTTGTGCAAAGATATCAGCTAACTATTTATCTAGTAAATTATGTTGAAAGCGGCCTACCAATGCTCTCCACCTTTGTAGATATGCAACAAAACTTTCACCATCACACTGCTTGGATTTGCATAAGTCAATAATGGTTAATTCATGTTCTATTTTATATGGGAAATGGTTTAAAAAAATTCTAATAAGTCATTACAATCCACAACTGATCCCTTGGGTAGTTTAAGTAACCAATCAAGAGCTTGTCCCACTAAACTTCACAAAAATATTCATAGTAAGTACTCGCTATTATAAGAAACCTCTTGACATAAGACAAAGAACACTTGTATGTGTTCATGTGGATATCCTTTCCCTTTGTATTTTTCAAATTTGGGTGCCTCAAAATGAGGTGGAAAGGCATTTTGAAGAATAGATAAGTCAAATAGATATGGGCATATCTCATCAAATTTGTACTTTTTGACTCTATTATCATCTCTAATCTTTGGACAATTTCCTTCATAGAATTCCATTCTTGCATATTTTGTGTACTTGTGGATTGGATAAGATGATGTTGGGGTAAAATGTGCCCCTAGTTTTGTTGTTGTTGGGGTGGGATGTGCCCCTGGTTTTATTGCTATGGGGTGGAATGTGCCCCTAGTTTTGTATGGATTTATAGGGAGTGTATACCTTTTGATCCATGATTTGGTTATGATTTGTTGCTTGAGTTGAGAAAATAGGCCGTTGATTCTTGGATTGCAAAACATTCCTTGAATCTAGTTATTTTGCACTTTGTTGATTTTGAAAATTTCTATGTTTATTTACTAATCTTTGGTTTGTTTGAGGGATTTCCTCAATTTGAACTGAATGTTTGGGTTTTTAAGTTTGTAAAGTAATAAGAGGTTCTTGATGATTGAATAATGTATGTTTCATGTCATATGGAACATCTTGTAAGGTCTCTTGTGATATTAATTATTCATTTAGATTACCTTGATCCACTATGGTAATGTTCTCATCCAATACTTGTTGCCTAGTTTCCATCATATCTTCATGTTCTTTCGAAGCATTATTGTGAATTTAAGTGGCAACTAGCGATTCAATTAAGTCTACGACAAGTTGATCTACGTAGCGTTGACTTATTATCTTGATCTTATTTAGAAGATCTAGATTTTAGGGTTTTGACTCTGTTTGTATTTCCTTTCCTTTGTTAGAGGAAGAAGGTATGTCTATTTGTGAAAAATCTTGCTCTTGCCATCATTGTTCTCCCTCTCTAACTAAGGTATGTAATTATTCTATAGGAAAGTCAAAAGGTAGTCTAACACCTAATTCTATCAATCTAAGAAGGGCTTCATCTTGATCTTCTTAGGGTTGATATTCATTGTAATCATCTTCAAATCCTACTATTGTGGGGATATCATAAAAAACAATGGGGTTATCTTGACCATCATAAAATTTCTCATCCTCATAACTAAGGACATAAGAGGCCCCACTATGAGTGAACCTTTGAGTCATGTCTAAAAAGAGTTGTTATGTGTGTTTGACTAACTTTGGACCAATGTTCAGCAACAAATCAAAGTATGATTTGGCTCTCTTTTAAATGAATAACCAATGTATCAATGAGACTATAAAGGAGGGTGGTTTTAAACCACACACAATTTTTAGAAGATTTGGTTCACGAGTTTGCTCAACCTTTGGTAAAGTTGAAATCATATAGATCATAAGAGAGTAAGGTAACTCAAAGACCCAATGTGAAAACTAGTAAACCAAAGCCTAGATCTTTGTGATACACCCAAACTACAAAAGCTAGCTCCAACTTTGACAAGTTGTGACTATAAGTTTAGAGGAAAGCTCTCTAGATTATGAAGAAGATAAAATGAACTAAGCAACTCAAGCTGTAAAAACATACATGAATCACTAAGTGTAAAGCTAGGACCAAATAGGCAGCACAACATCGCCACATGATTCTAGTAGGATAAAATATGTTTTAAGACCCAAAGCATGAGCGATACGCAAGATGACTTGAGTCCACCAAGATGATAATGTGATTTTGAGTCTTAATAAATGATCTCTAATCCAAATAAAAAATTGAACCCAAGTTAAAACAATCTTAGTGCACAAATGGTGAACCCACTTTGACACACCAACCCTTAGAACTCAGAAAGGTTTAATTTTGAATGTGGATTATAAATGAAGGATTTAAACAAATTGGGTAAAAGATCTAGACTCAATTGGGTAGCATAACTATGCCAAAGTGGATGACATGACACAAAGCTTTTGATAACAATTTGAACAAGGAAAATATGAATTTTCCATTTGGATAGCATAACGCCTCCCTTGCTCAAGAAAATTAAGGACAATGTGTTTTGGTTAAGTTCATTGAGTTAACAAGCAGTTTCAGACATGAATCAAGACTAAGTAAGTTAATGACAAAAAATAAACATCTTAAGTCTAAACTGACAAGGTATGGCAAAGTGGGGTCTATTAAACTAGCAAGGTTTTAATTGTTCTAGGGGAATCAATTGCATAATGACTTTCATGTCAAATGATGCAAAATACAAGCATAGAAATTGGGTGACTATGGCATTGGATAGTTATAAAAAGGTCTAGTCTTTTTTATAACCACTACATATTATTGTTCTCTTAGTGTAGGGCGATATCTAAATGTAGATACGTCTCATGTGCAACTCTAAAGGAGTCAAATGAAGTCAATGCTAGGAGATGAAACTCCAGGTCAAGGCTTCCCTAAAGAACTCATGGGAGGTAATGACGTCCCCCTCACAAATCGAGATGCATAAAAAACAAAGAAAACATGAAATTAGAAAGAATTTAGGGTCATTTTCAAGGTCACCCAAACTTTGACAAGTTTTTGGGGAGTGTTTTAGGTGACATTCTTTCTAAGCCTTGGACTAGGCTATTTGTAATAGGAATGGCATTTTTGATTCTAAGGGTTCCCTATAGGGGACAAATGGAAGAGCATACACACAACATTCCTCTTTTTTCCAAATAAAACCTAGGTAAATGACTATTACAAACAAGAATTGACAAGTGTGTTCACTTTTAAACCCAAATGAAATGTTTGGTGTTGTTCATTTGACCCCTTGGTCTTAGTTGCAAACTTTGAAAACATTCACCAAAACATTTAAGCTCTTTGTTAAACACCCAAAAAAACATTCCTAATTGATTTTTAAGCATGCAAGAGGTGATTTAAACATGTTTTTATCAAATCAAAATCTTCTTCTTATAGTAAACATGTCAGCATGTCCTTTAGATTTGAAGCTCTTTTCAACTTGAAATAATGAACTTTGAAAAAGTAGCTCTCGAGTCTATGTTTTTTTGAAAAACACAGTGATCAACATTGGTTATTACCACTGATGTTGGTTATGGCTAATCGAGATCTATTCGATGTCAGTTTTGCTGACTAGCATCGGTTAAGACAGTAACCAATATCGGTATTTCTGTTGACACTGGTTATTGTGTAAAAATTGTCATAACAAAAAATGGCAAAATAAAGTTAGAAAATCAATTTACATGAGTTTTAAAGGTCCAAATGGATATTTTAGAGTTTCAAAGTGATCTTACTTAGGTGTGAGATGTGTCTTATCCCACCAAGTGTGCCAAGATGTAGAGAGGATTACAAATCAAGTTACCCAAGCATTAGTCCATAAATAATGAAACATGCATAAAGAAATAACTAACCAAGCCTATCTATTCCTATGGGAATTACAAAGGATAGCAAGAAAAAAATGAAAGAAAGCAATACCATATTACCTTCCCAAATGGATTCACTATACCCATGTGGCTCAAAAATAAGTTCTCCCTTGATCAAGCATCCATCTCTTTGTCAACAATGGTGGTAAGCTCCTCCAATGCCTCAAGAACACTACATAAAACCTAGGCCCTTAGTTGTAAATCACTAAACTAGCCTATTAATGAAGCTTTTTGGAAATAATTTAACATTATAACTTTGTAATATTCAAGCTTTGAAGATATTTGAGCATAATAACCTTGTACCAAAATAGATTAGAAATGATGTTCATGGCCTTTCTATTTATAGATTTTTGATATTGGTTAGGATCAACTTGAACCATCCATCTTGAGATGAAGATGTGTGGTTAAGGATAATCCTAATATTTAGAATTAAATCCATAATTATCTTCATCATGACCTTGGAATAAGGGGCATTGAAGAGGCATGGGAGGCATTAACTAGGCATGGGTGACCCATAATCCTGATATTTGTGTCATTTATGGCCTAGGTATGTCTTCCTAAGAAATGAGGTCACCTGATGATGTAGTTAATAGTAATCAATTTTCAAAAATAAATATTCAAAAACTCTCATGGGAAATCCACTTAAGCTCTTGATTTGGACTAATTAACCTTAAACAAGGTTAATCAACATTTGTGCAATTATTTAAAAATTGGCCCTCAATCAATAAAAATGGTTAGAAAGTCATATTATTAGGTCATAATTTGACTAGAAAGGAACTGAAAGGTGATGTTAGATGCGTTGGAGTTGTATTCTCATTTAGGATATTGCCAATACCAAATACCAAATGTATATGATGTGTACCAATGAATTAGAATAAAAAGAGTGATCTAGAGCACTAAATGGCAAAATGGTTATTTTGACTCAAAATGATCTGATTAAAGTTAGCCAGCCCATAAAATACATTACCCTATATAGGGATACTTTGACCTAAACTAGCACTTGTAAGTGACAATTTCGAACATTTAAGGTGTTTTATGGATTTTGACCTAAAATGTGCATTTGAGTGCAATTCAAGTAAGATTGACAATTTCAACACAAATGGTTGTAGGAACTGGGTGTCTACAATGATGACTCCACTACCTCAATAAGTGGATGAGGTGAAAAGGTTACTTCCTTGGTTTGGGTCTCCAAAGGAAGATAAGGTAACTATACTACCTCAATAAGTTGAGGAAAGGAAAACTTTACTTCCTCGGTTTGGGTCTCCAAAAGAGAAGCTAATCGCACTACCTCAATAAGTGGAGGAGGTGAAGAACAAGTAGATTGGGTGGTAGGTTATTCAGTAATAAGCATGTCAAGAACTATATTTAGAATATGGGTGTCATGAAAAGACTCAGATTTGTAGCTCTCATTTTTGGTAGGTTCATGATTGGGAAAAGGTTATCTAAAAATGTAAAGGGCTTGGTTTGGAGGTGCATTGAGGTTGTTCAATGTAAGATCCCTCTTGTCAATGAGGGTTTGGATAATAATTTTGAAGTTATTACACCTAATGATGTCATGACCAACTACTCAATGGAAAGTACATAGGTCATTCTCATTGTACTAGTTATGTGTAGGATAAGAAGAATCAAATTGTTGAGGGGGTTTGATAGGCAGAAGTTGTATGATATTAGCTTTCAACAACTTCTCCAAGACTAAAGCATAAGACTCCCCAAGCAGATTAAATTGCTTCTTATTATTTTGGTTTTGGTTTCTTATGTTTTGATTTGAGGAGTTAAAAGGATTTAATTATTTTACAGATGGTAGAGGAGTGGTTTTAAGGATAAATTCATTGGCAGTTCCCTTGTTCTTAGAAGTGGCATTGGTTTGATTACTTGGTTTAGAGGAAGAGGCCTCATTAGTTATGTAGGTAGAGTTTTGTTTTTCAACTTTAACTTTCCTTCATCGATGGCTCTGTGTTCTAGCTTATGCACCATGGTAAAATATTCATCAAAGGTTTTGAAGCTCTGAACACATAATGTGAAAGACATGTGCTTGACACATACCCAAGCAAAAGTTTTATTAGTTTGGATTGGGATAAAGATAAGGAAAGTTTATTGATTAGGCTTATCCAATGAACTAAAAAATTAGTAATAGATTCATCATTAAACTACCAGATAGAGTAGAGGTCAGTGATGGAAACTTTTTTGAAGATGTTTATTGAAAAGTGATTCAAGAAGATTTGGGCCAATTGGGTGAAAGATAAGAGGGAATTTTTGGTTATAACACTATACCAATATAATGTTGGACTGGATAAGGACATGGGGAAGGTACAAAGAAGAAGGGCATCATCATTGGCAATCAAATAGCATGCATGCCTAAATGCCCTGAGATGTTATTGGGGATCCTCCTTACTTTGAAACTTATAAAACTTGGGAATTTCTCATTCAAGATGACATGGTCTGATAAGAACAGGTGGGTGAATGGCTTTGTTATAGATCTGGTCATATGATAAGATGTTGTGAGCACCAAAGATAGATGAATCCAAAGTATTCATATTATCCATGATCATTTTCTTATTTGGGGTTGGGCAATGGAAAGGTTGTAAGGTGCATATTGTTATTATGGTTGGGCAACATATTGATAATTAGTTGGGGGTTGAAAAGTTGCCATATATTAGTATGTGGACATAGGTGGTTGGGTGGAAGTTATGTAGGGGTAGATAGATGCAGGTGGTTGGGTAGTAGGTATAACTATATACCCTTGTGGGTTAGGCATGCAACCCAAGTTTGGTACAATAGGCACCTATTGGGTAAAAGTTGTGGTTGGGTTGGTAATAAAAGCAAGGGTAGTGACCTTTGTATTGATTGATGGTAGGATAAAAGGTATAGATACCACAAAATTTTATAGTGGGGTAGTGGTTAGTAGATTGGAGGTGGCTGAAATAAGGTTGGCAATGCTAGGGGTAGGTATTCATATGGTGAAGGGAGTATATGTGGCTAATGTTTGGGTTATCTCGAAGGTAGAATAGCTATTCATGGGGGTATAAGGTATAAGGGTGTTTATAGGTTAGGCAGGTTGGTTTTCCATAGTAGAATCAAAGGGATTATTGATAAATGAGGAAGCTTGGGTAGTCAATGGTTGGGTGGTGACTGTGGAAATAGAAGTGTTTCCCATAAGGTGGGAAGGCATGCCATAAGGTAGGTCCATAAGTGGAGCCAAAGTATGGGTATGGTGAGGCATGGTGTTAAGATAATGTTGAAAGGCCATAGGATTGTTATCTAAGAAGGTGGAAAAGTTTGTATCTCCTTGGGGAACTTCTTGAGGGAAAGGACTTCCTGAGTGATGAGGAGAGTTTTTTGGTTCAGAGATGTACTCCATGGATGACGAGGTAGAAGAGGTTGATTGGTTTGGTGATTGGTTTTATTCTGCTAGGTTCCTTCGTTGTTGGCATCTTAGAACCATACAAGACAAGGGAGAGAGAATACACAAAAAATATCACCACTCAAATAGAGAGAAGACAAGAAATAAGCAAGGAAAACAAACACACACTAAAAATCATGTTAAATCCTAAACTTCTTTTTAATCTCTCTTTTGGCTTATGCCTTAAGCTTTGTAATAAATTGTGTAACTAAAACTGGTTTATAGAGCGAGTACTATAAAAGAAGTCTATGGTTGGTCTTAGGTTGTGTTTAGGCTCTCAAAAGGATCTATATTGAAAATTGATACATAGCTTGGTATTGGGGCATACCCCCTCACTTCACACACTGCAGTGATAAGGGTGTCAAATGCTTAACCAATATATACTGATTTCCAGAGTTTATATTCAACCAAAGAATTGAATTGGTTCTCCCCTTGGTAATGACCTCCAAGTAGGATCATCAAGAAAGGATAAGGTGACCACTAGGTGATGAAATCCTATTTGAGCCTTGTCTCAAGTTATTTGATGTTTAATTGATGTAGGTGGTTTGGTTTAGTGTGTGATGAAAGTGATGCTACGATTGAATTACTTTGCCTTAATTTAAACAATGTGAGATAAACTTGCAAGCAATCAATGTATGCAGTTAATTTTAAACACAAAAGAAATTTCAATTTCATTTATGAGCATAGAATAAGGAGAAGAGCATATAGTCAACCAAAATAAACTTGAGTAGAGTCTCAAGGTCCCACCAGGCATGCTAGAATGTTTTAGAGTAATTTTATCTTATATTTCAAGAAAGGGAAAAACAAGAAACTAAAGATGAGTATGGTTGAAAAACCTATTTGATTATGTCTGCATTGAATCAGATGATTATGAAGAACTCCTATTTGTCTTGGGAGGATGACCTGAAAATAAGCTATCACTAAAGCAAATGGTTTGTTAGATAAATAGATGGGTGGATTGCCTAGCACTAGATAGATCCAAGAAGCAAGAGCTTCCTTGGGGGCTGTGAATCCACACATTTTAAACAATTAAGTTTATGAAATAGAATATAAGTACTTGCATCAATAATCAAAAGCCACTAAAATTAAATACAAAAAAATGCTTGATAAAGAAATAGATTAAAATGATTAACATAGTAACAAGCAAGTCAATACTAATGCTAAATGGGTAAGGTGTGGTTCAAAAAATAGGTTGGGGGTTTGTGGACATGTAGATGAAAAGAAGGTTGGATTTGGTTGAGGGTAAGTGGGGGAAAATAGCTTGATGTTATTTTATACCATAGTGATCTTCGGTGGTTGATGTGACTGTCGGTGGTTGAGGTGATCATCAACGATCGAGTTGACCATCGATAGTTGGACAAAACATTGATGGTTAGGATGACCATTGATGGTTATTATGTGTTGGGTTTGGGTTGATAAAAGGTCAGATTGATAGGATCACAAAAGGAAATTATGGAAGATGGGTTTATGTTGGGCTGATTATGACATACAAACAAAGTAATTGAATAATGGAAAGTAAATACTTAGCTTGCTAGAAGTTGGTTGAATGAATAGTTGATGCAGCATGCTCATTGATGGATTCTAGCATGACTTCAATAGAGTAATGGTACTTGATTCTCAATCGATGGGTATTAGTAAGTTAGATCTCTATCATGATGGATGGATCGCTAGATGAATACCTATAAGAGAAACTCTAGATGCAAAAGCTCTTGATCATTGTAGATAGATTGATCCCTTTTCACCTCCTACTCCTCTCTTATTATAGGTGAGTAAGAAGAGGTGTAACAAGAACTTAACAAGGATTCCAACTTGTTTTCTAATTTTAACTTCATCATGCATGAGCTCACACATGACTTAGATGAGCTAATTATAGAAAAACAAGTCATAATTGAAGGATCAATTAAGCTAGTTTAGGTGGTGAAATCTGACCATTGATGGTCAAGGTGATCATCGATGGTCAGGGTGACCATCAGTGATCAAGGGTCAAGGTCAAATTGGTTAAAAGGTGGATTTAGTCATCAGATCAGACTAACTAGCACCAGACCAAGTTGTTAATTGAAAGGCCAATGGTTAGTCCTAAGGAGGTCCTGAGGTTGTCCAAGGGAATTACGACATTGGGAATCATCATGCACAAATTTTTGGTGTCTACAACCTCCATTCACATTTCACTATAAATAAGGTTTTACCCCTATTGTGAAATATCATGGATTGAATATTTCATATTTGTGTGTGGAAAACATTTTTGAAGGCTATTGAGAGGAAGGAGAAGAAGGATATGTATTGGGGTTCATATATTTCTCAAAAATTGAATAATCATTATGAGGTTTTCACCTCATTTTGAGGTTTTCTCACCTACATCTATGTTATGGATATTCACCATATTTCTTTATTAATTGATTTTGTATCTATATCTATTGATTACATTTCAAATTATTTCATGGTTTCAAAGCTAAACAATGAAATGTAGCAATTGATCTTGAATTAGATTATAGTTTCATCCATCTAACTTAGCTTTAATATTCTAATTTTAGTAAGAAAATTAACAACCTATTCATCACCTTTCATAGGTGTAGTCAGCAATTCAAGAATCAATTTAATAATTTTAGAGAGACGAGTGCCCTCATACATAGACTCAATGAGTTTCCAAGCATCACTAGGAGAATCCTAATTTCCAATATGGAGTAAGAATTAATCCTTAACATTCTACAAGATAATCAACATGGCTTCTTATGGTTTTTGTTGAAACCCATTTTGAAAGCTCAAGTGTTACATATCATCCTAATAGGGATTTTTTATGTCATGTTCTAATATAGTACAGTAAAAATGATCATAGGGGATAATTAAGCCTTGCTCATGTTCATCAACCTTTCATGCCACAACTCACTGGGCATGCTTCTATATGAAGCAACATCAATTTTGATCACTACCATGAGGTACAATGTACTGATTACAATTACGTCAGAGTTTCTTTAATGATTTGAGTTATTGCTCCAATTTTTTCATATTATATACCCCTTTGGATCAAAGGGGAGTTTTTTGGGTCATTTATGATCCAAGGTTATATTTATTTTGTTTATTTTTTTGTTGAATAAATTTGGGGCTTGCATCTCATTAGGAGGAACCCTCGTTATGTTTGTTTAAGATAAAATAGCAATCATAAATTACCATTTTATTTATGTATTAGGTTACTATTTTTGGGATTTCAATAAATTGGTAGTTAAGTCTGGTACAAACAAACTTATATCTTACCATTTACTTTGTATGTATTTAATGTACCTTATTTAATAAATTTAAGTGGTTTTGCGTGAATATATCCTTCTTGATTGGTTTTCATGAGCAAATATCTAAATAAAATTATTAAACCACTTATTATTATCTACAATAAAACATGTTGCACATGACTCTTTTTTTTGAGATGAGTGATATTCAAGAACAAGTATAATATAATCAAAAATTCCAAACCAAGAAAATAATGTAAAAGCCTAAGATCCATCATGTTGCATGATCAATTTAGATATTTCTTTATTGACTCAATAATATTTTCTAAACTACCAGTGATGACTAAATCATAGACATATACAACAATGATTGCCATCTCCCCCTTTGATATTTGAGATATAGATTGGGATCATATGGACTCCTTTTAAATCCATGTTTTATGAGATGCTCATCAACTTTGATATATCATCCACAGGGAACTTATTTAAGACCATACAATGATTTGATAAGTGTACAAACTTTATCTCCTTTTCTTTATATGAAAAAATATTTTGGTTGAGTTATGTATACTTATAAGTTTCCATTAAGAAAGGAATTTTTAACCGTCATGTTGCATAATCGATTTAGATCTTTCTTTATTGACTTAATAATCTTCACTAAACTACTAGTGATGACTAGATCATCGACATATACAAAACTGATTGCCATCTCCCCCTTTGATATTTGAGGTATAGATTGGTATCATATGGACTCCTTTTGAATCCATGTTTTATGATATGCTCATAAATTTTGATATACCATGCATGGGGAACCTATTTAAGACCATACAATGATTTGATAAGTCTACAAACTTTATCTCCTTTTCTTTCTATGAAAAAATATTTTGGTTGAGTTATGTAGACTTCTTGTAAGTTTCCATTAAGAAAGGCATTTTTTACCATCATGTTGCATGATCGATTTAGATCTTTCTTTATTGACTCAATAATCTTCACTAAACTACCAGTGATGACTAGATCATTGACATACACAAAAATGATTTCCATCTCCCCCTTTGATATTTGAAGTATAAATTGGGATCATATGGACTCCTTTTGAATCCATGTTTTACGAGATGCTCATCAATTTTGATATACCATGCATGGGGAACCTATTTAAGACCATACAATGATTTTATAAGTCTACAAACTTTATCTCCTTTTCTTTGTATGAAAAAATATTTTGGTTGAGTTATGTAGACTTCTTGTAAGTTTCCACTAAGAAAGGCATTTTTTATGTCCATTTGATGGACTTTTCAATGAAATTATGCAACTAGAGTGAAAATCATTATGATCATTTAATTCTTAGTTTTGAGACCAAATGTCCCCTCAAAGTCAATGTCCTCTTTCTAAACATACCCATTTAAAACCAACCTTATTTTGTGCTTATTGAGACTGCCATCTACTTTATACTTTGACTTGAAACTCTATTTGCATCTGATTGGCTTCTTTTGTAGTGGAAGGTCTACAAGTTTCCATGTTTTATTCTTCATCGATGAGTTATATTCTATATCCATGTCATCTTTCTAAGGTTTTGACTATAGGGATTCTTTAACTATAGAGGGTTCAACAAATTCAACAATTATACGCATTAAGGCCAAATTGACCTCTCCTCAATCCATACTACAAGTCTTTAGTCCAATGGTAAAAAAATCTTGAACACCGTTCAATTTACCATCTTGTATTATACTTGTATACCATTAAGGATACGTTGAATTGTTCTTGTGGGTGGTGGAGCTACACCATTATTACCATCATCATCATTGTCTTCAGCTGGGGGATTTCCATCTTCTGAATTTTCTATGGGACTTAATGATTTACCAAGTGAGCTTCTAGAAAGAGCTTCTACTTTTTTCTTTTCAAAAAATTCAACATCACTGTTGGTGTAGAATTTCCTGGTCTTTGGATCCATTAATCTATAGGTAATTGCTTCTTCACTATACCTTAATAAAATATACTTTTTTGACTTCATGTCAAGCTAAGTCTTCTCTTTTTTGGTAATGTGCATACTTGGTTGGCATCCAAAAACTCGAAGATGTGTTATAGATGGATTTCACCCTGACCATGTTTCTTATGGTGTTACCCCATCAAGAGCTATAGTGGGAACTCTATTAAGCAAATATACTATAAATTTGACTTCTTCTACCCAAAATCCCTTTGTCAACCCTAAATCATGTAGCATAACATCACACCATTTCCATGATAGTAAAATTTCTCCATTCAACACCAAAATTTTGTTGTGGTGTATGTGGAGGTGCCATTTGCTTATGAATGTTAAATTATTGAAAAAAATTGAACTCATTACTCGTGAATTCCCCCCATGATTTGAGTGAAGGTTTTCATTTTCCTATCAGTCTTTGTTTCAATAGCAACATTGAAATTTTGAAAGTTTCAAAGGATTGATTCTTTGTTTTCATATAGTAAACCCACATATTTATAGATAAATCATTAAAAAAGAGCATGAATTACTTATACCCAACATGAATAGGTAACATTGGTCCACATAGATCTATATGTACCAGATCAAGTTTCCATGTGACTAATATGTACTTGTTTGAAAGGGAGCTCTATGTTGTTTCCTTGCTAAGTAATTTTGACATTTGTTTGTTCCCTTCTTGAGAGGTGGAACCCTCTTACCATTTCAAAATGGTTGAGTGTGTTACAAAATTAACGTGACTAAATATTATGTGCCATAATTGTGTTGATTTTATGTCTTTTGAAATAAGTGCTTAATTTTTTTTCTAAAACAAATCAAGGTGAAACATTTAGCTCACATTGGATGCTCGTGAAATAATTTTAGAAGGATTTATCTCTTATTAAACACATTTTCTTTCCACCTTTACAATCAAATTCAATCTTAAGATTGTGGTATAAGAGTTGATTGACTGACAAGAGATTCTTGGTTAACCCAAGTACATATAATACATCTATGATCCTACAAGTTTGTGTGTCAAGAGGTAAAGCAATGTTGTCAATTCTTTGTATATTATATGATGTATCATCACCCAAAGAAACATGATTTTTGTTGGGTGTGTCCTTCAAAATGAAAAACTAGTCTTTTCATCCTCTCATGTGTTAGGTTTCACCCAAATCAACACACCATATATCACATTGTTAGGATTATTTATGACAATTGATAGAGTGTAGGAAGTTTGTATCTTCATCATTGTCTTCCTATTCAATAATTTTACCATGTTGCTTTGTTTTCTTCTACCAAATTTTTTTTTTTGTCCCTATGGTTTACTTTGACTTGATGGGGACAATTTTTGGGTAGTGGTATTATGCCCACTTGAATAACCCTTTTGGAAGGTATTATACCAATAATGTTGATTTCAAGTCCCCTATGACCATAAATTAGGCATTATTTTTGTGATTTACTTCCTTGTGGATTCTGTCAAGGACTCAGTTTTGATGATGGCTTTGAAGACTTGATAGGTTTCTTACTTTTCAAAGAAGCAAGAACATGTTCTTCTTTTTCTTCTTGAGTATTGAAAGACTCTTCTTGTTGTAACATATTTACCATATTTTCAAAACTTGGTTTTTGTTTTGTGATAGTCAAATTAGTCACAAAGATTTTATATGAGGGTGGCAGAGCTCTCAAGACAATGGTTATAATTTATTTATCTAAGACTATTTCACCCAAGGATCAAAGTTATTCCCTTAGTGTTACAACAAATCTAAGAAAGGCCTCTACTTTTCCACTTGATCTCAATTGAGAGAATGAAGTTGACTTTGTAGATGTAGAATAGTGCTCTCATTTTTAGCCTCATGTATTGTTTGCAGCTTGTCCTAGGATTCCTTAGTTATTTTGGCTTCACAGATGTGTGGTTGACCTCATATGATACCCCAAACATTATGATCAATTTTTCATTTTGATTGGATTTATCCTACTTACGTTGATCAATGTCAGTGGTATGTCAATTGTATGAGCTATTGGCAATATAGCCACCTAGGTCCCTAGAACATTTGGACACTTGGAGAGGGGTACCTCCTTTCAAAACTAGTTGAGTATGACCTTCTTGTAAGCACTTTACTGATGTCTATTGCATTGATACCTTAGGCATATTTGATGAGTTAGGTTGGTATGTTTTACATCGAAGAGTGTATCAAAAGTCTTACATAGAATCATTACAACCTTGTCAAAGATCTAATCCATAACCAAAGGTTCTCAAATATGCCGATCAATGTAAATTATTCTCAAAATCCTTGCATAGTTTCATGTTTCAAATTTGAGTATTTTGAAGGTAATTCAATGATAAATGTCCAAAATTGGGGGTTGTGTCAAGTTTTCAAGTTTCATAAACCCTCATTATGCTATGACCACCACTTTTTATTGTAAAACATGTTGAGAATATATAGTAATATTATCTTGTTAAAGGGCTACCTATGAATGTTTTCCACTATGAGGTTGTGCTAAATTCAGTTCACCAATCCATGATGAGGAGGGCAGTCATGAAAAGAGTCTCAAGAAGTCATGATGGCCTCATAAAGGCTTGTTGAAAACATGTTTTCAATGTTAAAAGAGGTGCAACGCTGAATAAAAGTTTAAAGGTCACTATTAAAGTCATTTTTTCATATCTTGAATATTCACGTCTTGAAGTGCATTTGATGCATTCAAAATTCCTCATGAGTCATTATAGGATTTCATAACTCTCCATAATGCTTTGAGACCATGTTTATAATGTAAAAGTTGAATTGATTTAGTCTTCATGCCTCTTATCATCTCCTTATGACTCCATTTAACACACCCCATGTATTCAATGAGACCACTATATCATGTAAAAGGGAGTGTTTCATCATGATATTCAAGTCAAAACTCATTCCAATACATAAACTCCTCTCAAAAGGATTTTTTTCAAGTGAATATTAGTTGATGGTAGGTCTTAAGTGTGGAAGAGATATGCAAGCATAGGTCTCAAGATCAAGAATTCAAGTCTAAACATAAAAAATATTTGCAGGCCTGGTTTTGTGTAGAGAAATACCAAGGAGGGTAATCCACATCTAATATGATCACCTCAAATTCTTAAATAGTCACCTATAGACTTTGAGAAGGGTAAACAACACATACAATTCATTAACAAAGACAAAACACTAAAGTTTTAGGCTTATGCAGGCAAAAAAATCACATTCTATCTTAAATATGGTGATAAATGGTGAGGGATAGATAATGGAGAATTTGAATAGGGTTCCTAAGAGTATTCTAAATGTGTTATGAGGAATAATGAGAGTAGAGGAGATATGAATCATCATTAAGAAGATATACTGTTTCTAAACCCTTGCAAAACCCTAGAGCCCATGGACTTGTTTTCTTATGTTTGAAGCTTGTTTCAATGAAGTGAATGGAAATATAGAGAATATAAATATGATTTAAATAAAATTAAGGAACATAAAAATAGGATTTCAGGTCATGGAATCATTCTAAAGGGTTTCAACAAGGTCTCAAGCTTGAATGTGCTTATATAGGCCTACAAAATTGTAAATGATAATTTTAGAGGATTTTTGTGATTTAACCTATACAATAAAATATTTGATAGAATATAAGGGTAAATAAATTCCCAACACAAAAATAATGAGCTTTTAAAACCCCATAAAACTCAAAATACAAAAAATTTACTAAACTAGCAGGCTTGTTGCCCTATGACATCTTAGAACCATTTTATAACTTTTAAAATTGGTATAATATCCATATGGTATATGATGAGAATGAAACACAAAAATATTGTACATGTCTACTAAAAATGGAGGAAAACAATCTTCAAGAGGACCAAAAATGGCATAACTCAAGAATGGGTGCTCTAAATGTTTTGAAAATTTAGGTGCATGTGTTAAAATATTGTATAAATATAATTAAGTTGTTATCAAGGTTTTGAGGGCAATATATGAGGATTTATATATGATTGTCTATAGGCAGGCCTTGTTTTAGGCCTGATTGAGTGGGCAGCTAGTATGGTCCCACCAAGGATTAAGAGGATATATAATGGTGTGGAAGGCTAAACGGAGAGTGGATGAATATCATGAATTCAATTTTAAGTACCTAATCAGGTAAATCATGCATATTTATGACAATCATGGGAGTCAAGGTAGTTTTAGGCTTAATTGGCATACAACAGAGAAAAGGTGGGCTAGTTAATGCTTTATGGAGATAAAAATAGACCACGCTATAATATTTTAGATAAAAATGACGAGGTGTTTGTCCAATTTTATCATATTCATTCCTCTCCAAAATTCAATTATTCCAAATATACCTCCTTCTATGCCACATTCCAATGAAGGTCATCAAGCAAACAAGTTAATGCATTGAGGAGGATTAGGAGTATGGATTCTCATTGTCTATTTTCAAATTTGTAACTGAAATTATGATGTAATGATAACATTCATGATCCTCTAGTGATCTCTTTCTCTCTTTTTCCCTTATTCTACTATATGTAGGTCTGAAATTACCATTCTAAGGATCTCATCTTTTGGTGATGGCATAACCCTGCCAAAATGCATTATGCACTTGATTTTGAAACAATGAAGGACTATTTATACCCTCTCATGGCTTGAATTCCATGTGTATTCTATGATTTATTTATGATATCCCTCTAGTGAGGTATTTTCCCCTTGATCGTGTCCAATTTCACTTCATCTCTATACAAGTGAGCTATCTTTTATAGGTCATAGTTTGTGTATCCTTATGGTTTATACAATGCTAGTTATGGTTATGAATGCTTCCCATTCGAATGTTACCATATATTTTTATACATCTCTATGAAACACTTATGCTAGACAATTCATGAGTGAGTTGTGTATGCCACAGTTCCCATGGTTTCTATTGTGCAATCTCAAGTAGGTGGAGGAGATAAACTTATTCTAGCGTATCACCACTTCGACTTTCAGTTCTTAGTTTCATGTTTTTCTCTCTCCCTTTTCCTCATAGTGTTAGTGTTAGTGTTAGTGTTAGTGTTAGTGTTAGTGTTAGTGTTAGTGTTAGTGTTAGTGTTAGTGTTAGTGTTAGTGTTAGTGTTAGTGTTAGTGTTAGTGTTAGTGTTAGGGGAACCAACCCTCTCTAGAGTTTCACTACTCACATAGGATCACCCACAACCTAAGGAGTGTTCTTATTATATCAGTTAGAGGTAAAAGTCATGAAACTACTTCTCCAAAGGGTGAAACTCTGATTTGATAATAGGAGACATCTACAACATATTAAATTTATTCAAATTCAAGTTGATTTATAATTTTTTTCTTCCAAGTAGAGTAGTTGTTAATTTTGAGTAACTGAGAATCTGATAGAAATAATTTTAGTGCTAGTGCAACCATGATCAATATTATGGGTGATGAAATGGTTCTTTATCACTTCAAGTATCAAGGTCACCCTTTCTATATACTGTCAAACTGATATACAAGACCTTTCTATATATGTACCCTTCTTATATACCAGTCGGTACGTGGAAGAAGCCTACCCTTTATATATACCTAATGGTACATGAAAGAGGCATTAATTATGTGAAAGAGTTTGGTACATGGTACCTAGACAATACAAAAAGGGGTTCATCCAATCATTAGCACCTACTTAGATGGAATTTTACATACACGAGTGTAACTTCTCTATATACTTAGAAATTCCACCTTCAAGATTTATACCTTTCAATTATAATAAATGGGTAATAAAGAGATGGATACAAGTTCATGTGCCCTTATTTCTCCCTGATGATATATAGGGATGATGCCCAAATTTCATTGTTACAACTATATTAGGTTATATATACATTAACTCAAGTGCGAGAAATTAACCCATAAATTTGAGTTAGAGGCATAATTTATACCAAATGCTAGATTTGAGTTTAAAACTCATGATTTGTGCAATATAATGAATAAATTTACAATTTATTGCAATGCAATATTAGAATAGAAAATTACAATGTCTTACAATCAATACAATATAGATAGGAAATTTGCACCCTTTTCTCTTAAAATTTTGAAATTTTTGCAATTTTTTTTTTGGTTTTTGGGTTCTTTGGCCTCTTTTTCTCTTTCCCACCTTTTATTGAAACATTTGCCTCTTTTTAATTTTTTATGAATTTTCTAGCTAAATTTAGAGTAATTACCAAAGATAGTGAAAAAAAATTGTACTTTTGGGGGGAATTTGAATGTCATACCTATTTTTTGCTAAAAGACAATCCTAACAACCCGCCTATGCATCATATCAAGTTTATAAGAGAGAAAAATTGTATTTAAAGTCTATAAATCTCTACTTTTTAATGAAACCCACTTTCCTTTCAATACCACATGTTTGCTAAAAAGGTGGCTTTGGACAAAATTTGCAGCAAAGGAATAATTTCAAAGGCAGTTTTGAGGTTAAAATGGGCAGTTTTAGAAAAAAATATAGCAGAGAAGGATTTAAAAAGGTGGTTTTGATTAATAAAGGTTGTTTTTGGCACCTAAGATTAATCGTTTAAGCTTATAAACTAACAAGTTTATTTATAAACTATATAAATGATAAATTTAAACTACCAACCTTTCAAATGTTGTCCATGTGTTTGTTTTATGGGTTGGAAGATATGTGAATGGTGTCGCAAGAAGAATTAATTAATAGCATGCCTCAGCTTCATGCATAGGATGTTATATATGCAGGTTAAAGTCTAAGTTCTTATATTCAAGTATGACTCCCTTAGGTGATCACCACGTCCTAGCTTGGAATACACCATTAGGATGCCATTTTTTCTATTTATAGCAACTTGTTTTTGTATGGTGGTTTTGATCATATTTCATGTGGAGAAAACACATTCTGATCTATAGTGCCACATCCAACAGATCCCATCATGCTTCAGTTGCATCCACTTTGGTGTTAAAATATGGTGCTTTAAATGGAATGACGTCCAAAATAACTTGATATATTCAATGCTAGATTTGAATCAGCGATTCTCAAATGGGGTTAGAATCCCGCATCTTAGATGGTCCTAAATTTTAGTTGAATGAAACTCCAAATGACAATAAAATATAAGATGATTCACTCATAATCCAATTGCCCTTGGATAATAGATATCCTTTCCAGTGCATTTTTTATGCAAGGCTATGGGGAATAAGTCCACACAACTAGATTAACGAATCAGAGGAGTCTCAATACTCCAATGCTAAATATATAGTATACCACCAATCTCACAATGCTTAGAGAGTACATGGGTTCTTCCCAAGTAGAGAGCAAAGCTCTAATACTATATTTTATGAAAAAATAATATTCTATTTATTCAACTTGAATAGATTTACAAGCATGTATTTATACATAGAAATATGCCTAAAATATTCTCGATATATTATGGAATGCATTATCCTATTATCCCTATGAATTAGGGTTACAAACAACCAATCTCCCTAATACTATACAGGAGTTATAATATTCCTTATTTGAAATATATATAGAAGGTTCTAAACAAACTAATAATCTAACCTATCTACTATGAGTAATAAAACATTACTCATTTACATTTATTTTTTAATGGTGAATTAATCACCCCTAGGCTAGTCCTAACAATAACTACATAAGGCCTTATTTATAAACATGTAATGTATGTAACTGTAGTTCCTTAAGAGTTTTCTAGGGCCAACTAACTTACACATTTTATTCCTCTTGTGACATTATACAAAATTGGGTCAAAGTTTAAAGGATAAGAAAACTACAAAATTCTACCCATCAACTCTATGAAGAAAAACAATGATATATATCATCATCTATTCACACAACATCCCTAAAAATTTAAGATCCCAAAAGTTAGCAAAGGACAAAATCAACTAAAAGAGTTTAGAATCATGGGTCTACATATTATGCCTGGGTCAAATCCATAGAGTGACTAATTTGACCCTTTTCTGAAAGCTACTTTTTCATGAAATGATTTATGGGTTTTGTTCATCTTGTTATTTGGACATGTTTTGCACTATTTTTATCCTCTGACAATGCACGTGTAAGTCATAATTTAGGTATTTATCTATCAACCTCCTTTTTAAAGTTTAGAATATTCAAATATCTATTTTAACACATTTCAAATGTGTATTCATTGTTGTCTTTACATAGATTTCTATTGTATAATAGTTTTAATGTGTTATACATATTATAAACACCATTGTGCACTAAATAGTTAAAATATATATAAGAAATCAATTAGAAGAAGTTAAGACATGGGCACATATAGTGAAATAACCACATGATTAAAAAAAAGAGCTAATAGAAAATAAGTTAAAAGATAGATTATAGAGGAAAGAAAATAATGTGACTAGTTAACAAACATAATCATCAAATGAGTGAAATACTATGGAGAAAGGGATGACACATGCAACTTAGTAAGCGACTTTCTCAAAGACCAACTAAAATGGAAAGGTCAAATTTGAAAAATAAGTAGAATCATAAAATAAAAGGAAGGAGGAAGAGACAGACATATTCATGTCACAATGATGAATCTTGAGGACAAAACATGGGTATGATGAAAGAGATGTTTTTTGAGAGGTTCACAATTCTTATTGGATAAAGACCTAATCATATGGAATCAATAAGAGAGAAACAAGGAATGGGCCAAAGTGAAAGCAACAAGGAAAATAGAAAGATGTGCATATCTATACAATAGGAAAGCATATATTACTAACCAAGGGACTATAAAAAATAGGAATTAGGGCCCCCTAGGAGAATCTTATATTGGTATTTTGGAATTGTAGATGCTACAGTTGGAGAAGAAGACCTAGGTTAGGGCCATAACTACTAATAGAGATATACTCATACTGATGGAAACAAATGAGCACGAAGGTTGAAAGGCTTTTTATTTTGAGGAATACAAGAAAGCAAAAATATACAATAAGGTAATATAAAATGAGAGGACATGACGGAGTAATGGTTTTACTCAAATACACTTAGGAAAAAAATTATAATAATGGATAAACAAGATGTGTGTGTGTGTGTGTGTGTGTGTGTGTGTGTGCATGCGTGTGTGTGTGCGTGCGTGTGTGTGTGTGTGTGTGCATACATGTGCATGTGTGTGTGTACACACACACACACACACACACACACACACACACACACACACACACACACACACAAAAACACAAACACATGCATGCATGCATATATATACATATATATAATAGAATCATAGAAAATGATACAACACTTAACATGACTACTTGTTACTTTATTTCTAAACAATACGAATCCTATAAGAGGATTTATTTAGATCATGAAGACCCATATTCATCCTTAAATGGGTACACGTGAGCTTATAATAAGCTATGGGATATAATACTAGTGTGGGATTTCAATTCAAGGGCAACAAATAAGCACACCAAGATTATAAATAATAATTCATTATGGCTAGAAGAAGAGGAAAATCAACAATGGAATAGATTCTTAGAAGATGAACATTAGATCATCAAACATTACAGGGAAGAATTATTGAGATTGTCTAGTACATATAGTTTGATCATTTACAATGGTATGAATAAATGGTATAAATCAAGAGATTACACATGTAAAACCCATAATAGACAAAGTGTTATTGATTATGTTATATGTTTGCAAAAAAAAATCTAGAATTATAGAAATGGAAATAGAGGATTTTATCTTGGAACTTAAATCAAAACTCAATCCAATTTATGTAAAGTTTCAAATGCGAGGAATTAATCCACAAGATAAACACATTTGGGTCACTAATTACAAAGCACCAACTAAATATAATACCCTCCTGATGAAGAAAATTTGGCATACCTTTAGGGTTGCTTTGATAAATGTTAGGTTGTGGAGCTAAAAGATTCACTAATGCAAACATGGAGGAGGTTGCTGAGTTACAGAGAAACTGACGTCGACAGTGCAACTGATGTCGGTCATCTTCAGTGTTCACAGTAATCGATGTCGATTATGGGTCGACTGACATCAGTCAGACAAGCACCGACGTCGGTAGCCTGTGTGTGCATGCATTTGCATGCGCTTCTAGAACTGGTCTTATTTTAGATGGACAATTTGTTTACATGTAAAAGACTAATTTTAGGCTTGAGTCTGTGTTTCTAATTATTGTAATTAGAAGTATAATCATTGCTTGCATGGGATCTATATAATAGACTCATGGGGCTGTATTGTAATTTATAGAATCAGAAGGGTTCTATCCAAGGGAGAATCATAAGGACTTGGTGAGGCAAGGACAAGGGTTCTTCTGGGTGTGTAAGATCTAGGTCGACAAGTGTGCAAGGCCAGGTTGATTTGCGGTATAGCAAGTTCAGGTGAGATCTACATCGTAAGTAAGATCTAGGTTTGCAGGTGTGCAAAACCAGGTTGATCTGCAGGTGTGCAAGATCAGGTGAGATCTACTTGGAGTACGTGGTGTACTCAAACTTGGAGTATGTGTGTGTACTCGGTGGTACTGGTAGTATTGTTACTGACTGGTTTAAACACAAACTCGAGTATTGAGTTGATTATGTTTGTAATTGAGAGAGAGAACTCTTGAGGGAAGATTACTAGTACTCCCAAGAGGTGTGGGAAGAGTGTGATCTCTTTATTGTATTTCCTTCTGGATGAGTATTAATACAAGTGTGTATTGCCTCTCATATTTTGTGTTGTTTCTGAATTCTAGTTACTTATCATTCTGGTTAAATCTCGTGTTTAGTTGCTTATACAAAGATAATCAAGTGTACTCTTAGTGAGCAGGGATCCTGACAATTGGTATCAGAGCTTGGTTAGGTACACTAACAGGTGGTCAGAGAGTGTTAAGTGTTTGTTGATTACAGGTCACTCTCAGGGGTTTTTGATTGAGTGGGAGTATAGCAATGGCAAAAGAAAGTACACTAAGAACGGAGGAATTCAATGGCAAGAATTCTCAATTACTGAATTATGGAAAGAAAGAGCAGGTAAAGAAATATTGTTGGTTGGTAGAAGATCAGCATGAAGGAAATAAAAAAGTAGATGTTGCAGGAATTGTTGCACAAGATGCTCTTGTATGTTCCTTGGATAAAGTAGAATCTTAGACTATAGATTCTGTTGCCTCTTTCCATGCAGCCTCAAATAGAGTATTTTTCCATGATTATGTCCATGGAGACTTTGGAAAGATTTATTTAGGGGTTGGTGAGCCTTGTCAAATTGTTGGCAAAGGGGAAGTGCGGCTGAAATTGTAGACAGGCAACACATGGTTGTTGAAGAATGTCATGCAGGTCCCAGTCTTGAAGAGGAGTCTAATTTCTTTAGAAAAGTTGGGTGATGAGGGATGCACAGTAACTCTCACAGTGGATGCACTTGAATTAACATGTGGTAAGAAAGTAGGTACTCTTTATCTATCTACTTGTATTACTGATTCTCCTTCTAGTTTATCTACTTTAGATGTAGATGCGAAGATGTGGCTCTGTAGGCTTGGTCACATGAATAAGAAGGAGATGCATGTTCTTAAGAGGAAGTCTGATGTCTTTGACAAACTTAAGAACTAGAAAGCCTTGGTTTTCATGGAGGAGATGATGGACAGAGATTAGTCACAGGGGCTGAATAATTCTAAGTAGGGCAGTTTGGATAGGATTTTGATCCAAGGTGAGCTAGCAGGTAAAAAGTCATCACTCACAGGAAAACACAGGTACCGACGTCGATCAAGTGGAACTAACATCAAATAGGCAGGTACTAATGTTGATCATGTGCAAACTAGAGTCAGTGGTGTCAGGCAGGTGGTGACTGACGTTGATAAGGGAATTGACGTCGGCGACTAGGTGGGCACCGATGTCGATCAAGGAACTGATGTCGGTGATCAAGTGGGATTGACATCGATCGGGTGCAGACCAGGGTTGACTACAAAATGGATTTTGGGCAAACAGTAAGCTGTCAAGGAGTCTCAAATTTCCATGAGGAAGACTGAAAGGGTAAGTAAGCCTCAAATTTGTTATTCCCCTTCTTTACACTACTTGTTGCTCACTGATGGTCAAGAACCAGGAAGTTTTGAAGAGGTAGAGCTTATAGAATCTAATAAATAGTGGGAGCATGGCATGAATGAGAAAGTTGATTCCTTGGATGAGAACCAAATGGAAGATTTGGTAGAGTTGCCAGTCGAAAAGAAAGCACTGACAGATGAATGGATTCCCAGGTTAAAGAAAGGAGAGAATGGACATGTGAGACGGAAGGCTAGGTCATATGGTCTTGAGCAAGCTCCAGGATAGTGGTACAGGTTTGAAAGGTGTATGACAAAGCATGGCTTTAGTCAATGTCATTGTAACGATTGTGTTTATTTTACCAGGGTGGATAATGGTCGCGACATTATCTTGTTACTGTATGTAGTGTATATGCTTGATGCAAGGTCACACATGCAGGGTTTTGCTAAGCTAAGGTTAAAATTAGTTCAGTGGTGTGCCAAGAAGGATTTAGGAGGAGCAAAAATCCTTGGCATGAGTATTCCTATAGATAGGGAAGATCATAGGTTGATGTTGTCTCAGGATGATTGTGTGAATAAGGTAGTGGTGAGGTTCAATATGCAGGATGCAAAACCGATTAGCACACCTATGGATGGATAGTTCACAAAACAATGTCCCAATTCACATGATGAGGTTAAGTACATGTGTATTAGACCTGATATTGCCCCAGTAGTGGGAGTTGTCAGCGAGTTTGTGACCAATCTAGAAAAGAAGCACTGGAAAGTAGTTCAATGGATTCTCAGGTATCTGAGAGGGACCAGCAGCAGGTATACACGTGATGTAGGGTCAGGGACTTCTCTACATGGGTATGTAGATTCGGATGTGGCAGGGGACTTGGATGATAGGCATAGCACCACAAGATGTGTGGTGGTTGGTCTTCAAGATTGAACTTGAAGAGGGATACAAGCCAAGAAACAAATTAGATGATGTACAGGTATAGGTATAGATGCAGCTATTTATCTCCAAGTGGGAGATTGTTAGGTTATGGAGCTAAAAGCTTCACTGATGCAAACATGGAGGAGGTTGCTGAGTTACAGAGAAACTGATGTTAGCAGTGCAACCAACATCAGTCATCTTTAGTGTTCACAATAACCAACGTCGGTTATGGGTCAGCCGACATCGGTCAGACAGGCACCGAAGTTGGCAACCTGTGTGTGCATGCATTTGCATGCGCTTCCAAAACTGGTCTTATTTTAGACAGACTGTTTGTTTGCATATAAAAGACTAGTTTTAGTCTTGAGTCTGCATTTCTAATTATTGTAATTAGAATTCTAATTATTGTAATTAGAATTCTAATTATTGTTTGCATGGGATCTATATAATAGACTCATGGGGTTGTATTGTAATTTGTAGAATCAGAAGGGTTCTATCCAAGGGAGAATCATAAGGACTTGGTGAGGCAAGGATAAGGGTTCTTCTGGGTGTGTAAGATCTAGGTCGGCAGGTGTGCAAGGCCAGGTTGATCTGCAGTATAGCAAGATCAGGTGAGATCTACATGGTAAGTAAGATCTAGGTTTGCAGGTGTGCAAAACTAGGTTGATTTGCAGGTGTGCAAGATCAGGTGAGATCTACTTGGAGTACGTGGTGTACTCAAACTTGGAGTATGTGTGTGTACTCGATGGTACTGGCAGTATTGTTATTGACTGGTTGAAACACTAACTCAGGTATTGAGTTGATTGTGTTTGTAATTGAGAGAGAGAACTCTTGAGGGAAGATTACTAGTACGCCTAAGAGGTGTGGGAAGAGTGTGATCTCTTTATTGTATTTCCTTCTAGATGAGTATTAATACAAGTGTGTATTGCCTCTCATATTTTGTGTTGTTTTTAAATTCTAGTTACTTATCATTCTGGTTAAATTTCGTGTTTAGTTGCTTATACAAAGGTAATCAAGTGTGCTCTTAGTGAGCAGGGATCCTGACAATAAACAAGTTTTATGATGGGAAAATGAGAGGGCATCTGAAGTTGCACTTATCCTATTTATAGTGAGATATTAATTCACATAATTCAAAGAGCTCTAATCACATGTAAAAAATCCAACCTAAGAAGAAGAAAAATAACTTTCCAACAAATCCATGGTATGATGGCGAATGCAAGATAGTCGGAAGAACACTAAATTAGCCATTGGGTGTGATGAAGAGAAATGAAAAGGTCTATGGCCAAATGGTGAGGATAAAAAAATAGTACACAAGAATAAGACAAACATAGTTCATATACTTAGGAAAATATAATCCACAATATTTTGTAGGAGGCAACATAAATAAATAATGTAAACAAAAAATAACATTACAATAAGTTAGTGGTTGGAGTATTAAAAAAACTATATGAACATGAAACATAAAATAACACACCCCATACAATCCATGTTAAAGAAGAACTTTTCACAATAAGAGACATTCGACAAGGGATTAAGATATTAGGTAAAGTCTAAGTCATAGATGGTCTATATACAAAATATCTAAAATGGGAGCAAAGATATTATCACCACACATCAAATAAATATTTATTGAGGTTATTAAAAAAGGCTTCGTGATAGATGGACAACTAGTGTTACGATACATTTTTTTAAGAGAGCATATGCTAATAACCCTTCAAACTACTAAAACATCATGGTTGATTCCCTCTTCACAAAACTTCTTGGTAGTAATGATAGAATGTTGAATCAACATTTTGGCTAAATAAAAGGAAAGATAAAAAGGTCAAGCAAATTTTAGACCAAAGTATTCAAAAATTGATTGTTATGTCACACCAAGATACTTGCTTGAAAAGGTTTGGGATATAAACAATGAAGTCTCCTATTATTTTTTAGATTCCAAGAAAGTATTTGATATATCACAAAGGAGAAAATTATGGAGCAAAATGGAAGAACCAAGGGTCCCAATACACTACAAGGCAACAATCAACATACTATGTGAGTAAATGAAGGCCAAAATAAAAATATGGGAATGGTTTTTCGAGTGCTTTCGGAGAAACATAGGTGTTAATTAAGGTTACCCTTTATCTCCTACTTTGTTTGGGCTATATATCAATAAGCTATAATAATGGATATTGTTTTATCAAATTTAGTGATTAAGAGAGTTTTGATATTAATTAGACAAACTGCTAAGTAAAAATAGATTTGATAAAATATGAAATAAATCACACAAATTGATTTGGAACTTGATAAATATAGAGATATGTTAAAAATGAAAGTAACAAATAAGAATCACTTAGCGATAAAATCAAATATGTCAGACAATAAGTGTGACTATAAAACTAATTGTATGATTATGTGAGGTCACTATAAATTAGGAATAGGGCTTTACATTTGCCTAGGATAAGTCCAACTTGCATTGGTGTCTTTGATTTTTGTGTAAAAATAGATTAGTGTGCCTTCACCTATAGTTCCTATGTGCATGATCTAATCTGTGTGATTTGTTGTGGAAGCCACTATGTGCCTTCTTCTTCACTTGAAACCCTACCTCAATAGGTCATGAGGAAAATGAAATAAATGAGAAAGGGGGGTTGGTAGTTGAAGTTGTGCTTGACCTCAACACCCCCTATATTGAGCATTTCCTATATACAATTACTTTGAAGAGGGATCAAACTCCATGCAGTTCCCCTATGATATGATGGTGTGTGTGAAAGACTATTGTAATGATATATGGTGGGGTAATCCTTATGTGATTAAATACTCAAATAATGACTTGTAAGGTGTATTCATACTTATCTCAAGACTAATAAGGTTTTGTGGACTCTGAATTAGGAAGAATAGGTTCTTTCTTTTTAATGTGCATTTATATATTTTGGTGATTTTTTATCATGTGAGCCTATAGTGAGCAAATGGTTAGAAAATGTGCCTCTATATTGATCATTTTAAAATCCTTTAGATGAGACTTTGTTAAATATGTGGGATGACCTGTTAGGTGGTTTTAAATTTGAGCAACTATCTTTTATTTGGTAGGGGAATGCAGTCAATGGATTTAGACACTAACAACAAGTGAAATTGTCCTAAAGGAGCAGCCTTGTCTAAAGAATAAAGACAACTAAACTATAAATATGGATCAGTCTAGGAATGAGCTTAAGTTAGTTAGAATGATGAATAGGAACATTTAGTAATCATTAGTTCTTTGGAGACATAGGTCATATACATAGAAGTGAAGGAAAAGCAATCAGAGGTTGTAGAATTGACATCATCCAAGTGTGTATAAGATGATATTCACAAGTGCATTATTTTAACAATAAATGTAAAGTTGTGTTTAAATTTCCCCCTTTTTATTATAGTAATGCATCAAAATAAAAAATACTAGAGTAAAATGAAAACAATTATGCCTAAACTTACATGTGAAAAATAATTTTGAATGTAGGACAAACAATAAACTTTAATTCACACAAACCTATAATGAAATATGTATAAATTAATCCTTGCATAGGATGAAAATATGAAAGTAAATACAAGAAACTTATATATCAAATAATAAGGAATAAATACACTTGTTTGGGTACACAAATTGTAGTGTTTTCTAGTGTAAAACTAGTGACTTTAAAGAGTAGGACCTTGGATATTTCTTTGTTAAAAAAAATTAGATCAGACTATGTATGCCCCAATTCTCATTAGAAGAAGAAGTGTTTAATAAATCAAGGTTTGATTGAATCCATCATTGCATACCCAAGGTAGTAGAGTAAATTGGAATATTTGTATGAATTCTAATAGATCATTTTAGTGCAAAACTAGTGCAAAAATATGAATCAACCACTATACATGGAATAAGTTTCATTTATGGTGTAGAACTAGTGCAAAAATAACATTATCTAATTTTGGTGTATACAACATAGAGAATGTCATGAATTATCATTCTTTGTTAGAAATTGGTGCAAAACTAAGCAATAACAATGGTCATGTATCACACATATGTCCCTAATATGGTATATGGGTGTATATAGATTCTAGAATTGAGTAATATTATGTGATTTTCTAAGCAAAAACTTATGTGATAAACTCGAATGCATGTCATGCATGATGCCTCCAATATGAGTAGAATCTAAGATAAATTTGAGTATTCATATGAAATAATTATGGATACCTATCGAAAACTATCCTACGACTGATTGTGATTTTAATAAATTATGGAAAATATTATTTTTTGACTATTGGGATGACATCGTGTTATGATTGACTTGTGCTCTAATCCAAATTGAGTGTTTTTATCTAAAATTGCTTTCTAATAAAAATTTAGGTATGGACTATGATCAATTAAGCATTTTTTTCTCTTTTGAGGTGGGTTATGAAGCTTACACAATAACTTAGCTCAAAATAAGAAAGTATGTGAATTATGTTAAATCAAATATTGAAATCCATATTAATAATGATAATGTTAGATATCATGACATCATCATAGATAAACTGAACAATATAGTAACATAATATGTATGTAAAAACAAGCATATATAGTGTCATATCAAGATAGATGTTAGTAATTAGGTACATAATGAATAATGATCATACATTGAGCATTTTAAATTGATATAGATTAATTAAAAGATTATGCATGATATCCATCATGGCATCAAATATCTATGAATATGCATTATGTCCATCATGGCATCAAAAAACTAAATAGACTAAGAAAACAAGAATCATTGTCATAATGCATACACCAATAACACACACAAAAGCACATAAAATAATCAAAAAGCTCAAGGGTCCACATATAAGGAACATGTTCAAATGTCACTCACATGCACATAAGGATACAATAAAGCTTAGAGATACAATCAAAGACATGTTCAAATGTTCACAATCCAAACAAGCTAAATACACACAAGACATGAAGTAAGAAATCAAACATGAAAAACATGCATGAACAAGTGAATTAGATATAAATAAGCAACTTATAATATCATGATATTTAGTAATTCAAGTATCGAGTAATATAATAATGTGAAATTAAGTGAACAATGATAATAGATTATGCATAATGTATTGTACGAAAGTAGGAACAATAGAGATAGTCATAAAACAATAAAGAATGTGTAAAATGATGCCCCCTGAAAACTTGTTGAGATATAAACAATATATAGAGGCCATGTGATTGGTTTAAATCTAATAAATTAGAGCCTGCATTCACTGATATAAGTCTACTAGAATCTGATAAGAGTATAATGTGTTACTATATGGGTTAGAGTGGTTTTGTCTGTGTACAGTTTATGGATCTGAGACAATATCACCACTTACAATTTCATTTAGAAATAATAACCTATATGTTATAAAACTCACTCAAGTAAACTTTTAAATAATATTTGATATAAAATAGATATAGAGAAGAAGTATATATACTAAGCACAAATCAATTGATGTAAATTAACTAAACATAACATGTATAGGTCCTATTTTTTTTTAATTTTATGAAATATTCTACTTTTTGTATGTTTATATATATATATATATAATGTTCAATATATTCTTGGTTGATTTTCTTCAAGTGAAGCTAACTAATAAAATTTTGTGCTCAACTTTTCTATAATCATATACGGACCCAACCATTTTACCTTGAACTTGTCTTTGGTTTCTTGTTTTGCATTGGTATTCTTTAGATTTTCCTTTAAAACTATTTAACCCTAAAATGAAATATATGTACTTAGAGTTAGTCTTATATTTGGATTAAATGGGTACATATAAATGAAATGGCACAAGGGTGATAATCATATATATAACAAGCCAATTGGATGTTAAATTCAGATATAAGCATGCACTGAATGTATTATGTTGAGATAGTCTAAATATAAAAAATACAAATATGTTATATATAAAAATGACAAATAAGTGAAGTACTTAGCTTATTATGATGATAATGTAAATATATATCTAGAACAAGCTGAAAGTAGGTGTTAGGAATAAATCAAAAATTAATGCAAAATAATTTCACATAATCGCAATAATAAAAGCTATGAATAGAGATACATAAATAACTAGAATTAAAACACACAACAAGAAGATAGGATTTAACATGGTTCACCCAATATGGGATACATCCACCAAGAAACACTTGCTAATATCTTATTACAAGCCAACAAGAGTACAATCCTCTCTCATATCAGTCTTCTCACAATTACAATGCACAAATATTGTTTGGACTTGTGCTCAACAAACTCTTTTGAATTTACACTTGAATTCACACAGTCTATTCACCTTCTCTAACTTAGTTCTCATAATATATTACCTATTATATGTCCATATATAATACATTAATAGGTAACCGACACAACAATTTTATAAAATATTGGGTATCAAAACCATGGGCCAAGTCAACCCATAACAGTTCCCCATTAATCATGGTTGATGACACCACACATATACAAGTATAGATAAACACGTATCTATACTCTTGAAAAAAGAGGGTCCAAAAATTTAAGAGTGTATAGTACATTTTAATGTATAATACTTGAAATAAATTATAATGTGGAAATAGGCTCCACAACATAACAACAGGTAGGAAGTAGATTCTGAAAACATTCATCAAATTTTGAATCTGACGCTTCTTGCTCTCTGGATAATAATGTCAGCATGGGATGGTTAGATCAACACTAATATATGGGTTCGATGTTTGTATCTTGTATGAAATGTCTATTGAAATAGGATGTGACTACTTGGATGCTTTTGAGGTCTAATTCACCTTTTTTCTAGTGCATTTAGACCTAGGTCATGGACAATCGCTCCTTATGAAATGGTAAAACCCTAGCTTTTCATCTTCAATGTGACCTTGGGGAAAATGGGTTAGTGGGCATATGGTGTCACACTGACACCAATGACCCCACTATCAAAGGACATTACTGAAGAATGCCTCAGACTAATGTAGTTCTCTCATATGTGTTGGCTTGTGTGTGAATCATATACTGTTTGCAAAGCAAACACAATAATGACCTTGCTTGTAACTTGACAAACCAGGCTCTTGGGATACTCTTTTAGTACTTCAAACATGTATATGTGATGTAACTATGACTGTTATGGAAATAGGGAAGCTTTGATAAATTAAATTTTTGATAGAGTGTTTTTGATAACTATTTTGATCACTTTAGTTTTTTTAGGTATTCATAGGTGAGGAACGAATGAGAGTTAATCTTGTTTTGTATCAATCCCTTTAGAGTCACATTAAAACACTTAGGTTGACCATTATAATATGTTTCATTTGTAAATTGGTTGACTTTAGGTAACTAGACACTTGCATTGGGGTAAGATAGTAAGGTCGATGCTACTGTCTAACCTAGACATTAGTGTCTAGGGAGAAAGAGAATATGTACAAGTTCAAAACTTTTAGAAATGGAAGATAAGTAGATTTTAAGCATTCTTAGTAAGATAAAAGACATAGATCATTAATATAAGACTGGTCAGACTAAGAGATATAGGCCAAGGGGCATAAAGATAGAGCAAACACAAGATTTATAGAAGCAGGAAAGGTAGAAAACTTAGAAGAACATCCAAAGTCTGAGTTTTCCAAGTTTACAAGACTGAAGTGTTATATAATCACAAAATATCATCTACATTCCCCCCCTTCAATCTAGTAATAAAATTTCTAGTTTAAAGAAAAAGAATGTGTACCTGGTGTGTGTATACACACCTTGTCTTTGTATACACACCTTGTCTTTACATGTGCCCAACTTGAGTGCTTTATTAGTGACTGACCTAAAATCAAGATCATGTTATATTGTAAAATCAATGCATATAATTTGGGCTGAAATTACTTGAAATAGATTGAAATTGAAAGAGTAAGGTTTAGGAGTACACCAATGTGTTGATGTAACTACCTTGTTTATTGGTAAATTATTTTACAAAATATGTATCATTATAAGGCTCTAAGATCTAAGACTGAAATGTTGTATAATCACAAAATATTGTCTACATTCCCCCCCCTTTAATATAGTAATGAAATTTTTAGTTTAAATGAAAGGAATTTGTACCTAGGTGTGTATACACACTTTGTCTTTACATGTGCCCAACTTGAGTGCTTTATTGATGACTGACCTACAATCAAGAGCATGTTATAGTATAAAATCAATGCTTATAATATGGGTTGAAAGTAATTGAAATAGATTGAAATTGAAAGAGTAAGATTTAGGAGTACACCTATGTATCGATGTAACTACTTTGTCTATTGGTAAATTATTTTACAAAATATGTATCATTGTAAGGCTCTAATATCTAATATATATATATATATATATATATATATATATATATATATATATATAGAGAGAGAGAGAGAGAGAGAGATTGGAAGGCACATGCCCCCAACTTTAGAGCAAAAGTGAGTTATCCTGTGGCAGTTGAGATTAGCTCAACTAAGCAACACAATGATAATTATAACTTGGTGAGGTTGGATGATCAATTACAACCTAAAAACTTGGAAAGATTGAGTGATTTGATTTTCTCAATGATACAAAAACATTAACCAACTACTATAGTAGATTAGCTTAATAAAATTCCCTAAACATTTGTGGGGTATCAGTACAAAGAAGTTTGTGATATGGTAACACTCCATAAAAGAGTTTTGGAATCTAAAACTAATTTAGATTTTATAATATCAGACACATGTTGCATATCGTATGCATCTTATATATGTCTCATGATGAAATTGTGTACAACAATAATACTAATGTATAGAATTTTACCACAACTATGAATTTGAATCATTTAACTATGTGCTTTGTCCAATTTAGATAATTGTGTGAATGTGGAGGACATGCTTCCAAAGCATGCCCCCAATGTATATGGAGAAGTTTGAAAACTTATATAAGTACCAATGTGGGGGACATGTTTCCAAATATAACCCCACAATAAATTAGAGATGTTGAATATTAAATAGGTATGGAAAACATACTTCCAAAACATGCCCCCATTGAATCTGAGAACTATGAATGTGTGGAATCCATGTCCATATGACATGCCCCCACCAAATCTAAAAACTAATATAAGTATCACATATTGAATGAGTGTGGAGAACATGCTTCCAAATCATACCCCCACTGAATCTAGAAACTGATGTAAGTACCATATACTGAATGAATGTGAAGAACAAGCTTTCAAATCATGCCCCCATTGTAATTTGGAAATTGTGCCAAGTGTAGAGAACGTGTATTTATAACATTACCCTACTAATACTCCCCCATTTTAGGTGAGGTAAAGATAAGAATTGTTAGTTACCTCACCTCAAAAGGATAACACAACTATATAATCTATGAATGTAACTATGTATCATAGACCTGTAAATATGTCTAGTTTAATGTATCATTGAAGCACATAGAACCAATGTGATCACATGTAGACGTAAGATACATGATAAATATTATGGAACTGTATAGATGGTAATAGCACAAGCTCAAAAACCAAACAAGGACACACACAAGAGCACATAAAAGCAAATCAAAATCCAAGGGTTCAAGGAGACCACAAATAAGGGGCATGTTCAAATGCCACAAATTTGAAGGGACATGACTTAGTAAAATTTCCATAAAGGCAAGAATGACATATTCAAATGTCCATACAATAAACAATGACATGTATAAATTTCAATGAAACCATAATAGGCATGGGAGTTACAAGCAAAGGAGCATATTTAAATGCTTGAAAAAGGAATACAAGACACTCAAGGAAGTGCATAAAGTAAAGCATAAGCAACTGACATAAACATGTCATAGTAACCCGTGGATCCAATGTGTTAGGAAAATTATGTCACATGTATAACATATCAAGTACCCTGTGTAAGATATAATCATGGATAATAATCATGTATAAGTACATATGTAAACTCAAAAATGATAATGTAGAGTGATCATCAAATCATATAACTTGTGTGTATCAAGAACAAAAAACAAATGCCCCTAATTTCCATATGACATGAGTATAAGGAAGGTCCAACATATGAAATAAGAATGTAACATGTGTCTACTTATGTCTGTATCACACTCAAGTAGAAGTGTGACACATAAGTGTATATAGGAGTAACTTAATATGTCATCCATCAATATAGAAGTAACACAGGGATGCCAAGGATCCAGTAGACCATGTAAGTGTTGAAAGTGTTTTTGGAGTTTTGTATGTTTTTTATTTTTTTAGTATTTTTGTAAAAAAAATTTAAGATGAAAAATCATCATATGATGTTATCTAATGGATGGCCATAGTTATCTCCCCACTATGAATCTAGTGTAATACCTAGGTTACACTACAGATGAGTATATATAGGTGTGATATATGTCACTATGGTATAAATGGTGCCCTGCATATGTAGAATAGGACTCTATGGCTAGGAAGAAATAGTAGGCACAACAAGAGTAAGGGATTTTGGAACCCATCATTGAGTGTTATGTGGATTCTTTGGTATTAAAAAAACATGTACATTTTGAGGTGCTCTAAATATCTGAACATGGTGTGTAGTATAATATTAGGATTCCATAGAATCCATTGCATGTCTCTAATGTAATGATCTCTCAAGTAGTGGTCACTTAGTAAAGGGGATTGATTGTTGCTTACCCTTTTACAGTGAATTAGCCTTAGTAGGCTTCATGTCTAGTTGTCTACATATAAGTTTATTTTGTTCAAGAGGATGCTCATATGGAATTATAGAAACTATAATTACCTAATTGACATAAATGTATTTAACACACCCATGTACTATAGAAGGTACTACTCGAAGAATATGTATCCAATATTTTCCCAATAAATATCACAAATGCATGTGGAAGGGATATCTAAAAAAGTACTAACCACATGTGCAAGACCAACCTATAAAGGCAAGTCAATCTTGCCAAGAACCTTATGGGAGGTCCCATTAAATACTCTAATTGATTTGGTATATGGGTGTAAATCATGATGAGTATAATTCAAGTGTAGAAGTAATGTCATAGTGCAAATGTTCTCACTTGCACTATTATCAATCATAACATTATGTATGGGGTGTGTATCAAGATATGTTTAAATGAATAAAAAATGAAGATCAGAGTCATCATCCTTAATTTCATTGTCATCAAAGGAAATAGAAGGTCTTTGATCCATGCTCCAGAGGTATATGTCATATATAAGTACTAATAACTCCATCTAGTGGGTATTTATAATGTGATAGAGGATGATGTGCATTATATGCCATTTGAACTTTTGGTTCCTTGTTTAGAATGGTCATGCAAAGGATTGTTCAATATTCTATTTATGGTGATCTCCAAGTTGTGATCCCAATTCCTTTGGAGTATCCTTAAATGTAAGTTTTTGGTCATCGATAAGATCTTGGATCTTGTGCTTCAATTTAAAGCATCTACTTTTAGAATGTCCTGGTCCTTTATGATATTCACAATAAGCATCCACATCATATCCTTTGGGTAAAGTTCAACTCATATCAACGTTGATAGGATAAGGAAGAGATATAAGCTAAAACTCTAGTAACCATAAGAGTAATGAAGTTGGGGACTTAGGTAGACATGTAAAATGTCTCCTTGGTGTATTATATAAGTTAAGTCGATTACGTTGTTATGAAACTATGTTAACCATTGTGGGTGTCTCCTTTTTAGGCTCAAGAAGTTTTACCTTATAACTTGGTTTAATTTTGAACTCGGTACTAGATGTAGATGCAATTGGTGTGTTTGAAACATACTTGAGCTTATTAAATGACGTAATATTCATTTCACGATCCCATACAAAATATTTGAACTTCTTAAAAATAATTAAATCATTAAACTAAGAAAATAAACTTTGATTGAATATATCTTGCAATTCTTTGTCTACCATAAGATTAGTCATGTGGACTAATATTGTCTTATAGCTCAAGACATATTCATTGATAGTTTCATTGGTTCCTTGTTTGATTTTTGCAATTTGAGCATAAGAAACTTTTCATAAAATTTTAATGGGAAAGCGTGCTAAGAACCAATTTGTAAGAGGTTTGAATACTCTTACAGATTGGAGAGTTAAATCATAGATTCACCTCAAAGCATAGTCCTTGAGGCTTTTTGGAAATAAATTGGTCAAAATTTTGCCATTGGAAGCATAGTCAAAGCATGTTGCATAAAATGTTTGAAGATGTTGTTTAAGATCACCCTTGTAATCATATAAATTGAACTTAGGTGCAACAAATCTAGTTGGCAAGGGGTGTAAAGATATTTTAAGTGTAATAGGGTTCTACAACACATCTTGTGAATCTATGGCACAAGGGGAATTTAAAGCTTTTTATTCAATGTTTATAATCATGTCTTCCAAGGTTTTTATAACTTGAAGGAATGATTGAATTATAGGCCCAATGGGATGTACATTAGTAATTTGAGTAGTTACCAAAGGGGATGAAAACATTGTTTGAGTAGTAATAGGCATTAAGACCGATATTTATGTTAAAATAAAGGGTAATTATGTGATAAATGTATCAATAGTAGTTTTAGGGAACAAAGGTTTAAACACATACTATGTGCCCCTACTAGCTATAGGTGGATTGATAAATGTGGGTTGAGTTATCCTACCTTCTAAGGATTCACCATTACTAGGTGAGGCAGCCTTAGTTTTATCTTCTTTACTTATTTAATCTCTTGTAACATACAAAAATGCATCTATTAACATCTTATTATTATTGAGATGATTATTTAATGCTTCTTTATCTTCCATTTAAAATCAAGTTTTTGCACTAACATTTTACATTGCTTAACAAATGAAAAATTCAAGATTTGTAACAAATTACAATAATAAAAAACCCTAAGTGACCTAGGGTTTGATGTTCAAAGATCGGGTTCACCAAATGTTTAACCTTAAAATGAAATATAAGTACTTAGAGTTTGTATTAGATTTGAATTAAAGGGGTGTATGGAAATAAAATGGCATGAGGGTGATAATAAGATCTATTGCAGACCAATTAGATGTTAAACTCATATATAAACATATATTGAATTTATTATGCTAGATATAGAAATGACAAAGAAGTGAAGCACTTAGCTTGTTCTAATGCTTATGTAGTTTTGGATTTGGAACAAGTTGAAAGTAGGCAGGGAGTAGATTTTGGATTTGTCACTTTTCAATCTCTAGACAATAACATCAATCTAGGATGGTTGCATCGACACTACTATCTGGGTTTAATGTTATTGTCCCATATATAATATCTATTGAAATATGAAGCAATCACTTAGATGTTTTGGGGTTCTCCTTTTCCTTCCCTTTGGTGAATTTATATATGGGTCATGGATAGTCACTCCTTATGAAATGGTAAAACCATATCTTTCCATATTCAATGTGAGTTTAGGTAAAAATGGGTTAGTGAGCACATATTGTTGAGCTAAACCCAATGACCTCACAGGAAAAATATGTTACTTATATAAGTAATACTATAAAGAGGGCCTCAGACTAATGTATTTATCCACTACATGTTGCCTTGTGTGTAAATCATACAATGTGTGCAAAGTAAGTACAATAGTGACCTGGCTTGTAACCTATCAAATCAGGATCTTGGGTTGCTCTTTTATTACTTCAGACATGTAGATGTGTTGTACCTATGAGTGGTATGAAAACATGGAATATTTTATCAATTGAATGCCTGATAGAGCGCTTTTGATAAGTGCCTTGGTCTCTTTAGTCTTTTTTAGGTATTCATAGGTGAGGAATGAATGAGAATTGATATTGTATTTATAACAATCCCTTTGGAGTAATAAATCACATTAAAGCACTTAGGTCGACCATTAGGATATGTTTCATTTGAAAATTGGATGACTTTAGGGTAATGGACACTTGTGCCAAGGTAGGATAGTAACATCAACATTATTGTTTGACCTGGACATTAGTGTTTAGGGAACAGGAGAATAGGTATAGACTCAAAACTTATAGAGATGAAAGATAAGTACATTTTAGGTATTTTAGGCAAGATAAAAGACCTGGGTCATTAATATAAGATTGGTCATACTAAGAAATATAGGTTAAGGTGCACGAAGACCAGATGTGAGACTTGTAGAAATAGGAAAGGTATAGAACTAAGAGGAACAACCAAGGTCTAGGTTTGTCAAGTGTATAAGACTAAGGTGTTATATAATCACAAAATATCATCTACAAAAATGAATTCAACAACCTTAAATTCTTTACTATAAATCTTTTTGTTATATGCCTTTTGAATGTGCTTCTAATATATTTTGAGATGTTCTACTACTTTTATGTGTGTATTATCCAATTATTCTAACTCATGTAAATATTTTTATCTGTATTGATCATTTGTAATAATCCCTTTGAAGGATACCTATAAATATGGAATTTATAATTGTAATAGAAGTACAACTTTTGTCCCAAAAACCAAAAAATATGGAATAACCCTAGTGGGTGCACAAATGCTCATGTAATAATCCCATAATGCATAAATTATTTGGTTATTCCAATCATCACCAAATTTTGTAACTATATTACTTAATATTTTGTTTATAGTATTATTTTTAGCTTCTATCTACACATTGTAATGAAGGTAATAATGGGTAGAGAATGTGTGTTGAATTTTATTTTATAGTGTAATTTTTTTGACAATTTTGTGCTTAAACGATGAACCATTGTATGTAATGATAGCTTAAGGATGCCTAAAGTGAGAGATGATATGTGTTACTAGGAACCAACATATATCCTCTAGATTATAATGGTTTAAATTTAACCCATTTGATGAAATATTTAGTAGATGTAATTATAAATTTATGCCTACTTATTGACTCAGGATAGATTTTACCAACCAAATCAAACCCCTAAAGTGTGAATGGCCAAGGTGAAATGATAGGTTGCATTTTATGTGAAGGTGCATGGTTTAAATTACTATGCCTTTTGCATTTGTCACATTTTTACATATTAATAACATCATGTTCTATGGTGGGCTAATAGTAGCCTAGTCAAATTAATTATATGACATTGTTTTTTCGCTAAATTTTTTGTCATATTTATTGTCATGTACCTATTATTTTACTAACTTAACCTCTTCAGAGTTTAGGCATCAGAGTAACTTTTCATTAAATGATCGCTTAAACAAGTCTCCCCACATAATAACATACCAAATTTCATCTATTTGTAATTCTTGTTTATATTTTATAGTAAAAGCATCTAGTGTGACTAATTTGTTCAAAAATTTGTATGTATGAGCAAACCATTTTGAGCTTTTAGTGCTATGTGCAATTGCCAAAACTAATAATGTGACCAAATATGCATCTGAAACCGATGTCTCTTGTAAACATCATATAGTTAAGATTGATTGATCATAATTTATGTCAATCAATATTCAATAAGCTGCACTAGCCATTATATCAACATGATAACTATCTTTCAGTGGAATATTCTCAATAGAAAATTTATCAAAATGTTCACGTAAACATTGTACCATATTTCTCTATGGGATTTATGTCTAATAAATGTCTATTATTTGGGTAACAAATACTTTTAAATTACCATATATATTGATTTATTTTATTTTTAAGGCACAAACAATGCACAATCCCAAGATCGGTGCCTCATATTCTGTGATATTGTTTGTACAAGAAAAACCCAATTTGTATGCCAATACCATAGGTTATCCATGTGGAGTAATAAAAAAAATACCCACTCCAACACTTAATGCACATTTTGAACCATCCAAAAACATTAACCATGTATCCTTAGTTATATTATATGTAGTGAAATCATCCCTGAAATTATCATTGAGTGATTTTGTATTTGGTAATGGTGTTATAGCTAATTGGTTAGTGATAACTTGGCCTTTTACCAATTTTTGAGATACAATCTTTAAATCAAGATCCATGAGTAACATTACCATTTTGATATGCATCTTGAAAAATGAAGATTTGACATGATAAATTTTAATGGATCCACCTAGCTAATAACTTAGGTTTCATTATTAATCATTAGTGTCAGAGTTTTTATGTAGTAAATACAAGAGCTAAACATAGTTTTTCCATTATGGTGTAATTTTGATAGTAATTGACAAGGGTGTGTCGAATATTATATATGCTCATTCTTTATGATCATCATCATATTGTGCTAATAAAGTGCCCAATGCATGATCTATAGTTGAAATATATAACAAGAGTGGTTTATCGGGGATCAGAGGCATGAGAATAGGTGGACTCAATAAGTATTGGTTAAGTGCCTTGAAACTCTTCTAAAATTTTATGTCCCATTCAAAACTTGTATCTTTTGTGACTAATCTTGGAAAGTGTTGTCTTATCTACTAATTGAGCTACAAAATGAAGTATCACTTGAATTTTACCTCATAAAGATCGAAGTTGCTTCAGGGCTTGAGGGGGAGGCATATCAATAATAGCTTTGACTTTTTTAGATCAACTTTGATACCTCATTGTGATATAATAAAACCTAATAATTTCCCTAACATTACACCAAAAATGCACTTCTTTTGATTTATATGTACATTATATTGTCGTAGCCATTCAAATATATGTCATAAAATAATTGCATGATCTTGTCATTATTTTGATTTTGTAAGTAAATCATCCAGATAATACTCTACTATCTTTTGAAAAATGTGTCATGGCTCATTGATATGTAGCCCCAATGTTTTAAATCCAAAAAGCATTAATATATTGAAAAAGGTACCCCATTGTGTAATAAATGATGTTTTCTCTTGATTTTCGTAAATAATTATGATTCGATTATAATAAAAAAAGCCATCCATGAATGTTAACATCTCATATTCTGTGATGGATTCGATAATCATATTAATGCTGGGTAGTGGGAAATCATACTTAGGACAAGCATTATTTAAATCTTTAGAGCCTGAACAACATTAAATTTTACTACTGGGATTTACTATCGGCACAATATTAGACACCCATTTTGGATAGGCTACATGTCAAATAAAACCTACATCGAGCAATCTTTGAATCTCTTCCTTAACTAATATCACAACTTTTGGATGCATTTTGTTTATTTTATGTTTGACTAGTTTTGCATATGGATAAAGTCTTATCTAATGGACTACAACCAAAGGATCAATGCCTAAAATATTAGAGTATGCCAAAACAAATATCTTGAATAAATCATGTAATGACTGCCTTATTAACTTGTCCTCATCATTTTTAAGTTTAGTGGCCAAAAGTATGATTTTTGGATATGTATCTATTATGTAGTTAAACTCAATTGTTTCCTCATTGATAAACATATATTTATCTTAGATATAAGGTGTAGTAGGAATTATATCAAAACCATCAACTTGTACATCATTCTATGAACTTTCAGACTCACCAAAATAAACATGAGCTTTTGTAGAATGAGGAAATCTATTTTTATGATAGAAGGAAGGGAAATCCTCATATTCTCCTAATGACTCTATAATAGATTCATCATTATAATATTCATCCAGTGTCAAGAGATCTAGAAATCAGTCTTATTGATAAAATTTGTATATACCATTGATAATATAGATATATGATTGACCGAGTGTTTATCCTATTGAATATATTTACTAAAAATTATGGGTCTATTGGTAGATGTAACTGAGTTTGAGTTGCATGAATTATTTGTGTAACCAAGGCCTTATTTGCCTCTATGAGTAGATGCCTTAATAAGACAAACAATGCTTTGTGAAAGCTTCCCTAGTCCATGTCCTCTATAACCAATCTTTTGTAAATACCTAAAGCCAAAGTCATATTTTTGTTCATTTGTATTATTAGATGAAGACAATTCCTGTGTAACTATAGGTCTCACTATAGAACTATGAAGAGTAGGTTGTACCATTATCTGAGTAGAAAAAACTATATGGAGAATATAAGTATGGGTAAACTTGGTTATCTAACAATACTTAAATGGTTCATGATCCACATGGGTTGTATATATATACCCTTGGTAATTGAAATTCAAACATGCATGTAAAGTAGAAGGGACGACTTACATATCACAAATCCAAGGCCTTCCAAGCTAAATGTTGTAATTAATTAAGATCAGTGGTCATAACTTAGCATGTTGTAGCAATAACTCTAGGAACCAATGTGAGGTTCAAGGATATTTATCTTGATACCTTGTGAGGAATATTATCAAAGCCTCTAATATTCATATCTAATTCATCTAAATTATTAGCATGTATATTGAATATTCAAAGGACGGAAATATTAAAAATATTAAAACCTGAACCATTATTGACTAGGCCTCGCTTAACCCCCATGTCATCAATAATGAGTTGAATGTATATAGTTAAATACCAATTAATGATGTGTTACAGTGGCAGACTTCTTTTTCAAAATATATAGACTCTTTTGTCCATCACAATGTGTCGATGATCGAAAGTACATAATTTTGTTGGTGTTATGTAGTGACACATATAAAATATCCTTATACATATTTTTTTGTTTGAGAAACTCTAAAATGGAGATCTTTGTTGTTGTGGTATTAAGCTTAACAATGTTGTTAAATACTTGAGTTCTTCCATCCTATTGTCCATGATGGGGCTTCTGACCTTTTTTATTGATAGCAACATGGACTGTGGGATCTACTATAATACTAGGGAGAATAGTAGAGGCAAGATGGCAGCTAAGGTAATTGATAGGTCTAGGGGAAGGGGAAATGAAAAGAAGCAATTGGGCCCTCTGATGCTAACTAGGAATAGCTAGCAACTTCAATTGAACTATGCAACAATAATCATCATGGATTTTTTCATTCCTACGGTCTTAGTTTATATTAGATTTTATCTTTTGTTTTAAATTATGCATCCATAGACCTATATGCAACTTCCATATTTTACATATTATAGGCAAACTACATGTAAAAAATGCTGAATTTTTTTGAATTAAGAACTGATAAATAGATTCAGACATTGATATCATGATTATTCTAAAAATTAGAAAAGTGGTGACTTGAAACCCCAATGTGAATGATAGAGTGAAAGAAATATAATCATAAGGTAACTAGGGTTTACAATGTTCAATCAATAGATGGTTTCACCAATATATGTTTTATCAAATTTGGTGATTAAGAGAGTTTTAATATTAATTAGACAAAATGATAATTAAAATCACATTGAATAAAATATGTAATAAATCACAAAAATTGATTTGGAACTTGCTAAATATAGAAATAATTTAAATAAGGGACAATACCAAAAAATAGTCACCTAGTTGGAAAAATAGATACATAGGACTATAAATGCATGACTTTAAAATTCATTATATGATTGTGTGAGGCCACTATGAATCAGAAACAGGGCTTCCCATTTCTAGGGATAAGGTCGTGCTATATAAACAAGGTCAGCCTACACTTTTGTTTGTATGGCATGCCAGTATTTGGTAGGGTTTTTGATTTATATGTAAAAAATGGATCAATGTGTCTACACCTGTAGGTCATGAATGCATGATCAAAAAATGATAGAGTGAAAGAAATATAATCATAAGGTAACTAGGGTTTACAATGTTCAATCAATAGATGGGTTCGCCAATATATGTTTTATCAAATTTGGTGATTAAGAGAGTTTTAATATTAATTAGACAAAATGATAAGTAAAATCACATTGAATAAAATATGTAATAAATCACAAAAACTAATTTGGAACTTGCTAAATATAGAAATAATTTAAATAAGGGACAATACCAAAAAATAGTCACCTAGTTGGAAAAATAGATACATAGGACTATAAATGCATGACTTTAAAATTCATTATATGATTGTTTGAGGCCACTATGAATCAAAAACAGGGCTTTCCATTTCTAGGGATAAGGTCATGCTATATAAACAAGGTCGGCCTATGCTAGTGTTTGTATAGCATGCCAATATTTGGTAGGGTTTTTGATTTATATGTTAAAAATGGATCAATGTGTCTTCACATGTAGGTCATGAATGCATGATCAAAGAATGATAGAGTGAAATAAATATAATCATAAAGTAACTAGGGTTTACAATGTTCAATCAATAGATGGGTTCACCAATATATGTTTTATCAAATTTAGTGATTAAGAGACTTTTAATATTAATTAGACAAATTGATAAGTAAAATCACATTGAATAAAATATGTAATAAATCATAAAAATTGATTTGGAAATTGCTAAATATAGAAATAATTTAAACAAGGGACAATACCAAAAAATAGCCACCTAGTTGGAAAAATAGATACATATGACTATAAATGCATGACTTTAAAATTCATTATAAGATTGTGTGAGGCCACTATGAATCAGAAACAAGGCTTCCCATTTTTAGGGATAAGGTCATGCTATATGAACAAGGTTGGCCTACATTGGTGTTTGTATGGCATGCCAGTATTTGGTAGGGTTTTTTATTTATATGTAAAAAATGGATCAATGTGTCTTCACCTGTAGGTCATGTATGCATGATCAAATATGTGTAATTCTCTGCAAAAGCATGTGTGTGTATTCTTCTTCACTTGGAACCCTAGCTCAATAGGTTACGAGGAAAAACACAATAAATGGGAAAAGGGGTTAGTGATTGAACTTGTGCTCAACCTTAACACCCCGTGTGTTGAGCATTGCATACATACTAATACTCTAAAGAGGGATAAAACTCCATGTAGTTTCCCCATGCTAAAGTGGTGTTTATGAAAAAATGGTGTAATGTTATATGTTGGTACAATCCTTGTTTGATTAAGTGCTTCAAACATGACTTATAAGGTGTATTTAGACTTAGCTTAAGGCTTATAGGGTTGTGTGGACTCTGAATTGGAAAGAATAGGAATTTTACTCTCAATGTGTAGTTAGATATTCTGGTGTTTTTCAATAATGTGAGCCTTTAACGAGTAAATGGTTAGTAAATGTAGATTTATATTAATAATTTTGAAATTACTTTCGATATAACTTACAAAATGTGGGGGATGACCCATTATGTGATTTTGAATTTGAGCAACTAGCTATTATTTGGCAAGAAGATGCAGTTGGAAGATTCAGACACTATCGATGAGCAAGATTATCTTGAAGGAGAAACCTTATCTTAGTAATAAAGACAACTAAGTTGGAAGCGTGGATCAGTCCAAGGATGAGCTTATGTTGTTTGTAATTAGGAATAGGAACATTTAGTATTCATTAGTTTCGTAGAGGCATATGTCATCCAAATAGAAGTGAAGGAATAATAGTCAAGGAACTGGAATTGTGATGTACCCTTAACCTACAATGCGTCTAGGTATATGTGTGGTTGAATTGTTAATTACATGCCCTTCATATTATCTTATTGCATTTCTATATGTTCTTAGTATGGTCAGCCTATGGAATAATTGTGGCTAAGTAGAGTATATATAGGAGGTAGTGGTTAGCCTTTTATCATCATATTATAAATTCTGCTCTTATTACATTATTGCAGAGGTTTTCCCCTCAAAGCAGCGCAATCATACTTATCAAGTATTATGCTCTTTTGTCAATTATTATTATGGATCTAGTTATTATGTAATATATTATTCCATTATTGTGAAACATCTAAGTAATTTCATTACAAATGGTAGTATAGCCTCGATTTGGGGTAGTTTATGTGGGGTTGTTTTTCAGATCTAGTGTTATAGCAATGAGAAGAGCTGAAGGATAAAAAAAACATAACTTGGGATCTAAGAATAATTTATTTTTTTCACCAATGTAGTATTGTTCAAAGTTTTTTTTTTTTAAAGTCTAGAATTTTTTTCACACCCTTGTGCAAATTAGTAGTCATTAGATTCACCTTATTGAGATGATCACAATGGAATAATTTACTGGTGCACTTTTTGGGGCCCAAAACACTCCCTCTTAGGGTTTGTGAATGGATTGTCCTAACACTTCAAAAATTCTTCACAAAGATGACATGGAGTCTAAAACTTCATATTCATCAGTTTGTGATGCAGTTCAACAAATTCATTTAAATATCAAATCATGGTGAGGAAGGATGATATTATTGTCATAAAAGGGGAAATGGGTTTTATGAAGAATCAGTTATCAAATCTGAGTGATCAATTAACCACTATTGCAGCTCAACTTCTATAAAATAATACTCCACCACTCCAATCAAGTTCTCCCAATCTAAATAATTATAACTCTAATGTTCATTCGATGCACATGTTATCAAAGGTGGGAAGTGTACAAGTTTAATGTAAGGATCCACTCCCTTGGATCAATTAGATAAAAAAATTATTTGATCTACATCAGATCTCATGTGCACAAAAGGTGATCACATCATCTCTTTATCTAGAACTTGATTAGTTCATTTGATGTAGGTGGATGTGTGCTCAAAACTAAAAAGAAGGGTATTTTTTTACCTGGTTAGTGTTTACTGAGAAACTACAAATGCACTATCACAATAACATCTTAGAAAACTACTTCAATTAGTTAGAAAAGTTGTGACAAATATGTAAAATTAAGGATTATATTTATCAATTTCATAATCTATCCTTACACATAGATGACATCAATGAGAACATGACTAACTTGTGTTTGAGGGGGATCAAAGATTGCATCCAACTTGAGGCTCACGTGTTTAATCAAAGGTCCATTTTTAAAGCCATACCATTCATGTGCTAGGCAAAGGAAAAAGATTTGGTCAAAAGGAGGGCTTTCACTCATGGCCACAAATGCAATTTCACAAAGTTGTTACTTCCATGAAGTATAGTCTAGACCCCTTAGAAAATTGAATAGAAGTATGTCTTGGGTATGATTACAAGTGGAGGAAAGGACAAAAATATGTCAAAAAGAAGTCATTTTGCATTAAAGAAGACAATGAAGATGAAGAAGATGACGAGGCATCATGTGAGGGTATGGAAGAGCAAGATGATGAATCTAAATATTATTAACCTATTATATCCTTTCATGCCCATTCAAGTATAAGTAATCCTCAAACTCTTAAGGTGGTAGGATTCCTTAAGAAATAGAAGGTGACAATGTTGATTGACTCAGGAAGTACACATAATTTCATCAATAATAAGTTGGATACTTATTAAATTATTTTATTTATCCAGCTCCATAATTTCAAATCATGATTACAGATGGTAAAGCATTCAATTGTTCTAGAAAATTCCATAGTATTAAGGTTGACATGGTGGACTATGTGCTTAATTATAATATGTTTTTTATTCCCATGGGTGGGGCTAACATTGTTTTGAGATTACAATGGCACATGACTTTGGGCTTAATAGAGATGAATTTCCAGGAACAATTCATTCACTTTCATTATGAACGTAATAGATTTGAACTACAGGGATTACGAGCAAAGTCTCCCCAATTGGTCAGTTCACCTCAGCTAATAAAGATTCCTAAAAAAGGTTTTGAAGTATTTTTAGCATGATTATTTTCCATATAAGTTCAACAAACAATTGTGCCTATAGATCTCGATTACAAATGATTCTTGATGATTATCCAATAGTTTTTAACATAATGCCAAAAGGCCTACCACTAAGTAGAGAACATGATCATGCCATTATATTGATTCCAGGTAGTGCACCACTGAACATCAGACCATAAATGTATCCATATGCCTAGAGATGTGAAATTGACAAAATGGTACATGAGATGTTGGAGGTAGGTATTATCTGACATAGCCAAAGTGAATATTCATCCTCAGTGGTCATGGTTTAGTATAATGATGACATTTGGAGGATGTGCCTCGATTATAGAGAACTCAATAAGTACACCATCAAATATAAGTTATAGATTAAAGTAATTTATGATTTATTAGATGAATTCCAAGGTGATTTTTATTTTACCAGACTAGATCTTCATTTTAGGTATCATCAAATTCATATCAAAGATGTGGATATCCCTAAAACAACTTTTAGAACTCATAAAATCCCTTATGAATTTATGGTCATGCCTTTTGGTCTCACAAATGCACCATCTACATTTTAGAGTTTGATGAATATTATTTTTAGGCCCTTTTAAAGAAGTCCATGTTGGTGTTTTTTGATGACATCCTAATCTATAACAAAACTCAAGAAGAACATTTTAAGCATGTGGAACAAGTATTATTAGTTCTATAATAACATTAGCTTTACGTCAAACCTTCTAGATGTGCTTTTGGATTCCATGAGGTGGAGTACTTGCATCATATTATTTCACATGGAGTCAAAGTCAACCTTAATAATATCCAAGCTATGATGGAGTGGTGCTAGGAATAAAATAGCTATGATATTACATGTTATAATCAATAAGCTATATCCTATTGTGCAATTAATTTAATTCAAAAAACAAGCTAAAAAATAAGAGATGAGAGGGAACACATTACATAAGAGATTACATGGAAAACCCTATAAATACAAGGAAAAACTATGGGTAAAATTGCAGATTCCAAACTTCTTATTAACAACATCAATCTCTTCTACCATAGCTCCTTCAACAACTCCTTACATTGATAATAACCAAACACTCAATGATTACTCCTAAAGCATTCATGTTGTGAACCAAACATAACATAACCTTTAAGAACCAACCTACAGGAATTCAAGAACAAGCTTGCATGGATCCACTAACTGGATGAATTAAAATGGGAGAGCTCATGCATATTTATGTATTTACAATGAGAAGAGATAGGGGAGAGAGAAGTATCGTAGTGGCCCCAAATAATCACCACATTTGAGTGGGGTGTCATGTGATCTTTAAATATGTTTGTTATCATGTGCAAAATTCATCAAAATTGATCCTCCACTAGACAAGATCCAAATCCACCTTCATTTGGCTCCAAAAACTATGCCCCACTTCCACAAGTGAGTCCAAATAGTCAATAGTGTTCTTCTTATCTTCATCACTAAGGGTCAACAAAGTGGATGCTCTGATTTAGACAAGATCCAAGCCACCCCATGTAACTCCAAAAATTGCACCCCACTCACACATGTGAGGTCAATCTGCAATAGTGCATTCTTGTCTTCATCTTCACATGTGAATACAAGAGTTTAAAAGGTGTTGCAATCACCTTTTAACTCTAACCAGACATGTGAATCCTAGGGCCCCTTAGAAATTCAACCCATACACGACCCCTTATCTTTTGAACACCAAGATAAACCCATGTGACTCACCTAACACAAAACCCCCATGTCTTCTAGTAGAGTACTATGCCCCACACCTATCACATCATCCTGATCACATGTAATAAACTCTCTATGGGCCCTGCCACATCACCAATCATCCACATCACTAACCATCCAAATCACCAACATGGCACATCACCATGAGCAATGGCCATGAATAGTGATTCATGAATAATGATTGTGAATAGTGACTTCACACCTAACATACTCCAACTTGAAGTCAATATACACAGGGTTTTACCACACCCAAGTATTCTTCCAATATACCTAACATACTCCCACTTGAAGTCAATATACACAAGATTTTACCATACATGTTTATTCTTCCAACATCTATCCACCTATGCCCACTCTACCCTAACATAAACCCAATATAAGTTTTATTTCACAACTAAAACTTCTCTACCTTGACCGGATTTGTCAACATCTATTCCTCCATAGCAGATTATAGCACCCAAATTGAATTTCACTTATCCATAGACCAATCCTCCAATCGAGATTCTACCATGAACCACTCACAACTCCCACTACTTGGGAATATCCAATTTAGTGCTCACCATGACATCATGAGGCTTCCTACTCCTAATGAATCCAATACACATGACACAACATGTCTTCTCTTCGTCTAGGACACTCTTGGGAAGACAACTCAAAATGTAATAAGTGGGGTAATTCCTTGCTCTATCATCCTTATGCATCTCCATCCTTGGTTTGCTCCTCCTATCAAAATCATCATGTCCTAGTCACTGAGCCATCAAAATAATGATCATATTAGAGCCTGCATCCAACATATCAATAACACATAGTAGTAATTTATGATAAATATTTTGGCTCTCCATGAAGGTAATGAATATCCTTTACTCCCTCAGCACATCTTTTGGAAACCCATATAGTGACTTATTTAATATGAAAACTAGAAACACTTTTACCTCATCCATCTTTCTCTCCCTAAGAGAGATCATCATGTAAGAATAACACTACTCCAACTCCTTAAATAATAACTAGTACACATATAACTCTTGATAGTAGTGAAGAGATAAGATCTCATAGAACTCAAAACTAGACTTCTCCATAGATTCATCAAGATATCAAAATGGCATGAGTTCACTTGACTAATCATAGCTCTTGAGAAGTCATCATGCTACTAGGTGCATCACTGCACCTACTAAGTTTTTGAGTCCACATCTAAAATGCATTCTAGTCTATTGAATGTTTCCAAGACACTAACTTGTGCCTTCAATGTTACTCCATGCATCAGTCTACCTATCCAACACCACAACCATATGCACAACACTCTAGCACCCTAAGTTATATGGTCAACATCGACCTTCTCCTTTCAAGAAGACTAGGTTTCAGTTGATATTTTGCATGTACCCTTCAGCTACCAATCATGCCAAACATGACACAAGTACACCAATCATAGCTCTAGGGAAGTCATCACACTACTTAGTACACCAATACACCTACTGAGTTTTTGAGTTGAAAAATGCATCATTACTCTAATACATGTACAAACACATGACCTTTTCTTTTTGGGATCACTAGGTCTCACTTATTCATTTGCATCTTCAACTTCTTCATCCACAATTCCTTTGAAATAGGTACAATTTCAGGTTTGTTTGTACCTTCTTTATTTGCACGGATTTTTGTCTTTAGCATCTCAACTAACAACATGTGGTCAGTAGGATACCACATCATACACCCCTTTTATTTGTTGCCAAGAACTACCATAAGGTCATGCCTTTTCTTCAACCTCCTCCAAAGGAGACCAACTTGCTCCTCAATTTATACAGTTGCTTCATCTTCAACAAGAACACTGTGTAGGCTATTGACTTGTCTACAAAATCTTTTTTATCTTTCTCCTCCACTCATCTATATGCTTCTCCTCAGCAACATGAAGAGAATAGGGTCTTCATCAAGAGATCCTCCACCTTGGTCCATTGAGAGATGCCTGCCAAAACAAAAACTTTTTTTCATCCACTCTTGAATGTGGTCTCTCCTCCTATCATAATAGCTTCAACTCATACAAACTAACCAACAACAGAAAATACTCACAAACATGGAGTTTTTCACCATGGATTTGATACTAATTGCTAGGAATAAAATATCTCTAATACTACATATTATGATAAAAAACATATATCCTATTGTGCAAGTAAATTAATAGAAAAAAAAGCTAAAAAATAAGAGATAAGAGGGAACGCATTACATAAGAGATTATGTGGAAAACCTTTCTAAATGCAAGGAAAAACCATAGGTAAAATGATATCTTTTACACTTCTTATTAATAGCATCAATCTCTTGTACAACATCTCCTATAGAAACTCCTTGGAGTGCTAACAACCAAGCATTGAATGCTTACTCCTAAAGCATTCAAGTTGTGAACCAAGCATAATATAGCCTTCAAAATCAAACCTTCAAGCATGTAAGCACAAGTTTGCATGGATCCACTAACTTGATGAATCATAAAGGGAGAGCTCATGCATATTTATGCATTTATAACAAGAAGAGATAGGGAGAGATGAACATCATAGTGGCCCCAAACATTTGCCACATTTGAGTGGGGTGTCATGTGATCTTCAAATATGTTTATCACCATGTGAAAAAGCCATTAAAATTAATCCTCCGCAAGACAAGATCCAAATCCACTTTCATGTGGCTCCAAAACTTGTGCCTTACTTCCATAAATGAGTATAAACACTCAACATTGTTCCTCTTATCTTCATCAATAAGGATCAACAAAGTGGATGCTCCACTTTAGACAAGATCCAAGCCACCCCATGTGACTCCAAGAATTTCACCCCACTCATACATGTGAGGTCAATTTACAATAATGCATTATTGTCTTCATCTTCACATGTGGACACAAGATTCGAAAAGGTGTTACAATCACCTTTTGACTCTAACCATACATGTGAATCCTAGGGCCCCTTATAAATTCAATCCATACATGGCCCCTTATCTTTTGTACACCAAGACAAATCTATGTGACTCACTAAAGACAAAACCCATGTCCTCCAGTGGAGTGTTACACCCCACACCTATAACATCATCTTTATCACATGTGAGAGACGCTCCATGGGCCCTAACACATCACCAATCATCCACATCACTAACCATACACATCACCAACATGCCACATCACCATGAATAGTGGCCATGAATAGTGACTTCACACCTAACAAGTGGCAAGTGCCAAAGACCCTCAATAACCTTTATGAATTTGTGGGGCTAACATGTTACTATCACATATTTGTAAAAAAATATGGTAGCATAGCAGCTCCACTCACATCCTTGTTGAAGTAATATTCTTTTTGTTTGATTGAACTAGCTACCAAGGCATTTGAGAAGTTGAAAGAGGTTATGTGCACTACTCTAGTTTTGATGATCCCTAATTTTTCTAAAACATTTAATGTTAAATGTGATGCATCAAGATATGGCATGGGGGAAATACTTATGCAAGAAAGAAGACCCATTACATTCAAGAGTCATCAACTCAAGGAAAAAATAAGCTCAAGCCAATATATGATAAAGAGATGATGGCTATTCTTCATGCAGCCAAACAACGAAGACCTTATCTAATGAGTAAACACTTTCAGGTAAAGATTGATCATGATAGTCTAAAATAATTTTTTGAATAAATATTATCAATATAAAAATTTAAAAAATGGGTGACTAAAATGTTAGGATATGAGTTTGAAATAGTCTATAAGAAAGGAAAATAGAATGTGATAGAAGATGCACTTTCTAGGAGAGATGAATCGGTTGAGGCATTGTTATCTACATTGATATTTAGCAAGCAAAATGATTAAAAGAAGCAAGATTGAAATAGGAGAATGACATGGATACATAGGTCTTGATTTAGAATCTCCAGCATGGTTTAGGTGTTTCTAAAAAACTTGAGTAGAAAGATAACATGTTATGGTATAAAGATAAATTGTAACTATGTAAGGATTATGTCCTCAAATACCAAATCATTTAGGAGATTCATGCATCTCCAATAAGTGGAAGGATTTTTTAATACATATCATTGAATCAAGCAAGAATTGTTTTGAGAAGGAATCAAGGGGGATATACAAAAATTTATGGTAGAATACATGTTTTTTCAACATAACAAAGGAAGAACAATTAAAACATCAGGGCTTCTACAACCATTATCCATCCCAAGCTAGTGGTGGGAGAAAGTTTCCATGGATTTCATTACAGGGTTGTCAAGGTCTAAAGGTAAAAATATCATCATGGTAGTTTTGTATAGGCTCAAAAAATATGCACATTTTTGTTCTTTATCACAACCATTTATATCCAGTACAATTGTTGTTTATTTTCTCGATATTGTAACATCCCTAATGGGATCTACCTAGAAATACATGTTTTTTTTTTTAATTTAAAAAAACATATACTTTCATTATATTACACCATAACAATCTAATTAGTGATCATATAAAATACTCTGAGTGTGATAACTACAAATGAAGCATGTGACATCATACATCACTGATCACTATCATCATTAGAAACATATCATCATTGAATATAGAAAGTAATTATAGATATCTAGCCACGGTTAGTACAAACATACAACCACTATTGTTAATGTACAATAATTAAATAATTACATCTCATCATAAATACTATACAATATACATATATAAGATACATGTCTCCATGGAGTATAAGTTCCCTAGACTCTAGTATTTGTGGAAATCTCAAGTGTCATCTCCAAATAAGTACTATTATAGGGAAGGAGAGAATCATCTAAAAACTTTTACACACCAACCATGGACCATTGATCCCCCACATGATTCCCATCATGTAATTTCAGTGATGGTGTGGGAATCCAGAGAGACAATTTAGTACACTTATGTTGTATGATTTATAAAATTACACATGCAGTGTATCATAAAGAAACCTGTTCTAATCAATATATCACACAAACATGTAACTCATGCTCATGAAATGACAATGTCTTGCTAATATTAATTTGGCCAATTTTTTTAATAAATAATGATCTAAAAGACCAGTCAAATTCATACACACTACTTGATCAGATTACCTTCATTTGGCATTGTGATGCTAGTACGGTAGTGAAATTTGTCTCACTACTTACTCAGTATCAACAATACAAGATTTGGTTAACATAATATAACTATTAGATTTATACAGATTAAATCTCACTAGAAATCATATAATATGCTAAGCATAAGAATAATCTAAATGCATACATTTATTTCATCAAACATATGAATGAATCTCACAATATTATATATCACAGAAATAATACAAATAATAACTAAATTTTATACCATCTAGGTATAATATACATCTAACTAAAATTTCTAACTACTATAAGTAGTTTATAAATATAATGCACCCTATGATAACCCATATTATCACAGTTTAGTGTTCTTGATCATAACTACTAAATACCACAGCCAGTCACACTAAAGTAGTTATAAATCAATGAACACATAAGCTTTTGTTCAAACAACTAGTTATAACAAATAAATTCCTAGTTCTCATGAAAACATAATATTTCATTCTAGCATTTATATACTTTTAGAGGGGTTGTATACATGAATAAATAAAGTCCTATGATACATAAACTATGATATAGTTTTGAACTACTAATGGAATTGTAATTAGAGGTACACACACCTATGTACATGTATAAGCTTTTTATGCATAGGTGTAACTATATTCTATTTAAGCATATTATTAATTAATTTATTAATACGTAGCTTATTATAGTATTATATCCCAACTACGTATTTTATTTCACATGTTACATATGATAAGTGATCTCATGCATATCATAAAGCTTATCATAATATAATGAAAAACTACGTTTGAGCTTTATATGCTTCCCATGCTTTACAAAAGTTATATTATGATTTTCTATATATTATAACTACCTATATGTGGGTATAAATAAACTTAACAATTTCAATAACTATATGATAAGCCACAAGTCATATGCCCGTAAACTGACTTCAAGCTTATATAACATCCCTATCATTATGAGTTTTATAAATGAGAGAATTTAAACAATCATGACTCATAAATATAAAAATAGGTAGTAGTGGGGTATATTTATTAAGCTTATATTTATTAATAATGACAATAGTCTCCTTTTTCTAGTTTTTAGCATAATCCCCATTCTTACATTCTTATATTATATTATATGGATAATGCATCGACTTATACAAAAATGTTGGGCGATTATAAGGTTAAGAGTTCAAAACTTAAAAATTGGAAATACCCTGATGTTTGTCCATTGTCCTAGAGTGATCCACTAAGCTCTATTTTGTTTTGAGTTTGTTAAGATAATTGTTACAATAACATCTTATAGTGTTTATGTTATATTACTGTTATCAATAAATTTCTATTATTAAAAGTCAAATCCCCATTCTAAATATATGGTTATACAAGATATCATGGTGCCATAATGCATCTACGTACTGCCAGTTTTAAAGATTAAAAGGGAATCAAAATAATTAAAACATATAAAACCACTATATATCATATTAAACCATTATATAAATGGATTACAATTCAGATATATATTTTAGATAATTGAATATATATATATATATATATATATATATATATATATATATATATATATATATATATATATATGGATTGTAATTCAGATATATAATTGCAAGTTTTTATAGGTTTTAAATTCAATTTCTTTTTTGCTTTATTAAAGATATTGCCTTGTATCACATATAAAAGAATAAAAAGGGAATTTCCACTTTCAAATCGCCTCATATACCTACAGTTTGATACATATGTATTTGGGCATAAATATAAATATAATTTGGTGTTTATGGATCCCTGACTTTATATGCAAAAAGTTGTTGTTGGTATAAAATTATATTTTGGATATGCAGATCATTCTAATATAACTATTCAATGTCATAATTATATAGTCCATTGTATTCAATGTACATATAAACATGCAGATTACTATCACACCAAACATACACATTTCATAGGATATGAAAACACAAATTTAATTTACACTACCTACCTAGTAACAATGCCTTACTCTACCTTGTTCCTTTATCTTCTCTCTTTCATCTCAAATTTGCCTTCCACTATGTTGCCTTCTTCTCCTATATCCTTCTCTACTGTGCCCTTTTTATTCTTTATCTTTTTCCTCTATGGAGAAAGACATAGCTTTTCTCTTTTAATATTCTTTTGTTTTTCTTTATTTTTACTATTTTTTATCAATATATTTCTTATTGTTTTTTTTTCTAATTTTAAACCTTTTTTTTTTAGATATATCCGTAGCCTTTGACCAGAGCAACTGATCCAGTTACATCAATAGCCACAATCGACCGATACTAGAATACCAATATTCTCATCATAACTGGTATTTTACATTCTATTCACCACATAATTCCCACCACAAGTAGCGTTTATGATCCCATCCTAACCGATGTTAATACTATTATGACCACCATCAACCTTTTCCATACCTATGAGATTTAAACCTGGGTGGTGCATATAACAACCAAATTGCTTTACCAATGCACCCCCATCTCTTTGGTTAATTTTAAACCTTTTTACTTTGCATTCTAGTTTTGATTTTCTTCTTTTTTTTGTTTTGTTATCCAAAATATTAATTATCATATTTTACTTCTTTTTTTTCAATTAGGAGGGTCAATATATTTGTTAATTAAATTAGCACCCCTAATATCATAATTACTTAATGATTAATTTATTACTCAATGAATTTGAATTTAATCTAATTACGCAAATCACGTCTAAAAACAATAATGGTCATACATGTAAATCACACAAGATGAATTTCATATAACCATTTAAATTATGTTATCAACCATATATAAACAACTATATATTGTAGATGACATAAAAACACACTATGCTAACCATTCCACTATGCACTTAACATTTATTACTACTATGGTGTGTGCATGATTCTAACTGATTTATCTATCATCCCTTGGTAACTCCATCTATGTCACCCTCTTTGATGATGATCTTCATCCATGCTTTGAGGGATAAAATTCTCTTGTGTCCAACTCATGACAAGTAGGTAGTCAGATGATAATTCCATGATATACATACATCATAAAATATAAATGAAATAACAACTCTTCATTATCATAATGTAAAAATATACACTATAGCTAACTCATATGAAAGTATTCATGAAATCTAAGCAATATTCAACTATCTCATAACAAAATATATCTCAAATCTTAGTTGATAAATACTAAATCAAATTGTCAACTATAAATATCCATGGATAATCAAGTAAGTTTGCTTAACGAGGAATCAGGATGTAACAAATATAGTTGAAAAATTGCATGGTACCCCCAAAATAATTATAAGTGATTGTGATCCTATCTTCACCAATAATTTTTTGATTAAGTTATTTACATGTTTGGGTACTTAGTTAGCTCAGATCTCATTTTATCATCCTCAATCTGATGGGAAAATGAAGGTTGACAATAAGTGCCTAAAAGGGTATCTCCTCTATTTTGCATCAGATAAACAAGAACATTGGGTCCATTGGCTGACACTAACAGGATGGTGGTATAACACTTTATTCCATATGTCTTATAAAATGTCTCCCTTTGTGGAAATTTATGGCTATCATATCCCATCCATCACTTCATCTTTGAAGGTTCAACCCAAGCTTTGAGTTGTTGAGGATGATTAGATAGTTTAAAGGAGAATTTAGTAATGACACATAATAGAATGAAACAACAACTTGATCATCACTGTAGTGAGAGATATTTTGATATTGGTGATTGGGTCTTTGTGCACTTGAAATCATATAATTATATGTCTTTGAAATAACATAAAGAGGATAACAAACTTTATCCTAAGTATTATGGCCCTTATCAGATCCGACAGAAAATGGCAGTGTGATATACAAGTTGGAGCTACTCCAATCCATTCGAATACATTTTGTATTTCATGTATCTTGCCTAAAGGTAATTAGATATAAAGTTTTTAGACAAACTGAGTTACTTGAACTAGATGAAGAAGGCAAAATCATTATAGAACCCAAACAGATCCTTTCTCACACATAAAAAGGCTACGAGCAAGAGAGCTTAAGAGTATTTAATTAAGTAGAAGAGTGTGAATCATGAAAATACCACATGGGATGATGAATATTTCCTAAAACAACATCCAAAGTTAATAAAAATTTGAGGTAAACATTGTTTTTAAAGGGAGAGGCATGATATGCCCTTTATCTATAATATATTTAGGGATATGTGTGGCTGACTTGTGACTTACATACCTTTCATATTATCTTATTGAATTTATTTATGTTCATAGTATGGTCAGCCTATAGAATAACCATGGATAAGTACATTATATATATGAATTAGTGATTAGTCATTTGTTATCATATTACAAATTATGTTCTTATTGCATTGTTATGGAGGTTATCCCCCTGAAGCATCTCAATCATATTAATCAAATATTATGTTCTTTTATAAATTATTGTGGTGGATTTGATTATTTTTATCTTAAGTATGTGCTATACTATTCCATTATTACAAAACATATAAGTAATTTCATTACAAATTGGCATGAGATAAGTATGTATAAGAGGATAGTCATAAGTGCATTATTTTATGAATAAATGTTAATATATGTGTCTACAAATAGACAAGAATTTGGGTGGAGGATTCATTCAACTAAATATGTGGTGAAAATCCCTTTATATACCAATGATCTAATTATAATTTTAGAGACAACCCAAGACTTGAGAGACCATTTACAGGCCCTATAATGTTTATGTAAGTAGTTAGGGATGTAGGTTAACATTTGTTAAACTAATATACTATTCTTCTCCTCAAAAATAAAAAGGAAATGATTCAACATCAAGTTTGAAGGACTTCAAGTAGTATTAAAATACAATATATTGGTTTATACTTTTCCTTCAACCTTAGTTAGGATACACATAGAAGGTGGATGCAAATCTTTATATGCACTACAAAATAGGTGTAGGAAAGCAACATTGCCAGATTGAATAACCACCAGAGTTTTATCTGGGTTAGTTGTCACCCCAACGGTCCCATATGGGTATTAGACATGAAGAAATAACACTTCAAGTTTGAAATGGAGAAAATTTGAAAGGATATGGAAGTGTTTAATAATAAATAACTTCAACATCAAGGCTTTAGTTTCGTATAAATTAATCCTTGTGAAAACATGCACTTTCCATTTAGAGGCAACATCTATTATTAGGTTATTACACTACTTGAAAAAATAGAAGACATCAAGAATAATAGGAGGCCTCAAGCAACAAAGGAAGAATAATCACAAATGAGATAGAGCACCTAGATGAAACAAAACCACAAATGGATGAGCAAATGGGATGTTGATATAAATGAATGTATAAATCTTAAAAAATAAATAAATAGTTATTTGAATGAAATTTTTAGAATATTCACACAAAGAAAGGAAATAAGTAGGAAATGATAACACTATCTTACATAATTCCATTGACTTATGAACATCATGAAAAGCACACATAGGGGCCAAAATCAAATGGAGGGATAATATATTCATAGCTTAGAAAACAACTAGTTCTCGCATGCTAAAATGTGAGACATGTAGGTGGGTGACCCTTAACTAAGAATGGGAATGTTTATTTCAAACCATAAGTATAATAGAAACATAGAAGTATTTCATCATAGAATTCCCATCTTATAATGAGATTTAGGTCAAGTACATGAAAATATCAAGATTAGATGTTACATATAAGTTATTTGAAGATATGAGAATAAAGTGTTGGGGAAGATGTAGACACGAATCGTAACATAATTGAGATAACTATAATAATAATCCCATAAAACCATTATGTCTTATATAAAAAATTACAACTATTCAATTCAATTTGAAATAATGTAGAAACAAGAGCCATGATGCAACTCTAGTACATGTTGTTAAGAAGAATATTTAACATTGTATGGAAAATGTATTTTTGTTTTGAAAATTTGGTGAAGTGTAGACAAGCCAAGTTTGTATATTTGTAAACCTTGATACTATGTCATTTAGATACTTGTGACACTAGCAAACCCGTTGCTTAATTTAAAAGTGATTAGATATCTCTATAAATTATTTCACTTTAGTTTTTTGGCATTATATATTAGTAGATTCAGGTTGTCATGGGATTCATTTGTGAACTTGCCACGGGGCATATAATTCATCATTTAGAGTTACATGAGGCCGTTTTTAGCTTGATGCCTAGTATCAAGGCATGAATTTGACAATGAACCATACCTATTATGCATTATATATTGTTATGCCTCAATTACATATTCTCATCACTTAGTGAACAATAATATGGACCCAAGGGCTTAGGCTAGTGGTGAGACACAAGTAGTTTTTAGTCATTGACCTACGTTCCATTCCCATTGGGCCCATTGGATGCTTTTAACAAGTGGTCATGGGGACACCTTGTGGTAGGGGTCACACTTCTCCATCTGAACCAAGCCGCACACAACTTAGATATTATAGAGCCAGGTCTAACCCCATTTTCCACTTCAAGAGATGATCCCTGGTTAATCTAAACATATAAAATGATGTTAATTTCATTGATGAGATGTATATGGGTTGGTAAGTAGACTGGTTATCTCTAGCCTCACTCAAGGTCAAATCTCATTGTGTGATTGTAGGCTATTTATGGTCACTTGGTGATTTTAGTGGCTAATGGTGATTTTTAGTTGTTGATTTAGTGGTTACCAAAGATTGGAGTTCTTCTTGTGTCCTAGATATTATTTGTAACACTTGTTAAAAAAGATATTGTTGGACCCTAAATTTATATCATTTTATTCTAACTGTTTTTTGGAAGATGGTGTCGGAGAGATGAGCATGAAAGCAAACCTGGGTGTGAAAGTAAGCCAAGGCATATAAGAAGTAAGTCACAAAGAAAAAGGATGCAGGAAACACATAGGAAATAAATATGCAAGACTCGCTAAATTGGTGTATGACTTGGACAAGGGCATGAAAGGTAGAAACGGTTAAGGAAATAGTTCGCATGATCATCGAAGGATAATACATCAAGCATGGATCTAGCATAGACCCATGAGAAGATAGGTGCACGACATCGAATATCTACCATAGAGCAAGTATATATGGGTAGTTAAGCCCGTATCAATAAGAATTCAATGTAATGACACATCATGACTCATCATCATTAATGGTCATTATTAAGTCATCATTTTCATATTAATGTTGTAACTTAATGATTGGGGTAGAATTATGTATAAATACCCCTCGTTTTACTTAAAAGGTTGTTGATGTTGTTGATTATTGTTGTATAATGGTAAATGTAATCTTGAGCTTATTCATGTTCCTAATATGCATCAAGACTTGTGTATAGTGACCATTGACATGTAATAAAATGGAATACTCATGTTGTTAAAATACATGTAAACCTGTTATGGAACTAATGGTACTACTATTCTTTTTCTTGATTTGCACTTATCTCTTTACTTGTGATAAATGACTAGCATAGAATGATTGCATGGTATGAATTAGCTTAACTATGATATCTTTAGTTAGAACTAAGTGCCTATTTAATCACCTTAGTATAGAAATCCCAATGTATACACCATCACATGACAGATTCGATAGGAACCAGTCTTAATCCACATACTTGGAATGAGCATATGAAACCATTTCTCATGTGATAAGCCAATGTGCTAGCTAGTTGGACCTCTTATCCTCTTTGCATGTTCAACCATGGAAAGTAATGCTAAACTAAAGGAAAAAGACACAAAATTTTGTTTATGTTGTCAGGACCCATTGCACTTGTTGGCACGATGGTGGGAAAATGATTGAGTGACTTTCTTTGGAGAATACTGAGTGCTAGATTGGTACAATAGAAGAAAATATTGCACTCCAATATCTTGAATGAGGAATTTTTACACAAACATGGGTAGAGCATAACCTATATGATTTTTTGTATGAAACATTCTTTTTATAATTACCAATACACTTACATGATTGGATTTTAGTGTACGCACAAAATTGTTCAAGAAATTACTAGCAAAAGGCTTCCTAGTCAGTAAAGCATTAGATGGCCCTAGCTAAGTTGGAAGCTATATGGACATGTGTAGTAGACATATGGTGGAAAGGAACACTTAAAAGTTATATTTTGGATTGCATGATCTCTATATATTCTTGCCTAGAAGAAAAGTAATTCAACTTCCTAAGATAGCCACGAGGAAGGTATATCAAATAGTTCCATTTAGATATTAAAAGCTTATGGTTGATTCTCGACTTGAGGAATTTTCTATGGATGGATAAGCTCCCTCGCACATGAGTAACATGACTAGTGTGGAAATGGAGGGATAGATATTGGCATGAGATTGGGAGTTCAACATAGAAGTCAAGCAGTGGGAGTAGTACAAGCAAAAGTATGATAAGGCCAAGCATAGGGATATGAGAGGTAGTGAACCAGAGGTACAATGAGAGGATATTATAAGTGCCATAATAATTTTTATGAGAATGGAGAGGCATAAAGATTACTCCCTACCCATATGCTCATGCCCCTCAATAGCACACGTATGCACAAAAGAACTAAGACATGCACTGATAGTGGAACCCAATCTAGATAGACCCAATTCCCCCACCATAATTCATGCTCATGCATTTGAGTTTGATGGAATTCCCATAAGAATTTGGGATAGCGACAGTGCAAAGTCTAAAGAGTCTAAAGCCGAGCTAGTAGAGGAATTTTTGGGAGTATAAGTTCAACATAACAATATACCTTTAACATTTAATTTTCCATTATAAATACAACCTATGGCTCAACTTGGAATGCCAAGTGGACCTCATATCATTAGTGGGTATACTAGAGGCCCAACTAAATCAAATCAACCTTATTCAATGCCTACTACATCTGGTACACCTATTATTACAGGAGGAATGAGAGGAAGCATCTATGGTGGTTTTGTTGGAGGAGGATTGGGCAGTGGCATTGGAGGTAATAACAAACCTCCACCATAGAGTTTAGGGGGAGTTAGAGGAATTCCAAGATAGGGTCCACTAAAACCACCAAGTGCACCTATAGTGTACTATGAGATGATGCTTCATCTCCCCGAGTACTGAGATATAGAAAATGTCATAAAACATGTTCATAAGTGTGAACTCATTTGGAAAGTATGGGGGATTTCTTCTTTAGAATGAAAAGATACTTATTTTACCACTACTTTATTTGATCAAGCATACAAATGGCACCATAAATTTAACCCTAAAAAATAATTTGTGAGCTATGAAACATTGAAAACTACATTCCTTTAGGAGTTTGACATTCTCGAGTTTGAGCAACAAAGAATCATTGTTTTAAAGGATATAAAGCAAGAGCAAACTAAGAGTATGCATGAATATGATGCATATTTCAAAATTATCATTTGAGATTAACTCAACATAACATGCTTAATGGTTTTTAGGAGGGTTGTTGCTTCCATTTCATTGAGTTTTATCCTAAAATGCCTTTATCGAGCCACGTGAGGCATTAAAAATTGCTCTCTATGCTGAAGTTGTGGGAAGTATATATACGAGCATCAACCCCTTTATAGAGGCTCAGATTGTTGCTATGGCATCTCATCTAGAGAATCTAATGGCTAATAATGCTCTTGACACCTGCATCAATTTATGGTGTGTTGACTACGAAGTAGAGGGACACAATATGATTAATTACCGACAGAGGAATGTTTTCATTGTAACAAAATAGTCTTATGAAATCTGCCAAGAAGATCACGAAGTAAGGAACTGTCCCTTGCTCCATCACACTATCCAGGCTAAAATATCACTATACTATAAAATATGTGATGTGTACATGCATGATGCTGATGATTGTTGAGTCATCAATGAGATCCATGAAGCATGCACAAGAGGGACTCACCAAACTTATGTTTTTAATAATCAAGAGTTTAGTGGAGGATGATATTTCTAAGGTCAAGGACATGGAAATAGGTGAGAGGGTACTTGTTTTCCACCCAAGACTAGTTAAAAGTGTGGATCTATAGACTACCATCAGTGCAATTGCCTAGTTTACCCAACTTACACCTTTTTTAAGAATGAGCATCATCTGGAAAAATTCATTGACTTATATAAAGCTATCATTAAAGAGCATAATGAGAAGGGCATTGGTATGATTCGTGTTACCAAAAATCCAAATGCTTAGTGGAGACCGTGTCCTACCACCCCACCAATGGGACCTAAGGTAAATATTACGACATTAAATGGTGCTCATTCCCAACCTATTTTAGTTCCATCGATGGAGAAGGTTCACCGTAAATTAACACTACCCTGATGATCAAAAATAGAAAGAGGTATTGCATGACACAATGGCCTCGATATATGATTTACAAGGTGAAATTGAGTTTTTAAAGGAGAAGGATGCAACCATGTGCACTAAGCTGTAAAAATAAACTATCTCAATAGAATCTAAGCATGATGAATTTTGAGAGCTATAAAAATTACTCCTTAATAAAAACATCATTTCCCACTTGAAGAACCAATTATGAAAACAAACAAACAAGACTCCAGTAGATCATCACTTGAACCATACACACCAATAATAAGCCTATGTCCAACTAGATGTTAAATGTGACAAAGAGATCATAATAAATGTATCCATTGATTGTTAGATGATCTAAGATATATTAATGGATACTATCACAAAAGTTAATGCTATCATGAAGGATTCTTAGAGGAAGATGGGGAGCCCCATTTTGTAGCCTTCTCCACATGTTCTGTTTATGGCCAATAAAACCCAGGTAGTGTCATCATTTATAAGGGTTCCATCATTAACATTATGGGCGACCCTTTTAAAGGTGATTTTGAAGTAATTAAGTTGGTCGACGTTGATGATTTTCTAGCTCTATTGGGTCGACCATGGTTCTATGCCAATAATGTTGACTTGCATTTTAAGAAGCACTACATTAACTTTGAGAATAATACCCAACATGTAGTCATTCCTTTTATTGACAATCAAGGTCCCCTTTTACATAATCAGTTGATGTTAATGAGGACCTCAACCACATTTATAACATCGTGACGTAAGGAAATGAATATGTAAATACTACTCATGATGGTTTAATTTATTGGGGAGACATGTAATCCATATCTAATACCACTAACATTGCTTGTGAGCATTCGGCACATGGATAATATAACCTCAAGAGATGAGGTTGTGCTACAATTGGTCAATAAATAAATGCTCCAGACAAGCTAACTAAGCACTATAAGTCTGTTCAAGTCATTGGTGGGTGACTGATGAATACATCGCCTCTCCAGTTAGATCAAGAACCTAGGTTTCATGGCCAAATAAAAGTCTGGGAGTACTTACAATAATTATATATTTACTATGTTTTTGAAGATGAACATATGTGTGTACTCCCTACTGTACTTCAAGGAACAGTTGCTTATTGGTGGGTTATTCATAAATACAGATTGTTGACATGAGAATATGTATACACCATGCTACATCATCATTTTCACCATGATAATTGGGTTTGCACCACACTCAGTTACAATGTTGTTGAGTCCCCACACAACCATCTAGTCACTTGTGAGAATCTTCATAATGTTGATGAGACATTTTACCATAATCCTTATGGGTACATGAATTTTATGGCACTTTGCACACTTAGGATAGAGTGTGGTATGTTCATCAAGAAACATGCTTAGATACAGATACATGAGAACGTATCAAACATGGTTCGATCACCTACTTTGCATTCTCTTCACTGTGATGGCATCTGAACTCATCCTTGTAAGTGATCCATCAAACAATACTGGGGATCAAGCACCAATTGAAGACAAAATATGAACCATACATGGTTAAATTGAGGATGACTTGGCCATGTTCCAAGAACCTAAAATTCTTAACATGACTCAATTGAAACTTGACTCGCCATCTAAATATAACCATAGGGAATAAATTTGAAAGGGTGAGTAGAAGGTTGTATGTCAATTTGATGAGGAACTAACACTAATCCCCCATAATCATAATTTGATCACTTAAACTTGCCTATGGAATATAAGTTGTGTGAGGTGAGAGATAATATGCCATCTGAGTAGAAACCATATACCACACCACTCCAAATGGTTTAGTATAGTATTGGCCTAGAAGACACCCCCAAAATGGATATTGTAGTAAATTACTAGTCTAAAGTAGAATTAGATAAAATCATTGAACTTATACAATGTATGTATATATTTTCCCATAAAACTACATATAGATGAAAGGAGTGCATTTGGTATTGGGGAAAATGCACATCAAATTGGTTGAAGATGCTCGCCTAGTCAGGAAGTGACCATTTTGAATGAATCTTAATTTGTGTGCATGTGTTAAAGAAGAAATTGATGGCATGTTACGTGTCAAGGCTATCACACCCATTAAGGAATCATAATGGGTTAGCCCCATGGTGATTAGAACTAATAAGGATGGCCAAATCCATATTTGTGTAGATTATAGATAGTTAAATGTTGTGAGTGCCGTGGATCCATTTACAACACCATTCATAAAGGAGATTTTGGAAGGTGTCATTGGTTATGAAATATATGACTTCACTAATAGCTTTTCAAGCTATCATCAAGTACAAATTGCTAAGGAAAATAAGGAAAAAAACACTTTTTCCATTAAATGGGGGTCCTTTATATATAATTTTATGCCATTTGTTTTAAACAATGCACTAGCAGTCTTCTCTCATATTGTGGTAAAGGCTTGTAAAGATTTCATCCACAAGTTCCTTCAAGTCTATTTGGATGATTAAACCATGTATGGTTTGGTGCATGACAACTGTGTCAATTTATACCTAATGCTTAAGCATTGTTGACAACTTCAAATTTCCTTAAACCTAAAAAGTGTATCTTTGCCACACATTTTGGGATCTTGTTAGGGCACATCATTTATCAGGATGGACTATTCATGGAGCCAGCTAGAATTACAGTTATTGTTCAACTCTCACCTTTATCCACTCAATGTGAGGTTTGTGCCTTCCTTGGTCATATAGGCTATTATTCATAGTTATGCTAACATAACAACTCCATTAGAATAATTTCTCAAATAAAATGACCTCTTCCTCTAGACCAAACAACATCAACAAACATTCAAGACCTTGAAGGAAAAATTAGTAATTGCACCCATCCTCTAGTTTCTAGACTAGATGACACCATTTCATGTACATGTCGATACTTCTGGCATGGCGATGGGCGTTATCCTTGCACAACCTAGCAAAGGGAATCTGGATCATCCTATATATTTTACTAATCATAAAATAACACTGATGGAGATGAATTACTCTACTACATAATGGGAAGCCTCATTCATGGTTTATGCACTTTAAAAGTTTTGTTAGTACTTGTTAGCCATTCTTTTCACCTTTTTCATGAATCACAAGGTGCTTAAGTACCTTGTGAATAAACCAATGTTGCATGGACAAATTTACTAGTGGATTGTTCTATTTCAGGAGTTCTAATTCTCTATGGTTGTAAAACATGGAAAAGTGAATTTTGGTCCTAACCGCCTCTCACATGTTGAGTTTGGTGAACTACCACATGATATAGAGGATGATTTACTTGATGTACAACTTTTTCAAGCTACATGCGTGCCCAAAGAATTGGAGCAAATAATTATTTTCCTTACAATAGGTTCCATGTTAACCCATCTTAGCACCCAAGAGAAAAAGTAACTAACTATACGCATTACACCTTTACAGCTTATTGACAGAGACCTATAAAAACTAGGAAGGGTTGAGGTATTTCACATAAGTGTTGTGCAACATGAATGCATAGAAGTCCTTCAAGAGGTCCATGAAGGTGTCATCATAGGACATTATGTTGGTGATGTAATAACGTAAACAGTACTCATAGCTAGTTTATGTTAGCCCACCATGTTCAAAGATGCCAAAGCTTACACTAATGTGATTTCTATTAGCAAGTAGGTAAACTAAACTGCAAGGATGTCATGCCTCTTCATCCAATCCTAGCTCATAAACCTTTTGAAAAATGGGTTATTTGTTTTTTTGGGCCCATTACCCCTACTACAAGATGAATCGGCACGTGCTACATCATTACCACCAATGACTACCTCATGCACTAGGTTGAAGCAGTGCCACACATGATTGTACTACTACAACCGCAACCAAGGTCCTTTGGGAAAATATCATCACCAAATATGTATACCCTTTAAGTTTAACAATTGAGTGTGGCATTTGCTTCCTTAATGAAGTGATACACATTCTCTTAGTTGAGTTCATGATTATGTACCATAAGATAATTCCATATCACCCTCAAGATAATGACGCCATTGAAGCTTTTAACAAGATCCTAGGCCATACATTGATAAAGATTTACAACATCATTTGTATTGATTGGGATGATCGAGTTTCTACAATCTTATGAGCCTATCAAACCACATACAAATGATTGAACAAGAATATTGTATTTTATCTTGTCTTTGGCATGAAGCAGTTTTACTAGTGGAGTTCCTTGTTCCTTCTTTATGTATTACACACATTGGTTGCCTAGATGATAAAAAATCCCTAAAAGCATGCCTTAATGCTTTATTACAGTTAGATGAAGCATGCTTTCTTGCACATTGGAGTCAAGGAGTTGAAAAATAGAACCAAAAAGCTTGGCATGATAGACATCTCAAAAACAAAACTTTTTATCTTGGTATTCATGCATTGCTCTATGATTCCAAGTTCGTGCACCCTTATGATGAACTTCACATTGATTGGGATGGTTCGTTCATCATTCATAGAATCTATCCTACTGATGCATATAAGTTAAGGTAGTTAGATGGCCAATTTATTCTAGGTCATTTTATGTTAGTCAGCTTCGGCCCTATCATTCCATGTAAATATTTCTAAGCACTCTCGATAAGGCATGTGCCACTATATTAGTTTAGCCTTTTTATTTTGTTTTCCAATAAAGCGATGCATTGGTTGCACGCCTTTTGTTTAAGTTTATTTCAGCACTTGGTTCTCTTTTGTTTTCATTTTGGTCATGCCTGTGGAGGACCAAGATAATCTTTTAAATAAGTGTGGGGTAAATTTAAAGATGATTAAAGTAAAGCTAGAGCACATAAAATAAAATTTGCAAGGAATAATGCACAAGAAAGGCACACATGTGAAAATCAACATGCCTGGTGGGCAAACATGTAATTAAAAACACAAGTGAAAGTGCAAGAGAAAGCACGAGGGAAACATGCACATAATAGGTGCGTAAGTGGAAACACATAAGGAGAAAATAGATCACGCAAGAGGTGGCATGTGACTTGAAGTGTGGAAAAAGAGTGGAAAAAGAAAAGCCATTATAAATGGGTTATTAAGGAAAAAGTAGTTCCCACCTTAGAGAATGGAAATTTAAATGTTTTACTAGTGGAAATGCACTACAATGAAATCATGAGGATGGGACATGTGTATTAAATGGTCAAAGTGTTAAGCCTAATGGAAAGTGTGTAAAACAAATGTCATGGCATATCATTAAATAACACTAATTATTGAAATGATGGATGGAGGCATGGGAGAGTACATGTATGCAAGCCCTCAAGACTATAAAAAGTTAGAAGGTCCTCATTTTAATACTTTACTATTGTTATGTACCTAGGGATATGATATATTATTGTATATGGGTTGATGGAGATGCCGACATGTGGCACACATCCCCTTAGTTAGTTATATGGGTACAATATATTAGGATAATAGAGTAACTTATGGAAGTAATACATTGGGTAATGGTTGGCCTACATTGGGATTAGGAGGTTACCCACCCATGGGTTAGATAGATGTATATATATAGGAGATGATTATCATGGTAAAGATATCAAGTAAGCATTGAGTCTTCTATTGTAAGAGGATATTGGAGGTTGTCCCCTCGAAGAGACATTGTGGAGTTATTCCTTCCTAAAGGAGTATTATATGGTGTTTCCCTACTTTAAGGGTATTTATGCATATATTGAATATCAAGATCTTATCAAGTGGTATCAGAGCTTCAATTTGGGCAATTTGTGGAGTGAAACCCTAATTTTTTTTGAATCATCAATAACTTTTGTTTGGTTGCGAATTTTCCACAAATTTTTTACTGGATATGTATAATATTTCAAATAAGTCACAATAAAAAAATCAAGATTTTTTAATTCATTTTGAGGGAGTTATTGCCATTTTAGGGTTTATAATAATTTCACTATATCTTTCGAAACATAGGGAATTTTTATTCAAAATTTTTACTAGAGATGTAAGCACATATAAGAGAAGCACAATCAAAATTTTAGAATTTTTTGAGTTGTTTGATGTGATTTGTTGTGATTTTATGGATCAATTTTGACATTTTAGGGTTTCACGAACCTTAATTTTTTTTTGGATCATGGAGTTGCAAACATTTTCAGGGGAAGATGATATTGATGTTAGAGAATGGTGGATCCTTTTGGATAATCATTTTACAAAAACTTTTGGGCAAAGATGGTTACTTCCTTTTTTGTCTGGGCCTGCACTACATTGGTTTGATCAATTGCACTATACAAAAAGGTTTTCTTCATGGAAAGAAATGGAACAGATATTTTTAGATCATTGGACTATAAAACAAGACATAGAAAAAGAAGAATAAGTAGAAGAAGAAGAAGAAGAAGAAATAGAAGAATCAATAGAAGAATAAGAAGAAGTAGTAGAAGAAGCAATAGAAGAAGAAGAAGAAGAATTAGATGATAAAGGTTCAAATTATTTGGCTCCAAAGAAATCTGAGTCAATTTTTCAATTTCATGTATGCATTCAAAAGAAAAGGGTTATTGTGTCCATAAACCATACCAGTAAGTATAACTTCATCAACATGAATGTGTCCAAGCATCTACATGTTCAAGTAAATAATATCAAAGAGGTTCAAGTAGATGGTAAGAATATTTCAATGTTTGAAGATCTAAAGCTCATTATGGAAAAATATGTTTTGCATTCTGAATTTTATGCTTTGGATATGGATGATGTGGATATAGTTCTTGGATATCCATGGTTAGAGACTTTGGGAACAATGAATATTAATGTTTAGAAAAAGTTAATGAAGTTTTGGTATAAGAAAAAGAAGATCACTTTACAAGATATCATAGTGAAAAAGGCACCAATAACAATCAAGGTAGATCATGAGGATGAGATTAAAACAGGTGATGAAGATCATGATAAAGATTTAGATGATATAGATAAAGACACACTACAAATGAACACTTCATCTACTCAAGAGACAAAGAAGGAAAAGGTAGAAGAAAAGGTGGATAATGTCAAAGTATTGGAAAAGGTTGAGGTATATAGACACCCACATCATCATGAGAGGAAACAATCATGGAACCAAGTGAGGAAGTGTCATAACAACAATCATTTTATCTATACAGGAAATCAAATTTCCAATCATTTTGGATATGCATGGAATCCAAAGAAAAAATATTATGGCACATGGAATGAATGGGGAAATCACTATGAATATGCATGGAAGAATACCTACTATGGTCATGGTTGGAATCAGAGAAGCGCAACGGAATATGGTACATGGAATAAAAAGAGGAATAATTATGCTTGGACACCAAAGCAGCATAATTATGATCATGAACAAAATTAAAGGAGCATAATGGAATTTGGAAACAAGCTTGGAGAGCTATCACTAGCCAAGATCACATTTGGATGGTTAGATGATCGAGATTGGAGACAAGTGTGCAATGATTTGAAGCATACTCATTATTTGGTTTCTTCTTATGTTTCAAGGATGAAACATGTCAAAGAGGGAAGTAATGTTATGTACTTATGGATATGATATACTATTGTATATAGGTTGATGGAGATGCCGACATGTGGCACACATCCCCTTAGTTATATGGGTACAATATATTAGGATAATAGAGTAACTTGTGGAAGTAATAAATTGGGTAATGGTCGGCCTACATTGGGATTAGGAGGTTACCCATCCATGGGTTAGATAGATGTATATATATAGGAGATGATTATCATGGTAAAGATATCAAGTAAGAATTGAGTCTTCTATTGTAAGAGGATATTGGAGGTTGCCCCCTCAAAGAGACATTGTGGAGTTATTCCTTCCTAAAGGAGTATTATATGGTGTTTCCATACCTTAAGGGTATTTATGCATATATTGAATATCAAGATCTTATCAACTATTGATTTTTTTGATCTTACAGAGCCTGAGCAAAGCATTTTGAAGCCACTAGAAGGAGCGATCATCAAAATCCAGTGATAAATATAAAGATAAGAAGTGAGGCGACAATTGTGAATGAAGAAAATAGTGAAATCATGGTTAAAGGAATACCATTGAGGAAGTTATAGGTTAAAGGTATTATCATCCACCATATGAAGATGCTAAAGCAAAAAGCTAAAAAAATTCAAACCAAGAAACATGTATTCTTTTAGAAGAGTCAGATGATTGCACCTCAACCTTTGAGTTCCTCAAAGGGTAATATGGCCAAAGCAGAAGGCCCAGAGAAGTAAACCTTTGCCACTAATTCCCAAAGAGGAAGAATATGAGGGTGTAGGAGGATGATCAATTTTGATTTAGGAGGAAATCCCTAATAAGTCTAGTGCATAAGTAGATATTGTATCACAACAAGCAATGAAAACATATATCAAGAAGGAACCAATAATGGCACACGAAGGGGGGTAAAAGAAGTCCAAAACACCACCTCCACCCTCTATATTAATTGAAGAAATGTAATATTGTGAGTCGGTTTTGCACAGAGAAAAGTGGGAGTTCAAGGTGTCATCATGTCAAGTGCTTGATTATAACCACCATTATATTAGTAATGAAGGAGACTTACAATGAGATTACAGAGTCAAGTGTTATAATATAAAGAACAAGGTCACATATGACCTCATAGTTTTCAATCAATTGAATGATGTTGGAATTTTCCAATTGTTTTTCTTGCCTTATTTTAGGAAATCCATGGAAGTAGGGATATTTTTTGGTCTTGTGCATCAACGAAGATTATTTGTACTTTACAGGGTGTAGGATGTGAATCATTGCAAAATGAGTTAGAAAAGTGATAGGCTTACAATGTTTGAGCATAGATGTTAATATGGATCTGGAGGACCACAAAGAAGTTGAGAAGACAATGACAATGCTAAACTATAATAAGGAGGGCCATGTAATGTATATCACTAGCCTCTAGGTACCTACCATGGGTAGATTCATGTTTGGTAATGGGCAAGCTTGGGAGCAGAGATGGGTGGAAAGAGGTAGACATGGTGCACCCCTATGTGGCAAGCCAGATGGCCTGGGGAAAAATATAATTACACTTTTTATTTCACTGAGAAGATTGTGAAGGATGTAAAGAATGCCCACTACCTTCTAAACCATAAATTTTCATGGGGCATGATTCTTCTTCTATTAGTATTTGATGAGATTGGCATTCTAAAATATGTCGAGAAAGAGTTGAAGTGGGTATACCCACCAGAGAACATGTCCTCTATAAAATCATTTCAATAGTTCACTTGTCTGGGCACCATCTCTTCTTCCTACAAACTAAAAATGAAGGGATGGTTCAAAGTTTTGAAGGAAGCATTTGGTAATGAATGGTGCATCCCTAAAGAGTTACTGATGTAAATGGGAACTCAAGCCCAGTTTGTTGTGATGCAACATTATTCGCTTGCACACATCTAGATGGATCCCACACATAACCTTTTTGGGTGGCTCAAACTAGCACATGCTTTTAATACCAAATACTTTAAAAAATTTATGAATCACATTATTGATGTATGCAAGGTGCACATTAATATTGATAAGACTAATGATGAAACGCATACTCTTTGACAACTATATATTTATCATGGAAAGAAAGCATATAGGGAGAAGGTTAAGATAAATGTTACAAATATCAATGTGCATCAAATTATCATTGGGGGTCACATTCGTATACTATATTATATGTTCAAGCCCAAGAAGAAGGCTTCAGGCAGCCAAGAGTCCCCCAAAGAAGCCCTTCCTCTCCCACAAGATACAATAGCACAAAGAAGGCAATGTAGAGAGGAAAAGGGGCCAAGGCCTAATGCCATTAGAAGTGCATAAGATGAGCAACCTAAGTGGCAAAGGATGATCCCATCACCTCCCAAAGACCAAGGCTTTCTTGCATAACAAGAATAAAATGGCCTTGACATCAACCAATAGAGGTGTTATTCCTTCAAGATAGGGACATTCGAACTAAGTATTGGGGTATCAGAATAAAGGGAAATGACTCCCTAACCATCACCTGAAAAAGAACCTAAGGAAGCCAACCCTGAGCTTAAAGAGGAAACCCAACATAATAAGAAGAGTTTGCCCCTAATGGAGTGAAAATGGACACTGAAAGTCTCATTGGTGAAGAGGGGGTAAACAAAGGCACAACTCTAGGCATCAAGAACTAGGATGCTTGCTCAAGTGCCCATAACAAATTGATCCAGATGTTGAGATCCTCAAACATGACCCAAATAAGGGTAAAGGGCCTATTGAGGAATTGTAGTTGCAACAAGGAACTAAGGATGATACCCTCTATGTTTGAGGATATATCTAGCAAAATATCCCTGAAGAATAATTTTATATGTGCGGGTATTTCTCTAAGGAGGATGCTTCCAATCAAACTCAATGCGAGCTCTCATTTTATATGGATGTGTTTAAGGGGAAGACCATTTTATGCTTCCATCAGCCAACATAGATTTAGCACCAAAGGAGGTATAACTTCCTAAATCATTTTAGGTGGATCCCTAGTAATGTTCATTGGCCCAAGCAAGGATGATCCTTATTAAGTTGGCTCTCACGGTTACATGAAAAAATGTTCTACAAGGTTATGATGTTCATCAGCTTCAACAAAAGCATTAAGAGGTTGTTACCTTATACCAACATGAATGCACTAAAAGTATAAATATTGAACAGAAATTAGACAAACTCAATCTATAAGCAACAACGATAACTTGGGTAAAGACTCTAAAATTGTGTAAATAAATTTTGCAACAAGAGCCAACACTTGTTAATGGAATGCTCCTTATAGGTGAACTTATTGATAAGCTAGAAACCTGGGTTAGTCTATTATTACAAAAATGCAAAGACTATGTCAACCTTTAATGTGATCAAACTTGGGCTATGGAGCAATTTGCAGAATCTTTTGAATTATGTAAGAGTTTTTGGGCCTGAGTGGGTGCCATAACTTCTATAGCAGATGGTTTTTTTTTGTCAATTTGGCACAACTCACCAAAGTTTTAGAAGTTAGGCTTTAGCTAGAGGAATACCAACACCAATAATTGACTAAGAATGCATTCACAATAAAATATAGAGCACAATGTGCCAAAGCATTCAAGGTTGTGAAGGCACTCAAAACTAAGATTAGATCTCATCACCAAGATTTTAACACCAATTTTACAACACTCCAAGGACATGTTTTGACAGATATTGAAATGCTTGAGGATGTCTACAAGGATGCTAATACATCACTTGAGCTTTTGACAACTTAAGTGAATGATTTTCTATAACAACCCAAGGAAGCCAAATGGATCAAAGGTAAAGTCAAAGAAATTACCTCCAAACTATAGACTACATTAAACCATTGGGAAGAGGTCAAATGCTAAGTTGAGTAAACGGGACCTAAATTTTTGGTATTTGAGGGACTTGAGGAGGGCACATAGTCCATAAAAGACTATTAACTTAGTGTGGGGTGATGTTGGACCTAAATTTCATATCATTTTATTCTAAGGTTTTCTAGAAAATGGTGTAAGAGAGATGGGCACAAAAACTAACCTGGGCGTGAAAGTAAGCCAAGATATGGAAGACCTTGGCACAAAAGAAGCAAGTCACGAAGAACAAGGATGCAGGAAACACTAAGGAACCAAGGATGTAAGACTCAAGCAATTAGTGTATGACTTGGATAAGGGTATGGAAGGCATAAATGGTTAAGGAAACAATTAATGTGAGTATCAGAGGAGAATAAGTCAAGCATGGATCTAGCATTGGCTCGCAACAAGATAGGTGCACAACATCAAATATCTACCATAGAGCATGTATATAAGGGTAGTTAGGCCCGTATCAATAAGAATTCAATGTAACGATATGCCACAACTCATGTTATTAATGGTCATTGGCAAGTCGTTATTTTCATATTGATGTTGTAACTAAATGATTGGGGTAGAATCATGTATAAATACCCCTAGTTTTACTTAAAAGGTTGTTGATGTTGTTGGTTGTTGTTGTATAATGGTAAATGTAATCTTGAGCTTATTCATGTTCCTCATATGCATCAAGGCTTGTGTATGGTGACCATTGACATATAATAAAATGGAATACTTGTGTTGTTAAAATACATGCAAACTTGTTATGGAACTAATGTTAGTACTACTCTTTTTATTGATTTGCACCTATCTCTTTACTTGTGATAAATAACTTACGTATGGAATGATTGCATGGTATGAATTAACTTAATATGATATCTTTAGTTATAACTAAGTGCTTGTTCAAACACCTTAGTATAGAAAACCCAATGTATACACCATCACATAATAGAACTAACTAGATCCAATCTTAAGATGCACACTTCGAGTGAGTGCATGAGACCGTTTATTGCATGATAAGCTAGAGCACTAGTTAGTTGGACCTCTTATCCTCTTTGTGTGTGTGACCAGGGAAAATAATGTTAAAGGAAAGGAAAAAAACCCAACAAACACACACACACACACACACTTACTAAGACAAATTTAAAAATCTCTCTCAACAATAATGTGAAGGAGGTATTATCATAGAGAAAATGACACTTTGTCCTTTATGAACATAACTGATGTATTGAACAAGATTAGATATAAATCCCCCAAATGTCATTTTGTGTAGACATGCATGTGATCCTAAAGAGGTAAATTTATCAATCTAAACACATCATCATCTTGATATAATTAAATAAATATATTGTTTTCTTATGGAAAATCTAATAAAAGTGTATTAAAGTGTGAGAGGGGCATACAATCCTTTATAGTCACATAAACTCGACACTTACCACATCCCTTTTTATTTAAAAAATAAAATCTTTACAAAGCTTTATGTGTAAACATATAGAGGCATGTGTGTTGGGAATCTAGAACAACAAACATGCTCTGATACCACTTGTTGGGAGAGGGTGTACACCGGAAGCACACAATTTGATTACTAAACCAAGCAACTTAATATGCGGAAATTAACCAGATTCACCAAGTAACTAGAATTCAGAATAACACAGCATATGAGAGACAATACCAAATTGTATTAACACTTTATACAGAAAAGAATACAATAAAGAAGATGCCACTTCTTCTCCACCACCTTACAGAGGTTTCCCACACCTCAAGTGAACAGTAATTCTTCTCCCCAAAGCTCTCCCTCTCACAGGTCCCAACACCCAACTCAAATACAGAGTTGGTGTTCACCTCCCCGTGCTCCACGCACAATACAAGTGCTCCACGCACTCCACAAGTACTCAAGGTACTTCAAGTAGATCTCCCATGAATCTGCAACAACCTGCAATTCAACAGACCATACTTATGGAAGGAACTCCCTTGCCTTCCTCTTGCTCTATCCGAGTACACACCTGTACTCCAAGTAGATCCTGCCTGATACTGCTCCCTGTAGTGTTGATGTCTGTATGACCTTGCACACCTGCAAATCAAGCAATGGTTCCAATCACCTGTGAACCTCGACCTTGCACACACATACACCTGCAGATCAACGATCTTACTTATTGAAGAACCCAGCTGGCTCTCCAATCCAGCACCAACACACCTGGTACTGTGGCACTAGGAGGAACGCACCATAGCTCTACCTCACACACAGAAGGAGCTTATAATTATGCTCTCTTACTCCCTAGCACACTTTTCCAATACAACCATGAGTCTATTATATAGATCTCATCCAAACAATGATTAGACATCTAATTACCATAATTAGATCCGCAGCTATGAGTCTAAAATTAGCACTCATCATGCAAACTCTTGGTTCGTTAGCTCACTGCCCGTAATTAACTCGCAGTCGAACTACACAGGCGACCGACGCCGGTCCCTGTCCGCCTGGAGGTGACCGACGTCGGCCGATATATGACCGACGTCGGTTGCTTCTCTGTGCTATCCCGCCGACGTCGGCTGATCAGACCGACCCCAACTTCTTCTGCAACTCAGCAACCTCCTCTCCTGTTTGCATCAGTGAAGCTTTTAGCTCCACAATCCTAACAATCTCCCACTTGGAGATAAACAGCTGCACTGTACCTGTACCTGTACTCCGTCTAATCTGTTTCCTGGTTTGTATCCCTCTTCAAGCTCCCACCTGAAGACAACCCACCACACATCCCGTGGTGTACCACCTGTCATCCGAGTACCCTGCCACATCCGAACCTACAAATACATGTAGTGAAGTCCTGACCCTGCATAGCAACACCTGCTGCCGGTCCCTCTCAGAAAACCTGAGAACCCACTTCCACGAATTGGCTCCTAACTCTCTGACAGCTCCCACTGCATGGGAATACTCAGGTCTATACCAGACCTCATGTGATTTCGGACACTGTACCTGTCCAGCCCTTAGTGTGCTCCGGTTCTGTATCCCGAACCTCACTGACACCTGATTCACATCAGCTCCCACTCGAGACAAAATCAACCTGTGATCTCCATGCCTCCCATGTCAAAGAATTCCGCTGCTCCAAACTCCACCTGACATGCCACTGAACTAATCTTACCCTTAGCTCAGCAAAACCCTGTATGTACACACCTGCTATAGCAAAACATACCATCCACATACAGCAACAGAATGATGTCGCGACTCATCATCCCCCTGGTAAGACAAAACACAGTAGTTACCTGACACTGACTGAAGCCATGCTTCGTCCTCCACCTGTCAAACCTGTAATACTGTCCTTCAGCTCCACAAGACCACATACCTGGTCTTCCGTCTCATGTATCCGTTCTCTCCATTCTTCTACTAAGGAATCCATTCGTCTCTGTGCTTTCATACCTGCTGGCATCTCTACCAAGACACACCTGTCTGGTTCTCCTCCAAGGAATCACATCCTCATCCATGCCAAGCTCACCCCTGTTTCCTGGATCCTTCCTGCTCTACAATCAGCAACATGTATAAAGAAGAGGAACACGAATTTGAGGGCCTACTTACGCCTTCAGTCCTCCGTATGGGTGTTTGAGACTCCTTGACAGCTTGCTGTCCACCCAAAATTCGTTACAGTGACCGACCTCGGTCACCCCACAGTCTGCATCTGACCGACGTCGGTTCCATGCGTCTGTACCTGACTACCAACCTGCCTGCGCTGGTGTCCCTGCTGCCGACGTCGGTCCTGATAACCGACATCGGTCTTACATACTGCCGACGTCGGTCCCATGACCGACATCGGTCTTACCCTGCCCGACATCGCCAGCTTCGGTCTGCACATGACCGACATCGGCATCTGTCTGTTCGACGCCGGTTCCACCTGACCGACATCGGTACCTGTGTTTTCCTGTGAGTGATGACTTTTTACCCGCGAGCTTCTTTGAATCAAAATCCATGTCCAAACTGCCCTGCTCAGAAGTATCCAGCCACATCCACTGGGTTCTGTCCGCCATCTCCTCCATAAACACCAAGGCTTTCCAGTTCTTAAGCCTGTCAAATATATCTGTCTTCCGCTTAAGAACATGCATCTCCTTCCTGCTCATGTGACCAAGCCTACGAAGCCACGTCTCCGCAACAAAAGAAGAATCAGTAATATAAACAAGTAGATAAAGGATACCTGTTTTCTTACCACCAGCTAATTCAAGTGCATCCGCTGTGAGAGTTCTTGTGCATCTCTCATCACCCAATCTTTCTGAAGAAATTAGCCATATCTCCAAACCTGGGACCTGCATGACCTTCATCAACACCTGTGTGTTGGCCGCCTACAATTTCAGCTTCACTTTGCCTTTGCCAATCCTTTGGCAAGGCTCACCAGCTCCTCTACCTGGAACTGCATGGAAAGAGGCAACCGAATCTTTTATCCAAGATTCAACTTTATCCAAGAAACCTGCAAACACATCCTGTGCAACAACACCTGCTACATCTGTATCTTCAGTTTCTTCATGCTGATCTGTTACCAACCAACAATAATCTTTTACCTGCTCTTTCTTTCCATAGGACCGTGAGTGACCATCTGTGCTTTTCAACTCCTCCATTCTTAGCTTACTTTGATCTGCAGTTGCTCTGCTCCCACTCGATCAGAAACCCCTGAGAGTGACCTGTAACCAAACACAAAACCTGCTTCCTCCAACCTCAGCTCAGATACCACCTGTTGGTATCAAGCTCAAGAACCTACAACCAAGGCTCTGATACCACTTGTTGGGAATCTAGAACAACAAACATGCTCTGATACCACTTGTTGGGAGAGGGTGTACACCGGAAGCACACAATTTGATTACTAAACCAAGCAACTTAATATGCGGAAATTAACCAGATTCACCAAGTAACTAGAATTCAGAATAACACAGCATATGAGAGACAATACCAAATTGTATTAACACTTTATACAGAAAAGAATACAATAAAGAAGATGCCACTTCTTCTCCACCACCTTACAGAGGTTTCCCACACCTCAAGTGAACAGTAATTCTTCTCCCCAAAGCTCTCCCTCTCACAGGTCCCAACACCCAACTCAAATACAGAGTTGGTGTTCACCTCCCCGTGCTCCACGCACAATACAAGTGCTCCACGCACTCCACAAGTACTCAAGGTACTTCAAGTAGATCTCCCATGAATCTGCAACAACCTGCAATTCAACAGACCATACTTATGGAAGGAACTCCCTTGCCTTCCTCTTGCTCTATCCGAGTACACACCTGTACTCCAAGTAGATCCTGCCTGATACTGCTCCCTGTAGTGTTGCTGTCTGTATGACCTTGCACACCTGCAAATCAAGCAATGGTTCCAATCACCTGTGAACCTCGACCTTGCACACACATACACCTGCAGATCAACGATCTTACTTATTGAAGAACCCAGCTGGCTCTCCAATCCAGCACCAACACACCTGGTACTGTGGCACTAGGAGGAACGCACCATAGCTCTACCTCACACACAGAAGGAGCTTATAATTATGCTCTCTTACTCCCTAGCACACTTTTCCAATACAACCATGAGTCTATTATATAGATCTCATCCAAACAATGATTAGACATCTAATTACCATAATTAGATCCGCAGCTATGAGTCTAAAATTAGCACTCATCATGCAAACTCTTGGTTCGTTAGCTCACTGCCCGTAATTAACTCGCAGTCGAACTACACAGGCGACCGACGCCGGTCCCTGTCCGCCTGGAGGTGACCGACGTCGGCCGATATATGACCGACGTCGGTTGCTTCTCTGTGCTATCCTGCCGACGTCGGCTGATCAGACCGACCCCAACTTCTTCTGCAACTCAGCAACCTCCTCTCCTGTTTGCATCAGTGAAGCTTTTAGCTCCACAATCCTAACAATGTGGCCAACCATTTTCTCATTTACTATTTTTTCATAATTTTACCCCTCTCCACATGACAATAAATAACAAGGGCACCATGCGCCAAGTCCCTATGGGGACTTAGAATATAATTGAATTCTGTTCTAAGTATTTTGTAAACCATTTTTTAGCATCAAGTTTAAATATCATGGATAAAGAATTTTTATCTAATGAATTTAGTTGAAAAAGAGTTACTCCCTTTTAACAGACATGAGCCATTCATTAACAATGCAAAAGTGGAATGCAGTTAATTTTTTTGTTTGGTAGATTGTATATGATGGGCGGTAAAATACAATCTTGAAATGTGTAATATGTTGAATCATTATGAAAGAGCATAAAGTATTTGACAAAATGTTGAAGCATAGCAAATAAGGATAAATTTCAAATAATTTATGGCGATAAGGTCTGAAATTCCAAATAAACCATGCATGTCAATCAAAAACTAGTTGACAACTAGTTGTTTTGGATACTTGTAAAACCGTGTGGAGCTAAATTTTAAATAAATAGCTTAATATAGATATAAATAACTAGCAGTGTCCAATCATTGATATAATTGTCAATGCATAAAATAATGCGAACCATCATGCTAAGTCTTTACCACCGACACAAGAAGCTTAACCTCTTGCCCCCTAGTGACCTTGATAATCAACTCTGCTCCTTGAGTCCCTTTATGCTATTAAACAAACCTTGACTACAACTTAATATGCAATCATAGATACTAGAGTACAAATCATTGACCGACACCAAATAACACTAGAAGCTCTCACCATTGTATTTTTTGTGGCCTTCAATGACTATGTTTAATTGTAATGCAAAAATAAATGAATATAAGCCTAGTAAGTCAATGTTTTTTTGCAATTTATTACTTTATTTCAATTTCAATGATCTATTGCATACTAGTGCAAAACCTAAAAGAGATACAAAATAAATTTTGCTATCAAGACTATTTATCATAATTTTTTTGATGACGATTATTTGTAAAAGGCAAACATTAAATTGTAAGTGTGTGTATGTTTCTATATGACAATTTGTCCAAAATTTCACTTGGCATATGTTATAATGTATTTTAAAATGTATTACAAGGAAAAAATCCTAAACACGGTCATACATCCATCAAAATTAACTCATGGACTGCATACCTCGTGGCTCAAAGTTTAAACTAAAAATACATGTCATAACTAATTACCCCCAAAAAATTAACTGCAACAATGTGTTACTAAATAAGTAACCATGTTGAATGCCATAAATAAATGGTGCTCCTATAGTGCCCCCAAGCCATGGAAGCAATGACTGCAAGAAAATATAGTCGGTGGCTAGGTCTGGATCTTAGCTCAACTCCTAGACTCTTGACATTACTTCTGACAAAGCTTGAGCGAGCTTGTCAACATTGCTTTTCAATCTCATGCAACAAAATTATAACCAACACTAAAGACCTATAAATTCGATAAAAACCAAGAATATGGACTTGTACCCTGAACTTATGTATAAATCTAATTTAGTACTCATTATAGTGGATGGAAAAATGATGTTGGTTTCAACTGATTTCTCCTTGTCATCCACCATAATCATGCTAACATCTTCCATGTCTTAAATATTTATTTTATTTAACTGCCTGTTGTTATCAAAGGGGTCACATGGGTTGCCAAAAAAAACCTCAACAATGAAAAAACAACTTCAAATGACATGTCTTCCACATTTGTTTTACACATTACCTTGCAACATGAGGAGAAACATAACTTATAACTAGAATGTTTCACACATACACCAGAGGATATACTTTTGATTGACCAAGATACATAAATGTTATTGCCTCTCCCTAAATCAAATAGGGTCATCAGAACATGAACACCATCTCACACTAAAAACTATCTCTGAGGCCATTATTGAAGAACAAAAGCACAAGTGGAAAGCAAAGAAAATGAGATCCATTTGTAATTATTTTGCAGTAGAATTTGAATTTCTTACGTCTCTACCCTTGTATTCTCTTAAGCTTGCTTTCCTTGCTTTCTCTCTTTGAAATTGGCAATGCCTTTAAAATACAAAAAATGACATGAATGGAGCAGTGTATTGTCATTCAAAAATATTTACCCTGGATTTTTGTAAAAACATGCATAATATAATAGTGATGCAAATTGAAACACTATAAAAGATTATAATACATACATATATTGTGTTTAATGTTTTAGAGTAGAGTATATAAACAAGAATAGTTTGAAAAATGGTAAAACAATGCAAACAAACTAAAAACCTCATGTTATTATTTTTTATTTATATTCATTCATCTATATCCCTCATGCTACAAGAAAAGGTTTTATTAAAAATAGACAAAATTAATTTGGTACAAGACACATCAAACATGACATAATAAAAAGTGGAATGTCGTGTAATAGATAGCCATGAAAAATCTTTGCATAACACCACATTTCAATTACCAATGCAGGGAATTACAAAGGGATTAATTTGCACCGCTATCACTAGTTGCCTCCTCCACTTCTTGCTCAGATTAGGAAATGAAGGCATTGAAAACTTCGACCTTGCCAATATACTCCACCGCATGATATTGTCACAAAATCATCGCATATATGATTTATTGTCTAGATGAAGCATTTAAACTTGACATTTATAAATTTGTAATAATCCAATTTAGGTGTGCAATCTATGGTTTTTGAGAATAGGGAGATGTGATTGCATCTAGCTAAAGCACCATAAATGATACGATTTATCAGTGACTTTTTCATATTTGTATACAGTGATAAGGGGTTAAAGTTTTAACACAAAATTATAATTTTAAACATAAATCAAACGTGAAGTGCAGTGACAAGTGGCTCTTCCACCACTCAACAAGACACATGTTAGAACAATAATGTCAACATTTTAACATTAAAAATAATTCAAGGATGAAAAATATATATTTTTAGTATTCAATAAATGATGAGTTTCCCTACAAATGAATACATAGAAAATAAATTATTATTATTATTTTTTTAATAACATACATATAACAAAAATAATGTCAAAAAATAACAATATAACAAAATATTTTAGTGGTATTGGGTGTACTTTTTTCATTCCAAATTAACTATTTGAAAGGGTGAATAGTGGTTGGTTTGACCGGTAAAAATGTTTAGCTCACGAAGAACTTATGGGGACTCACAAAAAACCCACAAGAGATTTATTTTTATTATTAACAAAACCTGTCATAATATAAAAAATGAAACCAAAATCATATCTCACAAAAATTTAATAAATTAGATACTCTTCAAACCTTAATTCTTAACTTAAGATCACCAAATAAACCACTACTTTTAAAAAATCACAATAAATACTAACAACGCTTTAATGACATAAAGACAGGATAACATGTTTTTAAAAAAGCAAATGAAAAAGTAAAAGCGAACTATATTATTCGCATATAATCTTTTTTTAATGCCTTCCGAACAAAGATTTTTTTTAAAAAAAAAATTTCAAGCTTCCGCAATTATGAGAAAGATCCACATTAAATATCGAAAGCCTCCTTAATTTCTCTCCTGTAATGCCACCTGTTCATTCCCGGGAATCTCAATTCAAATAGACCTCCTTCTCAGATCGCTTTGCCTCCTTTTTAAAAAACCCTTGCTTTCAATGCACATATAAATTTTTCATGCAGTTTAAATCTCTCTTTGTCCATACTTATGCAGTTTAAACAATAGGAATGGGAACAATGAAAAATGTTATCGGTTTAGCCATAACTGTATTATTTGCAGTTGCACAGGGTGTTCAACATGATGGAGAATTCGATGTTCGCCGACATCTCTGCACCACTTCCAGGTTTTTTAAATCTTCCAACTGTTTTAATGTTTCTGTTCTCTCTCTCTCTCACACACATATATTTTGTTTTCATTCAGTATTATGCGGTTGATTGATCAAACGCTTTTCCCGAAGTAAGGGTTAATAATTCTGATCAAGAGCAAGTCACCGGTCTGCTTTATGAAAACACCGAAAAGTATGCAATAGTTATCTATACAAGGAGCTTTATTCGCCAATCCGAAAATTTTAACACAGGGTTTTTAAAAATTTGATAGAAAAACAAATGGTTTAGTCAGGGTCTTATCAGAGGCTTTGTTAACAGAATTCATTGCAGAATGATAATTAACGGGGAAAATGGTATGTGAATCGGGGAGCGCCCCTCAGGACGCACTAATGAAGCTAATTATGGTGAATCGAACCAAAGCCTATTTTAGTGGTTTTTATTTCAGATTTTATGGTTTATTAGCTGAGTACAGCATATGGCAAAAACAATAATGCCAAGTTCTTGAAGTGATAGTTATGGTTTGGGCTTTATGTTTAAATTTTCCAGTTGCTGGTGAGGGGGTCATTATTGATGTGATCACGCAAGCTCCCTTTATCATCTGCAATCCCAGTGCTAGCGTGTTTTTGTTATTACGTTCACTTAGTTATTTTGAGCTGGTAAGGTTCAGGGTTCAAATGCTAACCCACACTTATTGTGATGTCCGAGTTCAAAGCTCTGTTGCAGAGAAATTTAATGTCGGGATACACACTGTAGGCTCTGGCCTCAACCCTGATGCGAAGTTGTTCTCTTAATATGGGAGGACTCCACGAGAATTTAGAGGTCTGACATTGCAAAAAAGGAAATGATTTGCAATGGACTGGTTTTGAGGCTTGATTTATTAGAAAAAAGCCTTTTCCTGATACAATTTGTAGACACTTTCATGTAGTTGTGTAGCAGTGGCTTGCTCAATCAAATTGTTCATGGTCTTCCATTTGTTTTTGGAAAAGTCCTCAATCCTGAGCAGTGTTACCCAAAATGTTTCCTGTCGTGGAAGATCGTCCTGCAAATGGCCCTGAAACTGCTTAGTTTTCAAAAAATGCTGAGAAATTTGTTGATAGTGTCTGTAAACCACAAGAAACTTCCAGGCAGCTATCCCCTGTTTTCTTTCCTTTTTGGTAGATCTTTTACAATGAAAACAAAAACTAAATAACGTACAAGCATTTTTTTTAAATACCAAAAATAAATAAATAAATAAATAAATTAGAAATGAAAAATAAACTCTATTGCATCTGCATACAAATCAGCCTACAACTATTCAAGCGGAAGGAACAATCTTATTTTAAGGGCCTGGCGGGTTATTGAGGTGTCATTGTGGATGATGTCCTACAAATTGTGCATAAGTGTGTTACCATAAATTTGAAGCTACAAACATGATGACTACAATAACTTGACAGGAAATAGGGGTTTTGGATGTTGTGGCATAACAGTTGGATTTTGAAATGGACACCTTGTGGAGGCCGTTGTATTGGCCAAAAATCATTACTACAAGCCAAAACATATCTGTCCCATACCCACAATTTTTTCTCATGCATAAAATGCAAAACAGTACTTGGCTGTCAAGTATCTTGCTTCTATTTATTTATCTTTTCTAAGATAGGGTTTGTGTTTATTAATTTGGGACTACAACTAATTTGCTGTATCCCATTATCTTTGCTGTTTGTGTGTATTAATTTGGGATTACAACTGATTTGCCATATATAAACAATTCCTTTGGCTTATATGCCAGAACGAGGGGTTTGTTCCCTTAAAGTCACCAGGGACTTGCACTTTGCCTTGTTCGTTGAGGTAGGCCACACTGTAGCAAGCCCCATGGTGCCATTGACAAAAAACATACTTAAACAATTCTACATATCTTGAACAAAATTTTTCTTTAAAACAAACATACATAGATGCTTGTTTTGAGTTCATAGTGTAATAATGTCTACATAACTTGAACTAAATTTTTCTCTAAAAAAAACAAAAAAAACATACATAGATCCTTGTTTTGAGTTCGTAGTGTAATAATGTGTAGAGCTCTTTTGTATTCAATGATGTAAAATTGTTATTTTCTGATGTTTCGGATCCCTCTATTGGCTTCATTCTTTTCTTTCCTAAAGATGGATCCAGTTGTGAGATCCAAAATGCCAGACAATAACAATTTTAGGTAGTTGGATCCAGAATAACTCTACATAAAACATACATATACATCATATTCACACTTAGACAACACTGAAGAAGTATATGTACACAATGTCAACACACTCACAGTTCTCACTAACTTTGAGAAAGGCTCTGTTCACCTAGTTCAACTTTGGTTCACCTAGGTCTTCTAGAAACTTCAACAATCAACTTGTAAGGTCCAAAAACCTAGGAAACCACTATTTATTCTCCTAAAACAGATAGTGGGTGCGAAAGTTACACCTTTGAGAACCTTAGTTTGAAATACCAAAATCCAGAAAACAGACTTAGTACTGACCATATTGGATTTTAAAAACTACCTCTTAAATGGTAACTCCGGGAGGTCTGAGACCACTTCCAGAAGGTGCAAAGTGACCTTGATTTTTTTATATTTACTAAAATAAATGTATACTTCAATATTTATTTTCGTAAATACAATACACAAAAATACCATAGTAGTCTAATTTTTGAATTGTGGATATGAGGGAAACACATTAGAGAAGGTGCAAATAACACTAGGAAAGGTGCATGTCATAGAGAAAATGTTGCGGGCAAGTCACTCATCATGCCTCACGAATGTTGCACAAACAGCCAGTAAAAAAGACTTGCGAGTTGCCTTGCAAAAGTGCTGAAAACTGAATTTTCCTAAAGCTGCAAAACAAGTTCAGAAAAAAGGTGCGAAACTGCTTTTAGGAGCTATGAGTCAAACTACAAAGTTGTAGCTTGCACTTCAGCAATGCTTAAAAACATAAGGGCAATCCTCCTAACTTTTTTTAATGTCCAACTCAAGTTTTATTGTGTTTGTCACCAAGAATGCAAAGAAGTCCTAAGTAAAATATAGTGAAATAAAGATGCCCATGGTTGTGAATTCGAAAACAAAAACTAAAAAACCACACAACAACAGCATCACAACATCATCACACCACATCATAGAAAACTGAACGGTTCAACTGACTCAAATAACATAAATGAAGTATACAATCTTTAGCCTATTGAATAAACCAAATGGTCTGCCACAAATAGTCCATCTCTGCCCTCTTGGAAATTACATACATGACCATGATAATTTTATGGATTTACAGTCTGAAGGTTGAGAAAATGGGTCAGTGTATATAAGTGTAGAACAATCCAAGTCACACAAGACCAAAGAGAAATCTGTTCATGAAGGAGGTAGGATAAGGAAGCAAAAACCTAAACAACATTATAACATAGCAAAATGGGTGCTTCAAGAAACTCAAATAAAATATATGAAGCACCCAATCTTCAGCTCACTGGATAAACCATATGATGTGCAACGAATAAACTCCCATATGCATTTATTCCAATAACATTTTTTTTTTGCACAATTCCTCATTAGGCATATAATTACCCACCACTCCTACGCATAGGAGGAAAGCGGAGCTGTGGTTTGGACTTAATCCTCGGTCTGACACCTAACACGTTTTAAGATAAGGAAAGAAAGGCTGCGGTTTGGACTTAAACCCCCACTCCAACACCTAGCATGTTTTAAGATGAATAAAGAAGGGCTGTAGTTTGGACTTAACCTCCTCTCCAAGACCCAACAAATTTTAAGATAAATGTTAGAAGAATGATGTCGTTGCCATGGACTTAACTCCCTCTCCAAATGCCTAATACCCACTTGAACTTGAGTTTGGACTTAATCCCCTCTTCAACACTCAACAAGTTTTTAATTAAATGGCCATTTGCTTTTATAAATCTTTTAAACTACGAAGCTGCAAAGTTTGTAGTTCCCCTTCTCACACTTCCAACTTTATTCTCTGCGTTCTACTTGTTTACCCTAATTCTGCTTGTTACACAAAATAGATATAAACAAGTTGCAATTAAATAAATCTAAACATGTACAACTGAAATATAGAATTCAGCTCTATCTAAGAGGCTACGTAACGAAAACAAGACTAAGTGTTGCAAATGTAAGGTAAAGCAAAGCAATGATTTGACAAAGAGGTTAAGAAATGATCACACCATGATTGTTCAGTAATTCTGAATTTGTACGTTGATTATGTTGACTGTATTTGATCTGCTGTTGAATTTTTGGACCTGTGCACTGCTTTGAGATATAATTGTACCTATGCAGGCCTGTTCTGGACAAGCTAAGTGGCAACAAGCCTAGTCGCTTTGGTTCTAGCCCTGTGTTGTTGAGTTCATCATTATGTCATATGGTGCGTCCCTATAGGGTTTTGCAATCTAGGTTTTTTGGCCCTTGTCTGTTGCGTCTTTTTGATTGTGATTGTACCTTCACTTAGTGGATGTGTAGGGCATAATATATTGTGGCCAAAACTTCACTTTGACCTAGTTTGCACACTCCAAAACAAAACAAAATTAATGGAGTTGGGCAATTGTCGAAGTAGTCTTGTAAACTATGTATCCCGTACACACATAATTAAATCTCCATGCAGTTCTTGTAGTGCGTGAATGGAATAGCTCAAGTAAGGGTTTCAACCTCCTCTTCCCTAGAAGTGATCAATGCAACTATTGAAGTCTAATTATTTTCATTCGGCACAAGGGATGTTGTAGAGAGACCAAGTTGGATAAATGTCGCAAGCAATTTTGCAGGGAGATGCGTCTCCCACCCCTTGGGATGCGTCTTGGGTATGGGAGACGGGTACGAAGGTGTTCCTGTGCTTGGAGACATCTGCCTATCCGTTCCCGCATCTCCCACCCGTACCAACATCTAAACTCTGCATACCCAAAACATATAAATCCTAAATGCATAAAAAACACTGTCACCGTTCGTAAGGAAAGGTCGCTGTTTGCATGCAGTCAAGTCTTGTTTGAATTTCTATCATTTTATTTTGTTTGAAATGCTAGTTTATTTTGCGTGGCATTGTCGTTTGCAGCCGTGCTAGGTTTATTCTTTGTTTTTTTCATGTTTTTTTTTTAAATTATTATAACTATAATCTATTAGACTATTACTATAACTATATAATATATATTTATATTTATGTAATTAATAGTTTTAATATTTTTTTTACTATTAGCGATAACTTTTAAGTTATAACTATATATTTATTTATTTTTAATTTTTAAAATAATTTTAATTATATAATTATTTATATATCTATGTTTGATGGTTATAACTTATAACTATTAACTTATAAGTTATAACTTTATAAGTTTATATTTTCAAAATAATTTTAATTTTAATTTCATAGTATATACCATATACATATTGCCGTCTCCCCATCTCCCTGTCTCCCATTTCTCAGGAAATGGCGTACTAGTACCCATACCCGTCTCCCCGTACTCGTACTTGTACCCGTCTCCTGGCAACTATGGTTGCAAGTGTGTAGGATTTGATTCCATGAAACACAACTTGAATGGAGAAGCTTGGCTTTAGGCTTGGCCCTTGGTGTGGTGAGGATTCTCCTTCACCTCTCTAGTTTTCTTTTCTCTACTAATCTTTGTATTCTTTAAATGGCTTGGCAAGACCTTGTATTTTTAGAATGATTTAGGATGACTAAAGCAAGTTGACCAACTTTTGAAAAGACAATTGGGAAGGTTTAAGGCTCATGACCAATGGTAACAAAGAGACAGACCCACAAAGCTAAAAGAGAAATCCATAAGGATATGGGCTTGTCTAGGATGGGTCCGTATAGGTACTTGTTTACCTAGGAGATAAGTCAAGCTATGTTTTCGAGGCAAGGTTGACTAATGGATAAGACGTAGTTCAAATGCATGAATGGATACCTTTTGGATAAGTGTTGCGATGCTTGTAAGATGTATGGACCAAATATAGACTTATGTGGTGTTGGGGCCATCCTAGAAATTTCTTAAAATAGACAAGTTTGCCAAATAAGTTGAATTGGGAATGAAACATGGGAATAAGGGTTTTGTGCTAAATTTGGGTGTCTACACTACCCACCCTTCTTAGAAAGGAAGATGGGCACACTAAACAAAATAAAGAAAGTAAAGAGATAAGAAGGTAACAACCTGCAACCGGATTGCAAGTGGCAGGAAGTGAGAATTCACAAACCAGTAAAATGTTAAAATAAAATCAAGCTCATATTTCAAATCAAAATTTGGGACTACAGAGTTTGCAGTCCAAATCTCTCTTCCTTTCACCCACCCTTCTCGTACAAGATTATGGGCCCTCCATTAATACATTTGGAAGCAAGAGGGGAAACAGTACACACAACATTTGTATTTGCAACAAGGTTGCAAGAAGGAAGGTGAGAAATCACAACCCAGTAATGTGCATAGAAATAAAATCAGGAATATTACCTATGTGTATGGATGGGATTAAAATGGTTTTTATGGATAGGAGGAAGATTAGAAATGCTTTCAGTTTGCTGCCGATGCAATGGGATACTAAGAGCCTTCCTTTTCTTTATACAACACAGCGAAAAAGTTTTGTTTTCACCTCTACAACAGCGACTTCTTCAAAATAGCATTTTTCAGTTTTCTAACTCTCTGAACTTCTAATGCATACCAAAATGAATGACTGAGTTCTTTCCCCTTTGTTTTCTCCCTTACCCCTTCATTTTGATTTCCCAAAAAGGGGAACTAAATTCTTTGCACATTCATGACTGCATGGGTTCCCATTTTCTTATCCATGCATGCATATGTATACCTGATGAATAGTGAAGTTGATTATTGAGTAAGTTTTGCACCTTCTCAATTAATGGACACGGGCTTCTCACATACATGGTCCTTTTGCAACTTGCATGTGTAGGTCTTTGTTTGCATTATTTGCATGCCTTACTTCCTTTAATTACATTTTTCCAACTACTTTCTTTCATGTCCTCTTTGCACTTCTTATTCTATTAAAAACACATCCACTTTTAAAACCTTAGACTTATAGAATGCATTTTCATTTTCAATAACCCCACATTATTCAACTTTCCCACTCATCATGACACCTAACCCATGGTGCCATGTCATCATTTAACCCCCCAAAAGGTTAATATTTTAATGTCTAAGAAACATTTCATGTTTCCAGTCCTTGGAAATCACTTTTCACAAGGAGTTCAAATTTTATATTCTTTTTGCATATAAAGTGTCACCCATGTCTGAGTCTTCCTCCATTGGGTCAACTCGTTTAGCCCCATGTAATAGTTTTGGTATGGATCCTATGGTCTGTACATAAACCAAATGGCATTACCATACCTCAAATATAACACGGTTTAAATGAATCTCCAAATTCACATAATAATTTAAATGTATTAAGTAATTGCAACATCATTAAATAATCAAAACGAGTTAAAACTGTTAAAAATATTTTATCATATTGAATTTTGTTTATGCATGTTTAGGATCCAATAAGTCAATGAAAATGTCTAAATGAAAGCATGTGTCAACATGCCGGCCAGTGTGAAATGCCAATAAACGACCATTCAATCAAAATACATAATTCCTGCTAGATGTATAAGGAGGAAATATATTTATATGGTTCAGAAATGCATTGAATGAATCTATGAACTAGATGCCACAATGATAGCTTCAAAACATATAGACATTGTCACATATCAACAATAGCTTTGACTTATATGCCACAATGAGGGGTCCTTCCCCTAAAATCAATAGGGACTTACTTGGCTTCGTCCATTGGGGTAGGCCACAACCAACAATCTGAATGCAGTAGTTACCCTATTTTAATACTTCATCAAGTCTTTGGTGGCTATAATCTTGGGCTTCTCTACGAAAGCCCCTGATGCTTTATCACTTGAGCGTATCCCATTCGACTTAAATAATTTGTTTTTTAGTGTAAAGAAATACATTTTTTTTCTAAAAGTTAAAACCTTTTTTTGAACTTTTTAATAGTCCTAATAAACACTTCACTATATGTAATAATTATAATAATAATCTTGTAATAAATATTATAACATAATAGTTTAATCTTTATGTAGGCTGATTGATCCTTAAACCTTAAATAGGCTGGCTGATGGCGACTGCAACCATAAAGACTGCCCCCATGCAGTTTGAATGACCACTCTCTTGCATCTTTGTGGACGCCATGCCAAATTTATCCTCATGCACACATATTGAAAAACAGCCCAGAACAAATCCTGAATGGACTCATCTGTTCTCTCAGGTCCATATGCCTGCGAATAGAGTTGTTGACAATGGTGGTTCTTTTTATTGAGGATTGAGAACTGTAATGAGTTCATTTTGTCACTATTTGAGCATCTCATTACTTTTAATACTATATCTGTATGTAATTGGTATAATTAATGGCTTAGGGTGTAGTGTTATTAGATAGCTAAAACTTTCATTTTGTGAAGGTCTTTGGGGTAAACACTTGCTTTTGATGAGCAAATCTATGAAATGAGCTTAGTAGTGCTATCATATCTGTCTAGATTTCCTTTCCTTTTGTTCATTTTTCGTGTGCATTTGAATCTGAATGGATGGATAGATTAATGAGCTATAGTGTATCTCTGACTAATGATGAATGAGCTGGACTGGATTTTCCATGGTCGGGAATCAAAATCTATGGTGTAATTTTGTTTGGTCTTACCTGCATTTTTATAAATGCATGTAAGCTCCCGTCCTGCACTTTTGAAGTGTAGATCAGATCTTACAAGCATTTCCCTGAACTTAAATGCACAATTGATGATCTATCTGCTGAGTTGATGGATGGGATTTAATCACATATCCATGTCTTCATTTTCTGATCTATTTTGAATAAATGAGAAAGATGGAAGATAGCGATTACATATGATTTCTATTATTATTTCATCTTTCCAGTCTAGCCGGCTTAATGATTGAAGATGCATGTTCATCCTACTTAATTTTGATAAGGATTATCTGATATTTTGTACTTGCAAGTTGCCTTTTTTTTGATTGAAAGCATGCAAATTATATTCACTAAGAAATTAGACATAAATAGATGCCCGATCCAAAAAGTGGGTGGAAAGAAATCAACCCTGGAAGTTCAGATCAGGCACTAGTGCTGAGAAATAGCAAGGCCCAAGGGCACCAGAATATCATCAAAACAAAATAAAACAAGTGTTTAAAGCCACGTGCCATAGGCACAAACAACTATAAATGATCAGTAAACTCCTAAGTTCAATTGCTTACTAGGGTTTTCAGCATCGCAACTTGCTGTCGTACTTAGATTGAGCTATAAACTGGCAGTTTTGAATGCTTTAAAGACTAAGATTTGGTGTAGTGTGTTGTTGGAAACATAAAAAAGAACATACAGAATTGAAACCAGGAATGTGAGAAGCATGAACAGTAAAACATGAACACAAAAAACAATGGACACAAGACTTTTGACCTGAAAGCCCGTGAGATGGCAAAAATCTAGTTGGAAGTGGCAACTGCACATCTTATCTTTCTTATGGCCAAAGACAGTTAAATAAAGAGATCATAGAGCAATTACAACAGTCACTCTGTTATTTGCTCATTTAGCTCCTTACTGCAGCCTTTCTTCCTCCTCCAACCAATTGAACACCAACTTTTTCACCCCCTCTCATCTAGATCCGTGCTTTCGTATCATGCTTTAGGAGCACCCTTTCATGCTCTAAAGGACTCCCAAATGTCTCAGAACCAAAGAGACACTGTTTTATGCCATTATTCTACCAACTAGTGCAGCCAAAACCACTGCTTAATGTAGACTGGCAGTTTCGAAACCACCCTTGAGTTAACCAACAGTTACGAAACTGCCGCATGTAGATCGACAGTTAAGTAATTTCCCCTTAGGGGAACCCGCTATACAATTGTCCCCTGCAAATACCGGTGGTTTTGTCACCCTACAAGAAATACTTACATAGAGGCTTGTTTACTGATTGAAACTGGTTATTCTCATGTTGGATGATGAAGAGGCTTATTAATGTTTTATTAAAGCTCTATTTAAATTAGTGGGCTCACCCCACTCATTTAAAAGGCTTAGTGATCGAGGATATGTGGGAAGAACTCTCCCACTTTCTCCTTGAGGTACCATCTTGCTTGCCTCGGTGTCTTCTCTTTGATGCTGACTTGCTAAGATTCTTGTAGCCTTTTCTAGTCTCTCTGACTTTTTGCTGCAACACTACATCCTCCTCCAACTCCCTGTTGACAAATCTTCCACAAATCAGATTTTTTCTTGCCACTTGAAAAAATTCTACGGACTTAAGCAGGAAAATTCTACGGACTCAAGCAGAGAGGATTTCTACGGACTCAAGCAGAATTTTTTTTCTACGAACTCAATCAGTAAATTTGAGAGGACAGAAACAGACATAAGGGGGAAGAAAGACAAAGGAAGAAGGGATATCCTTCGGACTTTTTGTCCGAAGGAATTCCTTCGGACAAATAGTCCGAGGAAATTCGGAGGACCACAAGACAAAAAGTCCGCAAAAGGCAAGCCAAAGATTAATTCGGAAAAAAGGGCATTTCCAATTTTTCCGAAGGGCAGGGTACCCTTCGGAGAGATCACTTTCAAAAAGGCCAAAGGGCACCTACCCTTTGGGCAGGCACAGAGACTAAATTAAGGACTTTTGCAAAAAGACCGGGTGCCCTCCAATTTTTCCGAAGGGCACAAAGGGAGAGCTAAATGCCCTTGCGGAGGGCACTTGGTCGGCAGAGAGGTCCATGACAATTTTTCCGAAGGAGCAGTTGTCCTTAAGGAATTCGAAAAAATCGAAGGGCACATTTGAATAGTCCGAAGACAAAAAACAAAGGCAAAAGAAGGAATGAATTCTTTCGGACTTTTTGTTCGAAGGAATTCCTTCGAACAAAAAGTTCGAAGAAATTCGGAAGCTTGCACAAGACATAAGTACAAAGAAAAGACAAGAGGCAAAGACATACCAAAAAAGAAGCCGATAGAACAAAAAGACCGCGGAAAAAAAGCCCGAACAAATAAGAGTAAAGGAAAAATTGCAGAGATAACCCGAAGAAATATAGCCGAAGAAAATACGACAACTTCTGGTGACGTCCCGCAAGCCATCAATTTTTGACCGCGGGAAGTAACCGTTGGAACAGAGATAAATCCAGAATTTTGCAAGAAAATATAAGCCGGGTATAATTAGACTAGCACCATCCAAATATACAGAATCCCGCCAGAAATAGATGCGAACAGGAAGACCAGAATGGGACGAAAAACATGCGAACACCGGAGCTATTTTTTGAACATCGGAGCTATTTTCGAATAATTAGTCAAAGCTTTAGTTGACTGATTATTAAAGTCATGTTCATCTCCAGCCAGCGCATGCATCCGAAAGTCTAAATCAGCGTCAACAGGAGTTCCGAATTCAAACAACGAGTTGACTGTTCCAGATTTAGAGTGAACTAATTGATTAAAACGCCGCATCCACTAGAAGTTTTCCATGCGAAGGAGAATGATCTCTTCGTCTAACTCAGCTTTCAAACGCTACAACTCGTCAATCAAGCAACTCACATGGAGTTTTAAATTTAACATTTGCGTGGATTTTCATGCAAAAAGGAGGTGGGCAGTTCATAACAAAGATAAGTTCGCTTCATCAAGCGAAGAAGCTTCATGCAAGAACAAAGGGGAAAATATATTTTATTGAAAGGCCAAGTAAAGCCTTGAGTTAACCAAAGTGAATCTTCTCTTCAAGTTTCTACGCCAATCTTTGGCCTTTTGTAATTCTCTCTATATAATAGCTTTCAGCCTTGATTAAAAATCATCCAATCTCTCTTGGTTAGACCAGACTCTGCCATTGGTGAGTTGTGTAACCTTTTCGATCAATAAGGACTGTACTTTCAGATTTCAAGCGTTGGCATAGTGTATATTTCTTCAGCAATTTGCATAAGTGGTAGAGTTCTCTCCCTTCCCAAATTTTGTTTCGTACCTAGTTGCTATATTATCCTTGTGCAGGTCATGTTAAAGTGTTCTTTATCGTCTTTTGTTGAAATTGTAAGTGGATGTTAGGTGGCTGCAAAGTGTCTTGTATCGGACATCTCTCCATCGTTTTCCCTTAGGTTTTAGTTATTGGATCGAACCTCTGCATGAAATACTTATGCATAAGTGATTAATTTGAAGTCTAAGGTCTACCTTCTCCCTTGTTCGTTCAGTGTTCAAGGTTCCAAATTGAGTGGATCGAAATCTTGGTGTATCACCCCTTTTAGGTAGGATTTCCCCTTTAAGTTTTCTTTCTCCCTTTTCCACGGTAGTTAGCAGCGTAGAGTAGGAATCTTCATTGATACATCATACAGGAACTAGCCTTCTCTGGAGGTTTTTCTCACTATTGAGGCACCCACCCTCGTGAGAAGATCCCATTGTTTTAGCGGGATAGAGGACTGGCAGTTTCGCGCACGTCCTCGAATCAGGGCGCAGCTCCAGGTTGACAACAGTTTTTGGCACGCTCGGTGGGACACATTTTTCTTGATTTTAATGAAATCGCGGTTACAGCAGTGTTCTTCAAGAAGTATTCGGTGACTCCAAGCTCAAGCAGTTGCTTATAATAGTTCAGGACAACTTCCATGTAAGTTTATTTTTATTGAATTATTGTGAATGAATTTTGATGGCTGTGTATGGAGAGAATTCCTATGCTATGTTTCCTTATCAGCCCGATGATGGATCATACCAGCCTGGTCATGATACCTATGAGCCTCTTTATAAATCTAATCAGCCTTATCAAGAGTACTATCAAAGCTATGTTGATCTTTATCAAGTTTCTCATAATCAGCGTTATCAAGAGCATGAATCTTACCTTCCTGGTAAGCCATATCAGTCTCAGGACCGTATTTCATCTTTCCCATATGGCTATGATGTTGCATATGAGCAGTATCGCCTTCAAGAAAAAATGAATGAAATAGAGCTTAGAATATTAGCATATGCAAGAAAGGTTTGTTCTAACTCTCAGTATGCGGAAGTGAATGGTCTATTTCGAAATGTATCCAATGATCCAGAAGAGATAAATGGACTATGTATTCTTGCATTGGAAAAGATGGAGGCTTGGGAAAGGCAAAAAATCGAGTTAAACCAATTGTCTACAAAAGGCTATGGTGCTTCTTATTCTCATGAAGTTCTTAAACATCCCCAGTGTGCGCCAAGGGAGCTTCCTAGTTGGAGTCAAGAGCCTATTTAAGAGCCCATTCAAGAGCCCATTCAAGAGCATATTCAAGAGCCTATTCAAATGACTATTCATGAGACTAGACCTTCCTATAGTCCCATCATTACCTCACCAATCATCTCTCAAGCTCAGGTTGTCCAGGAGGACAAGCAGGGTCCAAACTTTGATGAGGTAATGGCCAAATGGAAGGAACAAAATACAGAGGTCTTTAAGAATTTCTTTTTCCCTCCCCTCCAAAACTCCTTAGAGAATTCCTTTTCCCTCAAGATTCCAAACTCCGATCATGATCAACCTCCCATGCTTCATATTCCCTCTCAAACAAATGAATTTCATCACCCTTCCACCATCCCCCTTGCTCAGGAGGATACCGCTCTTTGGAGGAATGAGAAAGAAGTTGCAGCTACAGGACAAGTTCTTGCAGAATGTATAGAGGATGCTTCAGAAGTGTTTGAAGAAGAGTTTCCCATTGATACTTCTCTTGAGGTTGTAATTGAGCATCCAATTACAGCTGAGAGTGGGAAGACTAATCTTGATGTAGATGAACTCCAAGAGGCGCTGGTACAAATTGAAGTCATACATGAGTTACAGGTAGCTCTTATTGAGAAGGATCCAGATAGCGTGACAACTGATTCAGTTCAAATAGATCAAAGTGAGGAACAAAAAGATGATTGGCAGCTATACCTTGAATCTCTACAAGAGATTGAAGAGCTTTGTATGGATATGGTGGCTATTAAAGAGCATGTTTATGAGAAATTAGATCAAGAATCACCTATTCAAGATCCCAGTACAGATTGGGTTGCATATTCAAAGCTCCTTGAAGAGCTGGATGAACTTACAACAGTCAATAAGAAGGATGCGGTCACTCAAGAACCATGCATAAATGGGATATCACTTGACAAGGTGGTAGAAAACAAGCAATCTGAAAACAATCAGGAAATACTTGGTGAGTTTGTCTTTGTTGGTGACTGGTTTGCTGTTGATGACCCATTCAAGAAGATGCTAATATAGTTAGTCGACAAGGCAAATGCCTCATCAAAGGTTATGGCTAACAAACATCCTGCTTTGCAAATTGTACCATCTCTCGAAAGGAGTGAGTTCAAGAATTTCCCATTTGATCCAGGCGGATCATGCCTTATCATGGTTAGCTAGGTTATTTAAGTTGTTTCTACTTTCCTCTAAGTGCTGTTCAAGCACAATAGTTTGCTTCAGTTTTGTTCAATAAGTGCTCGTTTGCACATTTTCTTTTTAGTTAGTTTTCCGCTTTTGTGTGTTTCCCTTCTTATTTTGAAGGAGGTTATCACAGCAATGATCAGAGCAGATTTTTAGATCAGAAATCAGATTCACCATCAGGGAATTCAAATAGCGTTTATACATGGTCTGAGTTCTCAAGCATAGCAGGCATGCTTCCCAGTTGAGTTGCCAGAATGTTGACAAATCTTCCACAAATCAGATTTTTTCTTGCCACTTGAAAAAATTCTACGGACTCAAGTAGGAATTTACTCAAGCAGGAAAATTCTACGGACTCTAGCAGAGAGGATTTCTACGGACTCAAGCAAATTTTTTTTTCTACGAACTCAATCAGTAAATTTGAGAGGACAGAAAAAGACATAAGGGGGAGGAAAGACAAAGGAAGAAGGGATATCCTTTGGACTTTTTGTCCGAAGGAATTCCTTCGAACAAATAGTCTGAGGAAATTTGGAGGACCACAAGACAGAAAGTCCGCAAAAGGCAAGCCAAAGATTAATTCGAAAAAAAGGGCATTTCCAATTTTTTCGAAGGGCTGGGTACCCTTCGGAGAGATCACTTTCAAAAAGGCCGAAGGGCACCTACCCTTCGGGTAGGCACAGAGACTAAATTAAGGACTTTTGCAAAAAGCCCTGGTGCCCTCCAATTTTTCCGAAGGGCACAAAGGGAGAGAGCTAAATGCCCTTGTGGAGGGCACTTGGTCGGCAGAGAGGTCCATGACAATTTTTTTGAAGGGGCAGTTGTCCTTAAGGAATTCGAAAAAACCGAAGGGCACATTTGAATAGTCCGAAGACAAAAAACGAAGGCAAAAGAAGGAATGAATTCTTTCGGACTTTTTGTCTGAAGGAATTCCTTCAGACAAAAAGTCCGAAGAAATTCGGAAGCTTGCACAAGACATAAGTCCAAAGAAAAGACAAGAGGCAAAGACACAAAAAAAAGCCGACATAACAAAAAGACCGCGGGAAAAAAGCCCGAACAAATAAGAGTAAAGGAAAAATGGCAGAAATAATCCAAAGAAATATAGCCGAAGGAAATACGACAACTTCTGGTGATGTTCCGCAAGTCGTCAATTTTTGACCGCGGGAAGTAATCTTTGGAACAGAGATAAATCCAGAATTTTGCAAGAAAATATAAGCCGGGTATAATTAGACTAACACCATCCGAATATACAGAATCCCGCCATAAATAGATACGAACAGGAAGACCAGAATGGGACAAAATACATGCGAACACCGGAGCTATTTTTTGAACATCGGAGCTATTTTCGAATAATCAGTCAAAGCTTTAGTTGATTGATTATTAAAGTCATGTTCATCTCCAGCCAGCTCATGCATCCGAAAGTCTAAATCAACTTCAGCAGGAGTTCCGAATTCGAACGACGAGTTGATTGTTCCAGATTTAGAGTGAACTAATTGATTAAAACGCCGCATCCACTAGAAGCTTTCCATGCGAAGGAGAATGATCTCTTTGTCTAACTCAGCTTTCAAACGCTACAACTCGGCAATCAAGCAACTCACATGGAGTTCCAAATTTAACATTTGCGTGGATTTTCATGCAAAAAGGAGGTGGGCAGTTCATAACAACGATAAGTTCGCTTCATCAAGCGAAGAAGCTTCATGCAAGGACAAAGGGGAAAATATATTTTATTGAGAGGCCAAGTAAAGCCTTGAGCTAACCAAAGTGAATCTTCTCTTCAAGTTTCTACGCCAATCTTTGGCCTTTTGTAAAACTCTCTATATAATGGCTTTCAGCCTTGATTAAAAATCATCCAATCTCTCTTGGTTAGACCAGACTCTGCCATTGGTGAGTTGTGTAACTTTTTGATCAATAAGGACTGTACTTTCAGATTTCAAGCGTTGGCATAGTGTATATTTCTTCAGCAATTTGCATAAGTGGTAGAGTTCTCTCCCTTCCCAAATTCTGTTTCGTACCTAGTTGCTATATTATCCTTGTGCAGGTCATGTTAAAGTGTTCTTTATCGTCTTTTGTTGAAATTGTAAGTGGATGTTAGGTGGCTGCAAAGTGTCTTGTATCGGACCTCTCTCCATCGTTTTTCCTTAGGTTTTAGTTATTGGATCGAACCTCTGCATGAAATACTTATGCATAAGTGATTAATTTGAAGTCTAAGGTCTTCCTTCTCCCTTGTTCGTTCAGTGTTCAAGGTTCCAAATTGGGTGGATCAAAATCTTGGTGTATCACCCCTTTTAGGTAGAATTTCCCCTTTAAGTTTTCTTTCTCCCTTTTCCACGGTAGTCAGCAACGTAGAGTAGGAATCTTCATTGATACATTATACACGAACTAGCCTTCTTTGGAGGTTCTTCTCACTATTGAGACACCCACCCTCGTGAGAAGATCCCATTGTTTTAGCCAGATAGAGGATTGGCCGTTTCGCGTACGTCTTTGAATCAGGGCGCAGCTCTAGGTTGACAACACTCCCCTTGGGCATCCAAGACAAAGTTGTCTATAGAGGGTAGCAATTGTCCTCCTACTTCCTCGTCCAACATGGATGGCTCATAGAGGTGCAAGTTCTCACAATATACTATTGAGTATATCCTCATGAATGGGGGTAAATAAAGCTTAAAAGCATTATCTCCAATCTGCTCCAACATGGTAAATGGCTCATATCTTAGAGGTTTGAGCTTCCTAGCTTGTTCTTGAATCCTTTCTTTGCTCAAATACAATTGTATGCTATATCCTACTTTGAGCATATTTGTCTTTCAATGTTGATCATGTTTGGCCTTGTACTTGGCTTGCGACCTCTCTAATTGTTCTTTCACTTTGAGATGGATTTGCATAATCCTCTCAATGAATCTTACTGCCCTTGTCTTCTATGAATCTTGTTATTCTCCATTTGTTGGTTGTCCCATTGCAACATCAAGTGGGTTAGTAAGGAAAAAGCCAAAACATGCTTTAAAAGTGAATTGTTGATAAAAAATTTGATCATGTATATCGTCCAATTCAGTCGGTAAGACAATCAACTATCAAATATGAGTAGTTTGCAACATGCCAAGTCTTGGAAAAATGCTAGCTTTTGTTGTATGGGCTAAAACAAAATATGGTTAGTATAAAAGTACTTTTTGAGTTCCTCTCGAAAAATTAGACAATTTAAAAGAAAAGGGCATCTAATTTTGAGTTCGTATGCAAAAGTTATGGCCTTTGGAAGTTGTGGATTATTTTATAACCTATACTCGGGAGCCAATTTTTTTATTTTTGGAGCTAGATTTTTGATCTCCAGAGTTAGTTGTAGATCTCTAGAGCCATGTGTATTGGGACGGTTACAGATGTTTCTCCTTGCTTTTGGTTGTTTACTTTAGCTTCGTGGCGGGTTCTATGGCTGGGAGAGAATAAATAAAGGTCTTGGCAAGACAAAATACATTAGAGATCAAGAGAAAAGATTAAAAAACAATAACAAGCAAAATGAGATGTATGGATTTTGGATTCACATTGCTTTTTGCGAGTTTGAGTCTTTGTCTTTGTTTTTCTCATTGCTGAGTTTAGTGGCTTTTTCTTACTTGAGAGACAAATCTTCCACCAAACATTGTAGAGATCATTATGAGTATGGGAGCCATGAAGTTGGTTCTCCTTGTAAGCCTAAGAAGGCTAAAATCTTGTTAATTGCAGAACATAGTGGAGATGAGGGAGCATGGCTTCACTCTTGTTGGAGTTTTCTCACATTGAGTTTCTCTAGGGTATGTCTTGTGTTATCTCTCTTTGTTGTTGATGTGTTTGTTTCCTTTGCTTGCATATTTATATATTTTGCATCTAGGCTAATACACCAAAACACGTGAGAGAGCTCAATACTCATTCTTAAAGGTTAAAGAACTTCATATTTAGTATTGCTCTTCTATGCAAGCATGTTAATTGCAATCATGTATGGAGTAGTAGCATGTTTAGAGTGTGAAGAAATATATGGAATGGATTATGAATGTAGCATGTGAAGGGTTGCATATTCTTTCATATCCTATAGATGTCAATCATAAGAATTAGAATACTTCTTAAAACAACATTTTAGGTGGTGTTCTATGACATAGAACTTGAGAGCAATCCCTTGACTTGAAAGGGTCCATGTTGGTGAACTTAGAGTGGAATATCCACTTAGTTTTTTGGATCAATTGTTAGTGGATAAATGTATTGCCATGTTATATGAGTGTTGGATATATGTCAAAAACTCACCCCAAGTCTTGTAATATTTGCTGTTGTATCCCCTTATCAGTTGTACCAATTTCCATTTACAACTTTTGTTCGTCCATTGGTTTGAGGATGGAAAGCTTTGCTTGTTTGGAGCTTGGTATTTGTTAATGTTTGTAAGTGTTCGATTGAAATGCTACCCACACTCCAGAGTCAAAGCACAATGTGAGATGTTATACTAGTGTGGGACTGATCTTGTAGAGCAAGCTCCAAAGACAGTTGGATTTTTTTCCTACTCTAATGTATAAAAGAAAGCTTGCCAAGGGAAAAGGGGAAGATAAATTAAATAAAAATGAATTGATGAACCAAAATATATTGAATCCTTTAGAGTACAATGGAGAGCTAAATGAAATATGCAAATTGAAATATATTGGCACAATACACTAGCAATAACAAAGAGTAAGATCTAACCCGAATATGGAAATGGAGCTAGAGAAACAAGAAGAAAGCCAAAGGGTAGACAAGATAGAACCACAAAAGCTTTTATCAATTGTAAGAAAATATACATAGTTGCTATTTGTTACCGAAGGGCCCTACTAATAAAACTCAAGCTGGAGCTAAAATATTGTACAAAAGAAAGCATGGATCCATGCAAATCCAATTTAGAAGTCTCTTCTTCAATATCAACTAATATACATATATAGAGAAGAAGAGGAAGAAAAAAATGAATTTTTAGCTACCAAGCACCAGAAGTAGAAGAGAATTCAACACAAAGGCTTTCATTGTGTCCATGCTTTGTCAGATTTGGTGGATACAACTTTCTTTCTAATTCCTCAACTCATAATATTTTGCTTTCTGTAAAAGCTTCATCTTTGACTTCTAACTTGCTTTAAAATATTTAAATAAAGTTTTAATGGGCTCCTTTTTCTACCTATGGGTGCTCCTTTTAAAATACAAAAGTCTTTATTAAAGCTTGGCTAGCTTACTTCAATAAAACAAAAGCTTTTAATTAATTCCCATGCTACCAATGCCTTTTCCTCTCTTAGATCTTTTTAATACACAAGCCTTTTAAATTAGTGGGGTGAGTTCACTAATTTAAATAAAGCTTTAGCTATAAAACATTAAAAAATCTCTGTCTTAGAGAATTAAATAAATATTTAGCATCCATAAAGAAATATTTTCCACTTGGAAAGTAAAGATTCAAAAAATAGATTGAGCTTGGTGTGGATTTTCTAAATGGTATCCATCTTTCTCCACAAGTTGGTCACAAACTTCCCCAAAAACTTGGAGTCTCTATTTGAAACAATGGGCTTAGGCAGACCAAAATGCACCCAAACATTTGAAAAGAATAACTCAGCTGTTTCATGCCCTTTTAGTGTCTTTTTACATGTGATCAAAACACACATTTTGTTGAATCTATCTGCAACAACATAAGGATAGTCACGACCATGCTTAGACATTGGAAAACCTCCCACAAAATCTACAAAGATGCTTTTCAATGGTCTAGTAGGCATTGGCAGAGGCATGTAAAATCCTTCTTTCCTATCCTTAGGCTGGATTGTACATCATAATTTACATCCTCTAATGAATTGAGATACTTCTTGCATATTGGGCCGATACACATACCTTTGCAAACGAGTCATTGTCTTACCAACACCAAAATGGCTTGAAACTTTAGAAGTATGTGCTTTCCTAATTAATAGAAGTTTTTCTCCATTTGGCACACAATTTATTAAACTTGTACAATAACTCATCCTTGAGGCAACATTCATTCACCTTTACCTTCATTATAAACTTTCTTGACTTGCAAGTGTTAATAGGGGATTGTGAATGTTGACTTGCAAGCATTTTGTAATATCCTAGCTACATTATATGTACTTTTTGTAAAAGATATTGTAAATGGATAAGATAAATGGAAGGTTGAACGCCATTTGTGAAGAGAAAAAAGAAGAAATGAAGAGCCAAAAAGTAGATGAAGATTCAGGATGACTATAAATATTGTGCAAGTTGCACGAAGAAGTAGCTATTGTTAATTATGGTTGTTGGTAATTGTAAGTAATTATTTAAAAACAAGATGTATCCCTACCCTGTATACTTTGCTAGAAGATAATTTGAAAGTCTATGTTATGCGTATTTATGTTATTGCAAGTATATGTATTTTTTGACTGTCTTGGTTTATTCTTATATCCTACTAAAAGTTGAATTTGGTCTATCCTTGTGTAGGTTCAAAATGGAAAAGGTAACTTACAAATTTGCCTTTTTTTGTATTTAATTCTTGTAAACGGTAAAGTATTTGAAACAGACTACAACATTAGCATGTACTAACGAGAACTTCCAAGGATTGTTGCTAATAATAGTTCTGTTGGTGGGATCCACAATGCTAAGATGGTTACTTGGTCAGAGAGACACTGAGAGATGGCTAGAGGTGAAGATAATGCAAGTTTTGTTAAGGAAGAATGCTTTGAAATAGGGATTCCGGTGTAAGAGATAATCACAGAGCATATATATAGCGAGATATATGGAGTGTTTTGCTGAATTACCTGATTGCTAGTGACATGGCTATCAAGATTGGAGCACTACTATTTTCGGCCTCATAGAATGAAGGACTTTGAATGGAATTGAAAAGAAATTGGAAAAGTTGGATGTTGAGTGGACACGAGCAATCGATCATTGGGGGAAGACTACAATTGACGAGTATGTATCAGAATTTGCTCTTCAAGGATTCCTTTTTTTTGATGCTGTGTATGATTTGTTTGTTAGGGGTATAAGAGGCAAATTGTTAGTACTGGTCCTTAGAAGTTTTGGTCAAGGCATGCTAATGTTGCATTCTATCGCAAATGTCTAGTCATTCCCTAGATACTAAATGCAAAAAAAACATATTTGTAAGTTACCAATTCCATTCTGAACCATACACATGGATATACCAGATTTGACGTTTACTACGAAATAAGAAATAGAAAAAATACATATACTTGCTATAACAGAAATACACAGCACATAGACCAACAAATTATCCTCATCTATCAGCAAAGAATATGTAATATCCCTTTCCAAGCATAAGACAAGGGCATAGCCATTAAGGAGGGTGCAACAATTAAAATTACCCCTCTTGAGGGGAACGCCACATGTAATAAAAAATAAAACTTATATAGGCAGGTCGACCCACCTAAACACCAAGGGAATTCTACCCTTTGGGACATCGCCTCCCTTGGGAAAAGGCATTTGGAAGAGACACGTCTTTTGATGGAAGGTGATGAAGTATTTATAGTCATTCGTTGGTATGGAAGGAATGGATTTAATCATGTATTAAAATTATATAACCATGTACAAGCATTATGCTTTACAATCGCTTTTAAGGACGAAATCTCTTAATCGTGTAATTTGATTGCAAGGACGAAAACCCTTGTAATCATTATATCCCAAGGATGAAATCCCTTGAGGATTTATATATTTTTTATTAATACAATTATATTTTTTATTTTAAATATTATTCTTAGTACAAGTTACATTTATATAATATTATTTTAAAAGGAATTCTGAGGAATCCAAATTATCAAATAATATTCCGATTAGGGATATTACAATGGTATTAGAGCAATTGTTCCCGCTAGCCTATGAAAATGGATTTTGGATTTAATGCATAGTCTATGAATCATGGAGTTAATAAAAAAATATGATTTGAAAACAAAGCTTTGCAGATTGGGAAAGGAACTTGAGCATCCACATTATTCAAAAAATGTTTTGGAGGAAGTGGCTAACTATTTGTCCTTGGTAAGGCAATCAGATTCTAAGTCTATGTTTTGGGCAATGAATCCTTTGGTAACCAAGTTGTTGAAATATCCAAATCCAGATGTGAGACTTGTGGTTATCACTTGTATTAGTGAAATTACAAGGATGACAGCACCGGAATCGCCATACATTGACAACACCATGAAGGAAATATTTCGGCTAATGGTGGAATGTTTTGAGGGTCTAGATGACATCACAAGTTCTTCTTTTGCTAAGAGGGTCACAATCCTTGACATTATGGCAAAAATCAGATCTTGTGTGCTAATGTTAGATCTAGGATGTGATGATTTGATTCTTCACATGTTTGAATATTTCTTTGCTACTATCCATAAAAATTATACGGAAAATGTAATAGAGTCAATGCAGTCCATTATGACTTTGGTCCTGAACAAGAGTGATCATATTTCACAAAGATTTGTTATCCATACTAATGGCTAGTATTGAACATGAATCATCACCAATGGCACATACACTAGCTAAAAGTATTGTTGCTCAATGTCAGAGAAACTAAAACTATTTGTGACAATTGAGGGGCACAAAGATATGTTGCTAGATGAAGAACCACGGAAAGTATTAGATGCAATAGAATCTCCAAAGAAAGAAAAATAAATCATGGAGAATGAACCAAAGAATGAAGAAAAATCTGAGGTGCAAGATTGTGAAAAGAAATTGGTGGTGCAAGCCAAATTTCCATATGATTTTACTAATGTTCAGTTTGATGGAAATTTCAGAACAACCAACTACATGAAGCAAGTAGATGATGAAAGGGTTTCGTGCATGCATCAGATAGATAAAGTCAAAAAGGAAAGACAAAGGTCCAATAATACAAATGTTTGGGACAACAAGAGTGGACCCTTGAAGGTCCATGACATGAAGATAGATGCAGGAATATTGTATCAGCCAAAGTACATCAAAACCCTGAGCTTGTGTTGGCAAGAGATCTCTCATTTGAGAAGGATCGGATCAAGGCTTTGGGAGAACTACATCATGTTTTATCTCTTGGACATGGTACTTGGGCATGAGGGCTTACAATTGCTTGAGGACGAGCAATTTTGGGAAGGGAGGACTGTAATATCCTTTTCCAAGCATAAGACAAGTGCATAACCATTAAGGAGGGTGCAACAATTAGAATCGCCCTTCTTGAGGGGAGCGCCACATTTAATAAAAAATAAGACTTATATAGGCAGGCCGATCCACTTAAACAGCAAGGAACATCACCCTTTGGGACATCGCCTCCTTTGGGAAAAGACATTTGGAAGAGACACGTCTTTCGATGGAAGGTGAAGAAGTATTTATAGTCATTCGTTGGTATGGAAGGAATGGATTCAATCATGTATTAAAAATATATAACCATATACAAGCATTGTGTTTTACAACCACTTTTAAGGATGACATCCCTTAATCGTGTAATTTGATTGCAAGGACGAAAACCCTTGTAATCATTATATCCCAAGGACGAAATCCCTTGAAGATTTATATATTTTTTATTAATACAATTATATTTTTTATTTTAAATATTATTCTTAGTACAAGTTACATTTATATAATATTATTTTAAAAGGAATTCTGAGGAATCCAAATTATCAAGTAATATTCCGATTAGGAATATTACAGAATATAGGTTAGGGATGCATCTTGTTTTTAAATAATTAGTTACAAATATCAACAACCAATAACTAACAACGAGTTCTTGTGACTTATACAACGTTTATAGAGTCATCATGACTCTTCATCTAATTGGCTCTTCATTTCTTCTTCTTTCTCTTTGCAAGAGGCGCTCAACCTTCTATTTAGCCTACCCATTTACAATATTTTTTTACAAAATGTATCGCAGCTAGAATATTACAAGAACACTTGCGAGTCAACATTTGCAACCCCCTACTAACACTTTTTCCTATACTTTAATAGTTGTGTCATCTCGAGACAAAAGACGTTGTCGAAGTTATGCTGGCCACGTGCGAATCGATCATTAGGTAATCCTTTTTGTATCTTATGTGATTTGAAGTTCTACTCGTATTTTTGCAAGAAGTGTTGTTTGTTGATTCTCACTTCTCACACACTACTTAGCTGCTCTTTTGAGTTTTCAACTAAGTAGCATACCAACCTACTGCCCTTTAAGGGTTTCAATAGGTTGGCATAATTAGGAGGCTACCCTTTAGGGGTTTTCAACCTTCTTGGCCCCGCTCGTAAATTCTTCTCCAAAAGTTCCCTCTTCAAAAACTCCTCTGGCTCAAAATTTCAATTTTTTGTAGACTGTTGATACCTCACTGCCATGGAGGAGGCAATGTAGGCAAAGGCTGATTTGTTTGTTCGGAACTTTGATGTGATGATGAAGATGCACCTAGAGTTGTTTGGATTTGGAGCGTTGGTGGACTTCTCAGTGTGCGCATTAGTTGCGCTGGTGGAATGCAACTGGGCTCATCAACTTGATCTTAATGGATTGCAGAATGTTAAGCAACTTGACCTTGTAGGTTCTCCAGTCGACGAGTCCTCATGTCATTGTAAAGTATTTGTGCAATTGTGACAAATTTGCATAATATTGAATTAGTGGAATTTGAATCACAATGCTTTTATCCATCTCAACTTCAATTAGCACAAATCGCTTTGCAAATCTATGTGCCTGAATTCCAGCAAAGGCATTGCGCAACATCTCCAACTTTCAATTCCCCATCCTATCGATGACATGGTCACGTTGTTGTAGAGATTCGGCTACCACTCCTTCCCCTTTGGTATCATTTGTGTTGCTTGCAATGGCCCCTTGCATAGTTTTTGCTTTTTCCATATGTTATTGCATCTCCTTTATCATGGCCTCGCGTAGTGCCTTCTAATCTAGAAGTTGCATTGCGATCTGTGTTGCTTGGGTTTCCACCATTGTCACTACCTTCTTGTACTGCAACAACAAAAGTACCGCCCTGGTGTCTTCTCTTTACCACTGCACTTGTGCTTTAATCTCTTACAACCTTTGCATGGAATGCTAGTCTTTGCAATAGCTTGGTCATAAGTGAAGTCAGTTATAGTTGATCAAACATTACTTGATCACCAATTACTTGCTTCACCAGCTCCAAGGATTTTCATCGATGGCCTTTCTTGCCTTTGCTATAATATTCTCCAGAGTGCCACTTTTCTTGCACAAGTTGAAGTGTAGTGTTGCTGAGTGAGGTTAAAAACACAGTGAGGTTGAAAACACACTTGCTCCTTTCACTTGTTTCTACATGGATAATTGTATAACATCAACAACTAATTTTTCCTACAGACTAGTCAAACCAAGCTTCGATGGCTATTGTGTTTGCTCAGCTTTTGAGATTTGTAGGTGGGTGGTTGGCATGATGAAGGTAGTTCTTGTGGCTGGCCCTTGTATATCCAACCACCAAGATTCAAGTGTGTCATCGCCACCTTGCAAATCTTTCCCTTGCGATTTGACTTGCCCATTCTAGACACTGCAACTGTTTGTTTTGGTTGTGCCTGCGATTCTCCTTGGCTTGGAGCCTTTGTGTCAAAACCTTGGTTTGCAGGACCAGTGCATTGCTCTCATTGTTTGTTGCATTGGTGTCCTAAGTTGTAGTCATATCTTTTTAGTTGTTCCTACACGACTTGTCCTTGTTTTTGTGCCTCTATATCTTGCGTAACTTTCACTTGCATTTCTTTTTCCTTGTCTTTGCGCCTCTATATCTTGCGTAGCTTTCACTTGCATTTCCTTTTCCTTGTCTTCTTTCTCTTTCTTGATTCGTTCTTGTTCTTGCTTCTCCTACTCTTCCTTTTATTGAACCTCCTCTCTCAAGGTTTTTTCTTCTTTTTATTTCTTGTCATTCTTGACCTTTTCTTTGCCTTCTTTTTCCTTTGTAGGAGGTGGAGGCTGAGGGACACTTCATTTTCAGATGCCCTCATTAATATGACATTTGGGGGAGATATCATTATCTTTATAGAGACTTGGGCAACACTCTGTCCACCTCCAATCAGTACTTGGAACAATGGTGCCTAGCCCTTTTTCTTTGGGAGGTTGTCACCCTTCAATGCAAGTCCTTGTAGGGAACCCATAGAACCCCTTGGTTGATAACTTCATTCTTTTAGCTCCTCACAAAGGTTGGTGGTATTAAGCGCCCTATGGATATTATTGTTTTACACATTGAGGGGGGTAGGTCAATAAGGTGACACTCATCTATGCACAATACTACTCCCAAGGTACCCAACACACTAGCTCTAGGAAATGGGGATTTGCTCTTGCTTTGTGTCATGCATATGCTCCTCGGCTTTGTGGATCTGTCTCTTTGCGACCGCCTTTTGGGTTGCGGAGGCAAGCACACATTATGAATTTATTTACTACCATGACAGCTTCTTCGGCCTTGGATGTTAGGAGGGATTCTAGGGGGGAGTGCTTTACATCGTTCTATGATTACCCAACTTGGCCCCCTCAGCCCTAAATATTCCCTGAGGAGCATTATTAGACCTTGCATTGGCCCTTTCATAGTGCTAGGTGATGACACAAATAATTCCTCTATCCCAAGCATGGTCGGAGATGTTTGATGAGACTACCATCCAATCTTTTTGACTTTTGACTTTCATCAACCAATGCTCTTTGGGTGTTCTTACTCCCTCACATGGCTATTTGTATTGTTACCCGACCCGCATGGGTTGGGATTTTTCTGTGTTGGGTTTAAAGGAAAGTCAAAATGATTGGTAGAGATTGGGTGTATTCTTACCCAACCCAATTTTTTACCCAAAGCAATTTATTCTTTTATTTAGTTAGTTATTGTTCCTAGGGTCCTTTTACCCTAGCTCATTTTATTGTAATTGGGTTTATTCTTGAGCTCATTGATTTACTTTTGGTCATTCGTGGACAATAATATATTTTCTTTTCTTTCTTTCTTTCTTTCTCCTCTGCTTGATCTTTTGTAGCCTGTTTGTTTGCAACCTTGTCTTGTGTAGCCTTGTGCTTTGCTTCCTCTTCTTTCCTTGCCTCTGCGTCCTAAGGAATTTGACCTTGCAATGCTTTAACATAGGTTGCTTTGCCTTGGGCTTCCTTCTCTTTCTATTCTCTTTCCTTTGCAGATATTTCTTCTGCCTCCTCTGCTTGTGTCTGCAATCTAACAATATTGCCAAGGGATTGCTCTTTGCTTGTTCCTTGCGGTTGCGGTTGATTTGGATGTGTTGGAGAAGGTGGTCTCCTCTGGGTGTGAAGTGTTTGTTCTCATGAATGCTCTTGAGACAGTTGCGCCAAATTATTGCTCAATAACCATCAAAGGGATATAGGATGCCCCTGGAGGAGTCCAAGGTTATTTGAAAGCCTAAGGAGGAGAACTAACCTTAGGAGGAGATGACTTTGCATGGGGACTTGTGGCCTTCAGTGGTGAATGTGGAGGGTAACGAGGTGGATATTAATGAATGCATGTAAAGGTGGGAGGTAGAGTTTGTGGTGGTGAATTTATGACTTGAGGTGGCGAGTGTGGTGAGGACTGCAATGGTGATTTGGTTAATGACTTGGGCTGAAGGGGAAGAGGGTGGTGTTATTACTTGTGCTACTAAGGTTGTGATTGGATAATCTATATAGAGAGGGACAGGGAGAGGCAGAGGCTTGGGGCATCAAAAAGGTAAGAGCGGGTGAAAACCAGGGAGAGGAAGAAGAAGATAGTCCACCCGTCGCTTTCATCAACACCCCATTCTTTTCAGAATATGGACCCATATTTAAAATAACAAAACATGCAAAACATTCAAAACCTCATTGTTCTAATTTGTCTGTTTAGGTCCAAGAGTCCTTGATATTTCATAGCTTGATCTAATATATGCTAACGGTTATCCTATGGCTTATTTCGAGTTGGACATATGCAAACAAAACAACTTCGTTTAGAGCTTATTCATGCAAGTTTTCACTATGTTTTGGCTTGCTTTCGCATTATTAGGGCAATTTGTGCTAACGGATTTGCAAAGGCTTTATAATAGACTTACCATTCCTTTGCACTTTCTTGGCTCTCTTTACTTAGTCGATTTCATGAATTATTTTTCGTTGACTTGTGTTCTTTGTCATGCAGGCCCAAAGGACTTATTCACATCTTTTCGTAGCTTTTTGAACAGTGACTCAACTCTCTTAGTCCACCTGTCACCTTTTCACAACTTCACAACATTTAGACTTGGTTGAAGGCTTAAAAGACGCAGTTGCATTTTTTTGCTTCTTCACAATTACCTTGAGCTTGCGACACGTCAAGTTTTCGCAACTTCACAACTTGTTGCATTGCTTTGCAACTTTTCAAAGGTAGTTTCAAATCAGTAGTGCTACATGTTGAGTTTTTGCAAATTTGCATCCTCACAAATTGCCAAAAGAAGTTTGCAATGACCAAGGCTTGCTGGATTGCGAAGCAATCACAGTTTGCCACTTGCTAGCATTGCGTTCACTTGCGGCTTTGTGGTTTAGTGAACCAAAGCATTTTCAAAAGCAAAGCTCAAGTTTGTGGGATTGCGAAGCAATCACATGCTGCCATGCGTCAATATTTAGGGCCACTTGGCATATTTTCATGTCTTCGCAACATCAAAGGAATGTGCGGTATGTTTCAAGGTCTATGCCTTTGCGAGGGCGTGACAAAATCAATAGATGCCACGTGTCATCACTATATGGCTTGTAAAAGGAAATGAGCTATGTGCTCAAAACCCCAAAGCCAAGGCCCCAACTTTGTGAGATGCTGCTTCATGACAAGGTCGTGGAAGGCCGATTGAGCACCACAATAGTGCCTAGTTTCCAAGCACAACGACCATGTCACTCTTGCGACACAAAGTCAAATTTGACGATCGTCACTGCTCGTCAAACTGTCAAATCCACAAACACAACAACAACCCACAATCATTTGCTATTAATAGTTATGGCATTGGAAGGTGGACAATTATCACACATGGAGCAGCCATGATTGCCCTCATCCTTTGTAAGAAATCTATATGGGATTCTATTGGAATTAAAGGCGAATGAAGACTTTTGAAGTTGTAGATAGCATGCGGTGGTCCCAATGAAATGACCCATGATGTCGATTGTCCAGCTTTGCCCCCTTGCTTGCTTTTGTCCTCTTTTGCGTTTGCTTGCTCTATTGTAGCAAACTTGGACATCATAGCCATAAGTGGGCAATGTCTCGTGCTCTATAAAAGCATCATCTGTAAACACTCCAAAGGTAGGTCGATCTAGTTGTCTAGCTCATTCGCTAGCTTATTAGTATGCCATGCAAGAGGTTGGTTCTTTGGCTTACTGGCTGAACTACGTTGCTAGTTGGTCTGATTTGTTGGCTAGCTACCCATAGAAGGGAGATTTTAATAGAATGCAAAGAGAGAACCTTGAAATTCTATGGAAAGTTTATGCACTTTTCTTTGTCTTGCTCTATTTTTTCTTCTTGAATTTCAAATAATGCTGAATGTTTTTGAGCTTTAAGCAATTGCTATAGACATTTGCATGCTTTATTGTGGTTATATTACAATGTACGATCCAACTATTCCAATCGTCTTAGATAGTCAATCTCTGATCCATCTTTTGTTGTATTTAGATGTGCTATTGTTATTTTGTTCATCGAATTGGATTTTTGTAAAGTCGTGTAGTTGGTGGTGTTTAAGCTATTTACTGCAATTGATTTATCTTGCAAGGAGACAATTCTGAGATCGACTCATAGTCATTGTCCCTTAGACTCTTGCTCTGCCTTATTCAAATTAGGGTGTTTAACTATATTTGAAGGATTTTGATTACCTTGCATTGGATCTTCTAGGGCATTGCTTAAGCAAGATTGCTACTTAGTTAAAGTCTGAATCCTTTTTTCTGCCTTACCCTTCCATCATTTTAATCTTTTTTTAAAGATACCTGGCTATTGTATTATAGCATTGCTTTAAATATGCATCCGAGGTGTTATTTTGATCATTCAGGTGAATCTCCCTTGAGGGCTTGTAGGTCATCTGTGCTATTCCATGTAGACTATGTAGGAGAGGCGAAACCTGAAACTCGTGCTTTGGACAAATCCCAACAGTCCTAAGATGAGAGGGTGAAAACCCCTGGGGTTCTTGGTGTGCATAAAACACACATCAACACTATTGTTGGGTTGTGATACGTGCTACGAGACTTTCCTTCAAACCTCCCTCGGGTGTGTAGCTTGCCTCCTTCAGAAGTGCATGGCTTTTTCCTCCATCCTTCTAGTTGAATGTGAACCAACATGAAAGGACATGTTGGATCTTCCTTCTCGCTTGAGAGGTCCATGTGCATCTGTAAGGTTGGCGAGCTCTATTTTGCAAGTTCCTCTATTCTATTTCTTGTCAGAGGTCGATGTGGACTTAGTTTAGGTTCCTCAAAATAATTCACATGTCATCTGTGCCTCTGATTCCGTTCTTGTTGGTGCAGAGAAAATAGCTTGTGCAATTGCCTTGTGTTGTTCTTCGTCTTGTTGCATATCCACCTTGATTGATTGAGGCATTGGTGGAAGCTCAACAACTATGGCATTAGGTACCTTGTTTTGTATATGCGCAGTCCGCACGACTTTCTATAGGAACCGCTATGGAACATTGCCCATATCTCTAAGTACCAAGCCGTGGACATCGACTTGAGATACCATTAACGTCTCATAATCTAGCTTTGTAAACAATTCTGATAGTTTGGTATGCTTTTGTTATATCTTTGCCCTCCTTGGCTTCTTTTGCAGAGGCGCTGTAGATATTTGTGATGGTTGCTCCTTTCTTTTCATTGGCAGTTGTTGCAATGCGGGCTCCTTCCCTTTCGGCGTTGCTTGGTGTGATGTGGCCTATGGTGGTACTACTTGTAATGGTGGCACACTCTTTGCACTCAAGTTTTGTTGCATGTCAATCTCTGCTTGGACTATGATCAAGGTAATGAAGAGAGGCAATTTGTACACATATCTTGCTTCAAATCCTTGCAATTGGGGTATGATTCCATGTAGTTGTGTAACTATGCCCAGTAGTGCAAGCTATCACACTGATGATTTGCTTGGTTTCTTGCAAACATTTGCCAATTTTTTGTTCGTGCATTAGGTCTGCTCTGTGTTGATAGACCAAGTTCGAAAATGTGATAGATGGCCAAAACTCTTCTATTGCCATTAAGTGTGCATCTAGTGATTTCCATTGCTTGAAATAGATCAATGTGACCAGAAATTGTTATTGAAACTCTTGCTTCTTCCTCGCAAGAACTTTATCTGCATTTGTGATGATCTCACTGACTAAAAATTTCGGTCAATTGAACTCCTCTTCCAACTGGATCATTTTGTGGGCAATGTCGATGACACCCATGGTGACCTGTTTTGCCCCTTTTGTGGTTTGCAAATATCGCACCCTGCTCAAATTTGGCAAAACTTATATGACTTTGTCAATCACTTTATATCCCTTTCCAAAATAAATCTAAATTCTGAATTTTTTATTTAATAATTTTGGAATTCTATTCAAATCATGAAGATCATACAAGACAGTGGAATCACAATGCAAAATAATATAGGAATTCAGTTAAAATAACCCTTATTGATACCTGAAGGTTCAAATTGCAAGAATAGGTTTAAATACTGATTATGTTTCTGAATTTCCACAAATCGTGCCCTAGTGTAGGTCTGTACTTTATTTCAGGGTTGGTACGATAGTTTAATGGTGGCTGCAATTGTCTTTGTGTTGGAACAACATGCATGCAACATGCTGATATGTGTGACACTTGCAGCTGGAGTTGTCAATCGACAGCAAAAAGTGCTCCATTATGGTCCACGCAGCTGTCCAAGTGTTTGGAGGGCCACAATCTGTTTTGAGGTGCGACTCTCTGCCCTAGGTTAAGACTGAACTGCTGCAACAAGTTGGCCAAGTGCTGTGATCCCCTTGAAACCCTTGGAGGGTCCCAAGACTGTTAAATATATTGCTCCAAAACCCTAGCTCAAACCTTGTTTTTGATAATCTAAAAATACCCAACTAGATAAATCAGTTGTAACCTTCGTATGGAGCTACCACAATGGACTAAAGGTGTTTCGTCCTCTAATTCAACTGTAAAGAGTGTTTTCGTCCTCTTGCAAAAGTGAAGGAATCCTGGATTTGTTAATGAATTTGACAAAGTGAATGATCAATAATAATGAAAATCACAGCCCCACGGGTTAGACTGGTTGGGTGGGTTAGATGGTTCCCATCAGCGGCACCTCGGTTGAAATCCCGATCGAGTAAATTGATAGCGCTAAGGCTTAGGGGCAAGCGTGATCCCCAAGGATTAGTCTGTTAGACTCGCCCTGCAGCTGCGTGCCAGGTTGCTGGGTCCACATCGGTGTTAATGTCGACTGAGTTTAGCGGGATACTGCAGATATCAAAAAAAAATAATGAAAATCACTGCCCCTCTTGTCCTTTTATAAAATTCACTTTTGCTAATTCCCCTAACCCTAAAGTAATTATAATTATTATTTAATTTAATATTCACCTTTTCCCTCTCATAATAATTACTTTTTTTTATTTGGCCTTTAATTAATCTGATTTTTGGCCCCACTTAATAATAATTACTTAAGTGTCCTTTTTAAGTTATTATCATAAAGTGTCATTGGAGAATGACCTAAAACATTATTATTAAATTATTATTTTATTTATTTGAAAAATAGGACATGACAGTCCGTCCTTCTCAAAGATTGCTTGTCCTCTAGCAATCCCTGAACCACCCTGTAAATACCAGGATCTCAAACCAATCTTGTTCTCTCTTCCAGTCCTCCTTGTGAGGTAGTTAGCTTCTGTTGCACTTCTTTGATATAATGAAGAATTAGAAGCCTTGTACCCCATGATGCTTTTCGAACAAACTCTACGAGCGAATCCATGATAGTAGAATCATGAATCAATTGTGATCTAGAGAGAGTACTATCAAATGTGACACCCTCCATTGCATGCTTATCAACATGACTATCCCAAATTTTGATCGTATAGGGCAATGACTCACCTTTCATTTCATTGAAAACTATTGCAACAATTCGTGGTTCCTCTATCTTATGAAGTGAATGAGAGATTGATCTAAACTTCATAGTGAGGGCATCAACCCTTTTCTGCATTTCCTCAGATGCAGTTTGCAATTTCGATGACTGTATCCCTATCTTTAATCACATGTAGGTATTTTGATTTCACCGTTTCCAATGTACTCTTTACTCTTTGCAAATTTGCAACAATGACTGTATGCTTAGTGCTAGCAACATTTGCCTCACCCATAGTGTTCATCTTTGTCGTAGTTTGAGCACTGCAAACTTAGAGTTAGATCTTCAATGAACATTTTCGTACCATCCAACTCCATAAAGACTTGCACCTCTTTCTCTTCTATTATCAACAATTGTAGCTCTTCAATCTTTGTTTGCTCTTGGTTGAACTGTTGTGATTCAACGAACTTTGAGGTTGTTGAATTCTCATCAATTTTTGCTTCGTCGACCTTTTCAGATTTTTATGTTTCCTCTTCCCTCATCACAATGGGAGAACTCTTTTTCTATTGATTATTAAAGGTAAGCCCCTCAATTGTAACATATGGCTTCAACTTCTCTGCACACTGATCAACAACATGTTTAGCTAGTGTATGTGCATCTAGTGAAATTTCTTTCCATGGCTGATCCAGCTGATTTCTTCTACCTCTCTTGTTGTTTTTCATTTTTAGGTCACAAAATACCTTGAAGGAAAGAGCTTGCTACATTTCATAGTTGAGCCCTTCATATTCTGTGAGATATACTATATGTTCGTTACTTGCATGCAGCTATAGAGTCTCTTTTTATTCAGGTTGTTCTTCCTCTTGTAGGAATTTGGCACGGAAGGTTTTTGGGGGTGGGGCAACTGAAACCCTAGCATCATTTGATGTGCTTGCTTCTTACAGTTTTTCCTTTCCTTTACCCATGTTCATATGCTATATGGCTCGTGCTATACCTACCATTGATTCCTTTAGTGTCATTTGAATTGTCCTTTCCATGTCCTTTTGCCCACGACTGATTATTTCACATAGGTATTGTTATAGCTCGGAATTGCACCCCTGTGGAAGAGTTTTTCAGGCTCTCCCACTTCCGGGTATAAGCGTGGGAACAACCTCAGGATGTGGGTGTCCTATGGTGAGGTTGAGCCTCTAGGATTTTTAAAGAGGCTCGTTCCTCTTGGTGGATCATTTAAAACTAATGCTGAAATGAAACTTCATGGGGAAAAGGGTTAGAAGGGAGATAAGGGCTCCTAAGAGGGCTAACCAGGTGATGCACCAAAGCTAAATGGAAAATCTCACTAGCTTGAACCCACACTGATTTTGCAGAGGATAATACCGACTTGCACAATCTCAAGATCGAGTTGGTTGCATTAGTATTTCATGGAGGAGGTTTCGGAAGCAAGGAATGCAAACAAAGAGTTCTAAGACTCATTGAAAGCTCACATCAATGGCAGAAAGAACACTAAACCAAACTTGCAAACAACGTTTAAAAACTCCCTAAACAAGGTCAAAAAGGAGGACCATGGGCGAGGAAGACTCTCCTTTACACATTGCCATAGTGCACAACTCAACAGACACGAATCCAAGGCAAGAGATAGGCAAAGAAAATCCTTTTATTGCACCAAGAGGTAGTTCTTACAAGTGCTTGACAGGGTCGAGCCTAATCAAGTTGAGCATATTTTTGCAATATCTCAAAGAGTGTCCTATCTCCCAGAAAGATAAAAAAGTCTAAAAAATGGGAACCCTTTACAAAATGGAAGACGTGAAATATATAGAAAGGGGGAGAGAGAAGGGGAAGAGCTTTGCGTGGAGAGAAGGGAGAGAGGAAGTCATCGATGACCGGCACCAATGCTTATTCTACTCGAGCTCTTTGCATTCAAAGCATGCAACTACTTTGACCACCAGATGAACCATCCAAAATCGCCATCCATCTCCTCGAGCTCCTCAAGCATTCAATTCTCCTGTTTGGAACTAAGCTAGCCATATCGGAGGTAGCTGCATGTTCCTGTCAAGCGTGAGCAATTTGTCCTTGCATGTTTGTTGCTCCACTTGGACGCGTCTAATCCTTGTTTGATCACTTTGCATGTTTTGGAAGTGAGCTGTATGTACTTGTGCCACTTGTCCTTGACTGATTGATCCTTTGGATTTACGCTTGGAGAGGACTTGTCTTTTTGAGGACCCGAGAAACACTTCTAAGACCAAATTGGGCTTTTGATGTCTCATTACTTATTTCGGGTATTTGACTACTCACAACTTATGAAGTAACTAAGTGGTGCTCCTTGGAGAACTCAAAATACACTGCCCAGACCAAATCAGGGTTTCCAAGCCCCACTACTTTGGATTTATCATTAGTTGCAACTTATAAAGTGAAATAAGTAGTGCACCCCCAGAAATCTGAAATACACTGCCTAGACCAAATCGGGCTTTCCAAGCCTTCTTACTTGCTTTGGGGTTTCGACTGCTGATTACTTATAAGGTTTTTCAAGTAGTGCACCTCTGGAAACCCGAAGTCTAAATGCTTTGCCATTTTTCTTTCTGAGTTATATCCATTTTTTTCAAACTGGCAAAATTTTGGTATGTGGGCAAACAAAGGCCAACAGGGAACTCATCTCATTTGTAGGAATTCTCTTCTTTGTTCCCCATGTTTTTTATCTGATCCACAGGCTGGCAAGAACAATGCTCTGATACCACTATAATATCCCTTTTCAAAATAAATCTGAGTTCTGAATTTTTTATTTAATAATTTTGGAATTCTATTCAAATCATGAAGATCATACAAGACAATTGAATCACAATATAAAATAATATAGGAATTCACTTAAAATAATCCTTATTGATACTTGAAGGTTCAAATTGCAAGAATAGGTCTAAATACTGATTATGTTTCTAAATTTTCACAAACCCTGGCCTAGTGCAGGCCTGTACTTTATTTCTAGGCTGGTATGACTGTTTAATGGTGGCTGCAAATGTCCTTGTGCTGGAACAACATGCATGCAACAGGCTGATGTGTGACGCCTACAGCTAGAGCTGTCAATCAACAGCAATAAGTGCTCCTTTATGGTCCACGCAACTGCCCAAGTGCTGCGATCTGCTCCCAGAGGGCCATGATCTGTTTTGAGGTGTGAATCTTTGCCCCAGGTAGGATTGAACTACTGCAACAAGTTGTCCAAGTGCAACGATCCCCTTGAAACTCTTGGACGGTCCCAAGATTATTAAATTTATTGCTCCAAAACCATAGCTCAAACGTTGTTTCTGATAATTTAAAAATACCCAGTTGAATAAATCAATTGCAACCCCTGTATGGAGCTAGCATGATGGACTGAAGGGGTTTTGTCCTCTAATCCGATTACAAAGAGGGTTTCCATCCTTTTGTAGAAGTAGAAGGAACTCTGGATTTGTTCATGAATTTGACAAAGTGAATGATCAATAATAATGAAAATCACTGCCCCTCTTGTCCTGTTATAAAATTCACTTTTGCCAATCCACCCTAACCTTAAAGTAATTATATTTTCTTTTTAATTTAATATTCACCTTTCCCCCTCATAATAATAATATATATTTTTTATTTGGCCTTTTAATTAATCTTCTTTTTGGTCCCACTCAATTAATAATAATGATTTAAGTGTCCCTTTAAGTTATTATCATAAAGTGTCGTTGGGGAACAACTTAAAACATTATTATTAATTATTATTTTGTTTATTTGAAAAAAGGGACATGACAGTCACCAAGGCGATGGGAATGTTACGGGTTGTCCTCATAGTTGAGAATGCCGCCTTGATATTGGGATGGAACAACATGCTCATTGACTTAAATGGTTTGAGTGTTTTCCCCCTGTTAACCTAGTTGCTTTGGCAACTGTTTTGGCATTGATGTGAATGATTACCCGTGGTGATAAACAAATTGCGTTGCAACTACATCGACTGGGCAGGGTTTGGCACAATTTTGGATTTTGCTCAAACACTGGTAGTTGCACTAATTGTTTTGTGTCAGATCCTTTGAGTGGGTTGGGTTGTGCGATTGTGCCCTTTGCTTGGCTAGGAACTGTGTGGATCTAGATCAACAAACCATTCTTGCTTTGCCTCGTCGACGAACTTGAAGTGCTTTGGATCATCCCATTTTTCTTGCCTAAGTGCAAATCTGATCCCCATTTTGTCTTTGTTAGTGTTGGAAAGATAAGTAATTGTTATACCCTTTGGATTGTCTCTGCTTGTGTCTTTGGTAGCATTGGCCTTGTGAATGGATCTTGCATTTTTCTTGATGCGAGTAATGTGCCCTAATTTCTCAATACTTATGTGTTTCCTTTTCTGTAGGTCGTTTGGTCATTTTGCCCTTATTTACAATCATTCACCACTCTCAAATAGTACTTTGTGTTGTGAATTTCTGAATTGATTGCAATTATCCTTTGCATATTTCAAGTGCGTTGCACAAAGTGTTTGGATCCACCCCTTGTTCCCCCTTTATCTTTGTTTCGTGATGCCTTGTGATGGAACTGTTCATCTACCTCTCACACCGTTTTGCATTTTCATTAATGTACTAACCGTTGGAGAAGTGACACATGTCTGTTTCACGATTTCTTCAAGGCATTTGATTGCTTGATTTGATGTGCCGCCGTTTTTAACTTGTTGCCTTTTTGGGAACTTATTCCTTTTGTTTTTGAAAATAAATTAACTTTTGCACCATCTACTACTCCCTCATTGCTCTTTTTTTTTTTTTTGAAAAGAGCGGCTTAATATATTTGTAAGGCTTCACTGATTCATCCCACAAATCTGGTCCATCCTAGTGTAGTACCGAGAACCTTCTGAGTATACTTTGCGTTTCTCACCTTCAAACACAACTTCTATCTACCAACTGCTCTGTTACATTACCACACATTGAAAATTGAAATCCTATCCTACTTATTCCAATTGGTACTTATTTGTGCTTTTTCCCTTGTTCAGCATTAGTGATGGTAAGGTTTAAGCCTACTACCATTTGGTTGTTCTGGAAGAACATTTCCTTGCAAATCTCGCAAGACTATGGAACCATGTACTGTCTTATGATGTATAACATAAGGCCCTTTTCATGTGATTCAAAATATTTTTAGGTGTGCATTGAACCTACTCTCATATGATAGGACCAATTGACACTGCTGAAATTCTTTTGTTCACAAATTGCGATCATGTCAGGCCTTTTGGTTGCATTTTACACTTCTTGATTCCAATTTGCCTGCATCCAAGTTTCCTCCATGCGTGAAAGCTCTAAGAGTTTATTTATAAAGGACTCCTTGTAGTCAAACCGTGTCTATTGTGATTTGTAGATTGAGAACAATGTATTCCATTGGCATTGTTGCTTCCATGCCATATACCAACTAAAATGGTGTATGTCTAGTAGCTCGTTTATAGTTGGTTTTGTAAGCCCACAATATTGTAGGAATGTGATCCACCTAGTCGTCTCTACACATTGCAAATTTCTATATAATTTTTTCTAATACCTTGTTTGATGCTTTGGCTTGACTGTTGGCTTGCAAATCGTAGGCGGTTATGCTCTTGTGCAAAATCATGAACTCCTCTGTGAGAGTTTTGATGGTGTTGTTGAGGAAATGTGTACCTTGGTTGCTAATTAGCCTTTGCGGACATGTAAATCTTATTATAATATTTTCAATTTTTTTTTGTAGCATCCTTTGTTCCACAATTGCTCCAATCCATCTTGTAAAGTAATCTGTTACAGTGATGGTATATCGAGCATTGGATTGTTTAGATGGTGGATTAATAGGTCTTGCAAAATCTATCCCCCATTGCTCCAATGTTGGGCTGCGAGAACCAAATTTCATGACATTTCATCTCCCTGATTATGCTTTCCAATGCGCTGACATACATTGTAGTGTTTCGAAACCGTGTGTGCATCTTGAAACATCGTAGGCCACCATGATCCACTATGCAATTCGTTTTCGTAGTGAGGTCACTTACAAAATGATCTCCTGCAACCCCTTCATGAAATTCATTCAAGACTTGTGTTTTTTCATGTTCCAAAGCCACTTTGCAAAGTGTATCATCCTTGCCTAGTTTATACAAAAAGCGATTTACAATTGTAGACAAGGTTCTTACGACAAGTTGCTTCTTTTCTCGTTATGGATAGTGTTTTGGTAATACCCCATGTTTCAAGAATGTTACAATCTCTTCCAATTGCTTTGGGATAGCTGTGACTGAGTATTAGTGTGCATTCGGTGAATCCTTCTATATATCTTCCGATTTCTCTCCAATTTGAATTCTGCTTAGATGATGGTCACACATGTTCTCTTCCAAGCTTGACATTGATCTTGAATTGATATTCTTGAGAAAGCATCAACCATTTAGAAATATTGTTGCCCAACAATGGCTTATTTACTAGATATCACAAACCCTGATGATTTGTGAACTCAAATGGAGTTGCCAATAGACAACGACGAAATTTATGAAGTGTGAAAATCATGGCCTAAGCTTCTCTTTTTGTTGTGGTGTAGTTCTGTTTTGCAGTTGATAACTTGTGACTTGTGAAGTGGATTGGGTGGTCCAAGTCTCCTTTTCCTAGTTGTGCGAGAATGAAACCAATCGTAGTCCTTGATGCATACACATGTATGTGGAATGCCTTGCTCCAAGTTGGGAAGACTAAAATTAAAGTTGGGACCAAATGTTGCTTCAAATCAATGAATCTAGTCTTAACATTCTAGTGTCCATTCAAACTTAGCATCTTTTCTCAACAACCTCTACATAAGTGCTACTATGTTTGCATAACCATGAATAAACTTGCGGTAGTATCTTGTATATTCTAGAAAATATCACACATTTGAGGGATTTGTTGGTGGTTTGAGCCCAATGATAATTGCGATAATGGCTTGGTCCATCAAAATTCCATCACCACAATCCATTTGCCCTAATAATACTCAATAGGTGTAAAGAACAAGCACTTCTTCAAATTCAATGCTATCTCTAATGCTCTACATCGTTCTAGCATGAGTCACAACTTTGACAAGTGTTCCTTGAAGAGTGAGAACTCTGCCCAATCATCCAAATATATTTCTAGAAAGTCATTGGATGAAATCCTTGAAAGTGGTCACTATTGCTCTAGAAAATATTGCGGGTGCGTTTTTCAATCCAAATGACATTATTTTGTAAGCAAATGAGCCCCATTTTGTTGCGAAAGTTGTTTTGGATTGATCTTCTTTTGTGATCGAGATCTAATGGTAATTTTTGAACCCATTTGTAAAAGAATAGACCTCATGGACTACGTTTACTTCCAAAATCTCATATGTTTAAGGTGTCCGAAATGGAACATTTACACAAGGATCATTCAGAGCCCAAAAATCACCAAAAAATTATGATTTCTTCTGTTTTCTTGGGTTGCACTACCATTGAACCTATCTAGTCAAGACTTTTCAATAGGATAGATGAGCTCTGCTTTGACTATGTGCTCAATTTTGGGATTCAATCGATAAGGACGTTTTTAATTGGCCTTGCACACTTGTTGAGCTCTATGTGCAATTCCACTAAAGATGGATCCACACCTTTTATTTCACTGAACTTTGTGGGGAACACATTCTCATAATCTTGCAACAATTGAATTGCCTCTGAGATCTATTGTTACATCTAGTTGTCTCCAACAGGTGCCATCTTTGGTACCTCTTCAGTATTAATGTTCTCATTCCCTTTTTGCAGTGGCTCTCATTAAATCTTGCTGCCTCTTGCGTTCATGGAATCCAAGATGCCCCTCTGGCCCATTCGCTTTATTATGGTCCAGTTTCGCAACTTCTCTTCTCTTGTGTTGGCTACATCTTCCTTTTTTGGCATCTTGACAGTTCTCTCCGGTTCAAACATTCCCTTGAGACCCATGCTTTCTTCACTCAACATGTTGTCCCAATACTCCAGCTATTCCAAATTCTATTACATGGTTTGAGCACAAATCCTTTTCCTTCCCAAATGTAGTGACATCTCATTATATTCTCATGGATGCTTGTACCACTTTTTGCTCTTATTTCTTCCTTATTTGTGACAGTTTTGGTGTCCAATCCTGCATAACACAAATATTTGCATCCTTTTGAGAGTTCTGTGTACCATCGGATTTTCATCTTCAAAGACAAAAGTCCGATTAAAGTCTTGCACAATTTGTGGCTAGGTACTTGTTTTTCTTCTTTGCACTTGGTGCAAGTACAAAGCTTTTGGTAGTGGTGTTAACATTCCTTGGAAAATATGCCCCCAATACCTTGGATATATTTGCTGGTCCTTCCTCGTAACAACAAACGAGTGAAGAAGTACCTTTGGACATTGTTCTTCTTGGAACTTTGGCCATTTGTTTATCAACTAAGTGGATATATGGAACCTTGCTTGCAAAATTTTGCAGTCTATTTCCCACTCCAAATCATTTGACCAATTACATTGCCCAACAAGTAGTTGCGATTCCTGTTAGTGCATGATTCAAAGAACTTACTCGCATCTCCATCTACAGAATATGGGCCTCCAACTTAGTGATAAATCCTCTCAAGTCTTTCGTCGCAAAATATCGCGGAATTTGTCGGTCCATTGTGCAAATCATCCTCATGGGACTTGCTTCATGATCATTTTGCAACCAATTTGTCATATCCACATCAAAATCCCCATTGATTGAAGAAGTTGAAGCCCATGATATTATAAGTTTGTTGTATGCCTCTACGTAATCCCGGTTAATCGCAGCGAGCCAATAGATCTTGTCTATTTTCAATCGAGTAGGGGATCACATTGATGGTGATTTGTGTCCACCATTGAGGTGCCGCTACGATACTTGAGGGATCTTGAGCATTTGCATTTGCAACTGCTCTAGTCTCTGTGTTTCGTGCATAGAGTATGGCTTGCAAGAAATGAGGAAAAGTCCACTCCTGCTCCTTTTCTTTTTTGAGATTCTTGCCCACTTTGTACCAACTCTCTAGAATATGTGCATATGGTGAATTCTTCTTTCAGTATCGCACATGGCTTGCTTTTTGCCTTGTTCATGGGAATGATAATAATGGTTCAATCCCTATGGGATTCCAATTGATTTTCCACTATGCTAATGATCATAAGACCATCGTAAGCCTATTTTTTTTCCTATCAACGCAGGATAACACATTTCATCGATTTTTATCTCTTTGACTTCAAAATATCCTCGCAAGCTTAAGTCTCTAACTTTGATTTCCACATCTTCTAGCCTTCCAATGGGTTCAACTTGGCCATAGTCTACTTTTCTACTATGCTAATGATCATAAGACCATCGTAAGCCTATTTTTTTTCCTATCAACGCAGGATAACACATTTCATCGATTTTTATCTCTCTGACTTCAAAATATCCTCGCAAGCTTAAGTCTCCAACTTTGATTTCCACATCTTCTAGCGTTCCAATGGGTTCAACTTGGCCATAGTCTACAAGACTTAGTATAACATAATGTTAAGTCAACTTAGGCTTTCCAATAGCTTCCCATGTAGATCGAGGCTTCATGTTTATTGTGCTCCCAAAATCAAATAGAACATTAGGAACTTCATACCTTGCGGGCTATGTATCCATCCTTTCGTCCATATTCCGAGGTTTCTTTGTTTTCACATACCAAACCATTTTATGTGTCTTGTATTGTCTTGCCCTTTTACTATGCAATCTAGTAGTTCGTGTAACAAATTTATTTTGTTTTGTGATATGTCTCCATTTTGCAATACATTTTTCAATTTGAGGAAATCCGTGAGAGCAATGACCACACTTTCTTGTTGGATAATTCACATGATTTGACCATAGACTTGTGCTTCAGTGATTGCAGCATTAGCAGTGTTTGCAACATTCTCAGTGTTCCCATCCCTTGCTTTGATTGACTGCAACAACACAATAGCTTCATTCATCAACATCTTCTCCTTGCTAGGATCAAGATATTTGTTCTCTCGCACTCTCTAGATCTGTTTTTCGAGCGGGCATTTCCAAGGGACCAAATCCTTGTTTCTTATGTTGCATCCTTGTCCCTACTCGTATGTACATAGGTTCAACACGATTGCAACTTGCGATCTAAGAAATTTTACCTAGAATAAACTATATTGATTTATGATAGCTGATATAAAGCATTCCCAAGAAAGCTGTGGATTAGATGAAAAGGACCCTATATTATTCATGAAGTGTTACAATAGATTACTATAGTGCTAAAAGATTTATAGGGAACCATACTACCAAGACGTATAAATTGCTGTAGGCTTAAGCCTTATTGCCTTTAATCTCTATCATTCTACTGAAAAATTGAGTGGGTATTGAGTGGCACCATGTAGTTAGGATTTTATTTAATTTTGTTTATTTTTGTTTGATTTTGTTAGGTTAGAATGTTTGTACAGTGCATTTGTTGCAGCGGGACACATCGCAACAACCAGAAAGCAGTTATAATTGCAAGGTGTGATCGCATTCCAGAGATAGCTCACAGGGGATAGCTGGCCGCAACTACATTGAAGATATCAATTAAGTCTAGGAAGGCGGTGACAAGATAGGTATGGAGAAAGGAAGGCCAATGGTCATGCCAGACCATTAATGATGCGGTGTTTCAAAAAATTGCATTGTTTTTGAGGCAGATTGAGTAGTAAATGGATAGGTGGAGTCATAAAACAAATTTACTAGATGAAAGGACAACCAATCACATCAAATAACTATCAAAGGGGTAAATCAAAGATTTTAAGCACAAAACATCATTGTGAGGGTAACTTATAGCACGTGATATTAATCAGAAGAGGAACACTAGTGTGCAAACAATCAATGCATTCAAAATAGTCAGCAAGACAAAATTAGGCAGAAACAACTATAGAAGATTGGGGTATGGACAACGTTAAAACATTATAGACTTCGGCTAATAAGAGAATTCTATGGTTTGCTTTCAGAATACCTCCTTGCGAACAAATTTCAAACCAGAGCCCGATCAAGCACAACAATCATTCATCACAGATCATCGATATAGCTATGGACAAAGGTCAGTTGTTGATCCCACTCATAGATGCGTAGAAAGAGGAGATGGGGATTGGGTTGTCTTTGCCAAACCAAGTACAATGACCCAAATCTGTTTGATTTCATTGACATAGCAAAAGCTACTATTTTTGCACAAGATCCTCGGAGCCGCACAATAAGGAGCCCTCACACTTCAAAATTTTTGTTTGATTTTGAGTTTCTGACATAGAAAGGTTGATTAGGTTGCCTATATTTAGGCAACTTGATGAGGTCATGATGACTTTGTTGAGTCGCTACAATCAAGGGGCTATCCATTTGTCCCAAGATATTACAATTTGGAACTACGCAAACAATGGCATGAGCCACAAGCCTTCCAAATTGTGGTAAACTCATCCTTCAATATAAATTAACGGCACCATCGATCCATTCAGATGTGTGGGAAAAATATCCCACACAAGTAGGCTAAGGAACACCATTTCATTCAATTGAGGATGCTTTAGTGCTCACTTTAGTAGAATGCATCACAAAAAGGTTTGGCAAACTACCAATCAGTCGAAGAGAGTAATGAGAGCAGTAATTGATATTGTGTATAGGATAATACAGTTGCGGGAGGACTTCAATTGGCTTGAGTTTTTGGTGACTGAGCTCACCATCAACATCGAGAAGGTACTTGTAGGAACCATGCAAATATTTCAATACTAGTTTTTGGTTTTATTATTGTGCTTCTCAGAGTGGAGATCCCCACTTGGCCTGCTACTACCCTCACAAACATTGTATGGACCAAAATAGGGTAGTACTATGAGCAATTGGAGTAGTTTAATGTGTGGTGGTTGGAAGCCTTAGCTTTGATCAGAACACACCCAAGAATCCCACAAGATGTCATGCAATATTTGGGACAACATGCTTTAGTCACCAAGCTGCATAATGGCATTCAAATCAAAATCCATGAGTTGGCATTGCCACATACGACTCCGATGCCAGTCTTTATTTCTATGATAGAAGCACAGGGTGAAGTATATAGGCAAAAAGCCTTAGCTGCGAGGTTGGTCCCACCTCTGCAAGCTATTCCTCCACAAGCACAATAATCATATATAGAGTAAGCACCACCACAACAACCACCACAATAACCACAAGCTCCACCACCACAGGTTAAAGGAAAAAGGAAGGTCGCTGCACGGTGTGCTTCGCCACCACCATCAAAGAAAAGGACGTGGCAAAGAAAGTCTTGGTTGGATAACCCTATGGTTCCCAAGATAGCTAGGGAGTGCGACCTACCAGAGATGGGAGTCGACGAGTATGAAGTTCTCAAATCTATGTTGGGAGACATCAAGGAGGTTTATGACAAAGAGGTGAAAAGGAATTCTTCTTATGGAAAGTAGTGCACACTTGTCAAATGTGAAATCAGGTACAAAAAGACCTCTTGGTCGACATTACTTAACCAACTCCATCTATTCTTGTAGATACTATAGGTCAGGAAGTAGCTCGGTGTAAGCTAGAGGCAGAGATATTTCCAATTGATCCAGCCACAAGATCATCAGTTGCACAGGTGGTGGATCTACCAAAACAGGGCAGTCCTACACGACCCTTGTTTTGATGACCGTGCACACATACCATCACCAAACCATCCAAATTGTTAGAGAAAGGATGGTGTCTTTCAGTGAATTTATAGGAGCAAGTGGTGCACAACACTCACAAGCAACACAACAACAAGCCCAACCTCACATTGTTAAGAATCAAAAAGAGACTCTCACTCCTCTAGCTAGATCCAGGAATAAGAAGCTCATACACAAAGGTCAGGGGGTTGAATCAAAGTCATCTGAACATACTAAATTAGAAACAAAGTTGGTCGATGTGGAAACTATTAAGGAACCCAAGGACACAACTATGCCAGAGCCAACAACAGAACATGAAACTATGAAGAATACACTGGATCTTGAGGTGAAAAAGGAAGAGGAGAGGAAGCAAAAAAAGGAAGAAGGAAAAAGAAAGAAGAAAGAAGCGGTAGAACAAGTGGATGTGCAGGAAGCACAATGCACATAACAAGAAGTTGCATAGGAACAACAACAAAAGTAGCAAGCTGAAAAGAAATAAAGACAAGAAGAAAGTTGAGGAAGCAGAGGTTGCACAGAAGCAGGCCGAAGACGTTGAGGCTACAAGAAAGAAAGCCGAGGAAGCAAATGGTTGAAGAAGCAGAGGTAGAGAGGAAAGAATAGGAGAAAGTCCACTGAGATCAACAAAAGGCACAATTTGCGCAACATAAGCAGGTGAAACAATAAGCACAAGCCAAGGCTATTGAGGAACAATGCAGGGATGCAACAGAAGCACAAGCAACTCAAGACAAAGCTAACGCTGAGGTTGAAGCCAAAGCTAAGGCTGAAGTTGAAGCCAAAGCTAAGGTTGAAGCTGAAGCCAAAGCTAAGGCTAAGGTAGACAGTAAAGCTTAGGCACGAGCTGACGTTAAGGCTGAGGTAGACACTAAAGCCAAGGCTCAAGCTGACGTTAAGGTTAAGGCCGAGGAGGAAGCCAAAGCTCAAGATGAAACATATGCTAAGGCTAGGGTTGAAGCTACAATTCAGGTCGAGAAGGCTCGGGAGGCCAAATAATAGGCAAAATTAGAGAGCACAACTCAGACAAAGGTTGCAGAAGAGCGTCATATCCCAAACCACAAAGCTCTAACTAGTGGCTGTGGTATCCCTACAACATCAACTCGATGAACCACCTTGCTTCCATTGGCTCAATTTACGTAAGACCCTGTGACATTGTAAACCACATCCATTGAACTTGCTACAAATGTGATGGAAACATCTTTGGAGGTGACTTAGCTGCTGCTATCAAAGCAGGTTGAAGGCGCAGTTGCATTTCAGGTGTCGATTGTGCAGAAGGCTTCAAACTTGGAGCAGGAAGTTGTAAGGCTACATGAGGAAAATGCCAAAACAGAAGATCAGATGGCAAAGGCATGACAATTGATAAATAACACTTGTCACACCTTAGTTACGCAGGTGTTAGGTGATCAAGTCATGTTTGAGGATAAGCAATTCATTGCTCTTTTGATGCAACTTACAAAGGATTGGGCTGCCATGCAGAAAGTGCTTGCATCGTGCACACAAGGGCAGGATATCAAGAATGAAATAGAAACTATTTGTGAACTCATTGAAGAATATGAGCAGGTCTTAGAGAGTTGCGTAACAGGTCAAGCAAATAGCCCAAGATATGCTCAATTGGAGACAACATCTCAATTAGTCCTTGGCTACTGTGAAACCTGAGTTCGCCATTGCAGATAAAGCTAAAGCAGTAATAGATGGCCAAACAACCATTGCAAAATTAATGGGCAGGGCACTTAAACAACTTCTTGATTCCAGGGATGTGATGTAGAAACTACAAGTTTGGCATATTGAAATAATGCCCAATATCTTTGTGGTCATTCAAGCCCAAAGGACTGCAGATAGATTGGATGAGCTCATATTGGATATCAAACTCAAGCTATCTATTGCCAAAGCACTACTCACCATTGCAGAGGATGAAGATGTGCAAAACATGATGGTGATCTAGATGCCTATGTGCATTCTGCTTTCCATGGTCAGCAAAGTGTTCACAGATTGGAAAACGCTTAAGCATGATCTATCTCAAGTTGATCCGACTATTGCCCAAATATTAGATGAGCCACAATTCATTCCTCTATAGCAGCTCCACCAAATTCGACAAACAAAAAAGCCATATGCAAATGCATGATCTCAACAACCACCTCCACCATTAGGTGCACCGGAATCTAGTTGGTCGACAGGCGATCAAACGCAACAACTTCTGTAGCAGCTTAGTCAAAGTTCTCTATTGACGCAGCATTAGGTAATGCACATTTCAATTTTGTGACTTAATTTTGCTATTTTTGTAAGATAAGCCTAAGCATTAGGTGTAGGGCTAGACTGGTTGAAAACCCGTAAAGGGTGGCCACCTGGTTAGGCTAGTCTATTGAAAACTTGAAAGGGCAGTAGAAAGATACCCTTCTCCCCACTATTACGCATCATCGTGAACTAGTGGAGAGTAGTTAGTACCATGACAAAGCCCTAAAAGATTCATTTGATTATTCTAACTCCATTGATGCTAAATTCTAGCTTAGAATAACTTGATATCACCATTTTAACCATTATGGAATATCAAAGAGGGAATAATATATATGTGCAACCACATGAAGTGAGTATGCTACTTAGTTGAAAACTCGAAAGGGCAGCTAAGTCGTGCGCAATGGGTGAAAACTGATAAACGACACTTGGAGCGATTACTGTGACTTTTGTTTATGGCTCATCTTTTCAGTTCAGTCCAAATCAAGTTACAACTTTGTTGCGGGAGACAACTATTTAAGTTTGGGAAAGTGTTGGGCGTGGAATAGAGCATAGTAAAATCGTAAAGTATAATAGAAAGAAACATGTGTGAAGTATATAGTTTTGTCTTTTGTATGTATTTGACTTGATAAGCCTAATCGGTTAATAGAAGAATGCGAAGAGTCTTTCCTTTTGTATCTCGAAAAGCTGGAATGCGAATAGACAACTGATTGTAAAAGGCTATATATAGCGTTTTACTGTAATACAATATGGTTTTGATGTGTTGATAGAGATTAATAGAATCATTCTGATATGGTTTTCCTAATCTTCTGTTACGTATGGTTAGTGCTTAGTAAATACTCTGTTTTGCTTTAATCTGTTATCATATGTTATGTCGTTTATGTTCTGCGTTTTGTTACAGTTGTGTTCTTCATAACCTGTATGTGTAATTATGTATGTAAATGATGAAATCTAAGCCTATAATGTTATCCACAACTTCTGATTGCTTGTCTTTGTGTTGCTTTTGTAGTGCGGGGCAATCCTCAGTATTATACTGACCAAAGACTCTACAATAAGCACAATATTTTTTCCTCTGTGGATTGTTTGGACAATTGTGGGCAATATGGTTCATCTCCCCATACACAGAGCAAATTATTGATTGCCATTGCTGCCTTTGTCCTTGTCTATGATATTTGGTTTCCTTTTGGGTATTTGCCTTGCTTTTGTGAGGGTTCCCATCCTTCTTGTTGATTTTGGTATCTCCATACTCTCTTTGTGGAGAAGGAGGTGCCTAATTTTGTTGATATTGGGTAAAAGGTGAAGTCCAACTTGGTTGATGTTGAGGGGAGGGTTGAGCCCATCCTCCTTGTTGAGGCATCTCAGTATCTTGTGATACCGGATGCTGTTGTTGCGGTGGTTGTTGCGTAGTCACTATGAAAATGTTCCTTGTGATATCTTCCTTAAGATCTTGTAGAACTCTGCAACTCTTATCGTCATGAGCAGTGGATTATAAAAACTTACAACTCGTGCTCTAAGGTTGTTGCACATAATGTTGTACCAAGTGACATTTAGAACTTGGGCGGTCCCTTTTGCAACAAATCTTGTATAATTCTTTTCAGATGCGAGGGCATTCATTTCGTTGATGGCCTTCCTAGCCGTACTATACACCAAATCATTTTTTTTTTCTTTTTCCCTTCCTACATTTCGTGTATTCTTCACAATACATCATCTATCTTAGCATCAAATTTTGCACTTACTGAAGAGCTATCCTTGTGGTCTGTAATTTGCTCTACTCTTACTGCTGATGCAATTACTTTTGCCTTGTTCATAAATTGCGTTTGTGCTATGGCAAATCATATTTGACCTTGCAATCCTCTTCTACAAACTTAGGCTGCCTTATCCTTGTCTTCAAATGCAAAATTCATCTTATTCATGACATCTGCGAAACTTCTATCATGCTCCAAAATTGATTTCCCCGCTATCTGTTTGATTTCTTTAAGATCCTATATGGTCTGACTTATACATTTATGCCTTTTAAACTCTAGGATCTATCTACACTTTACACCGCTCAAATCCAATTTGGTGCCCCCCACACTTGTAGATAAACTTTATAGCTCTATTAGTTAAAGCCCATGTGAGTTCGCACCATCTGGTCTCATCATCTTTAACTCCTTTGACCTCCCATTTCATTTCGCAAGTTGGGAGGTATTGCTCTGGATAAGCAGACCCGCGATCAGTTTGCAAAGTAACAAAAGCTTTTGTAGGATATGCCATAGCTCCTATGATACGGATATTGACCACTGGTTTATTGGTTATTATGACTACTACACTACCATTGATTGCAATCTTGGTGTTTTGAAATGCTTGATTGTTGATATCCATTGCAATAGTCTTTGGACCGGATTATAGTCTTCTAATAGCTAACCTTTCTTTGAATTCCATGGACCACTTCTTGTCCTCAACAATCTTTCTGTAAAACTCTAGATTATTTGCTTCTACCTCTACTGATTGCGATGGCATGGGAGATGTGCCCCTCTAGGGTGAATGAGACGTTTTTGTTTCCTTACTAGACCTTTTTCTATATATAAAATTATAAAAGGGTTTCTCTTCCCATTCAATCCAAATGTTTTGAAGATCAAGTTGCCTCCTAAAACTATTACTATACTATTCTATTTCATCACCTATCTCGGTTCCCTATGATTATCTGATTGCTTTCCCATTCCAATCTTGGGATTGACTCGTCTTCTCGGTTTCTTTTTGCGATCTCTCTGGGTTCATATGACACACTCTGAGTCATGGACACTATCACTTCCGATGGAGGTGCGTTACCTCCTAGTTCCTACGAATTCCCTCTTACATTTCTAATTATAACGTTCTTTATACATTCTACATCAACAAAATTTTGTTTTCCCCATCTCTTCTATTGTCTAAACTCTTGTTGAATCCCAATTATGTTCTTTCCATCTTCTACCTTCTTTTCATTTGCCGCCTTCCTCTTGGTTGGATTCTTCTTGTGTCTAGTCGCAATGGTTCACCTATCCTTCAGTCCCCTTTGTTAAGAGCACATACCCATGCTGCCTTTCCTGACTACTCTATGTCAGTAGGAATCGACACCATAGCCTTTTCCACAACCAACATATTTAGCAGCGTAAGGAGTTTTTGGATAAATTTGTGTCTTATGCCCCTAACAAACAAATCATAAGTAGTATCAAAATAAACATATCCTTGAACAACAAATTTCGATACGTACCCATTAACAATAGTTTCAGCCAATGATTGATTGCTCATGTCCACTCGTTACCCAACTTTCACAACTTTTCCAGTTTCTCTCCGTTTTGTGAGGTCAAAAATATTAGGGCTCCAATCTTGATAGCCATGCTGCTAGCAATTCGGGTAGTTCGCATAAAAACACTTCATATATCTTTCCATGTATATGATCTGTGATTATCTCTTGTACATGAATCCTCGCCACAAAAGATTCTTCTCCTTGGGATCATAAAAATCATTATTGTATGTAGCTCCTTTGTAATTATAAATGTGCAACTTTCATTAATGGATTGCAAGCAAACTATCGTTCCTTCTCCTCATTCCAACTTTCATTGTTGTTTCTATTTCCTTTCTGGTCCATCACGGTTATATATCAAAATCCATGGTGAGGTTTGTGATTGCAGCAGCATTCCAACGATGGGCTTCCCACCCAACATTGTTGGACCCTGGTCTTGTTCATGTACGCAAGGGGAATATAACCCCTAATTATTGATTTAAAGCCCATTGATTTTAAAGGCTCACAGGGTTTGATATATTCTTCAAGTTGAATGAAAACATCAGAATTTTTGGTTTCAAAATTTATACCTTGTCAAATCCCTTTGGGACAAAGTTGTGCTTTCTCAATGCAATGTGGATTGTTTACCATAAAAGTAACACTGGTTGCTTCAATGTACATTTGAGACATTTCAAAGGGAAATCTTCCCAAAGGGCAGGACAGCTAAGGGAAAGAAAGGAATAAATGCATGATCTGGCAAAATCTCATGCAATCAATGGGCTCCACAGAATAGATTTCTTTGATGCATTAGATCATAGTCCATCAAGACACCTCTTTTTCCACTTTGAATATTTCTTAAATAATCCTTTGAACTACGTAATTTATAGCTCTGCTTTGAGAAGTAATACACACATTAACTATTGTGAGAATCAAAGTCATGAGGTTCGAGTTCATGTTAAAAACTCTGAAGTGGATAATATTTAACGTTGAAGTTTGTGATAATTTCTAGTCAATTTATTTATTTCATTTTTCCATAATGATGATTATTCAGTTCCCCCCTTTCTTTACCCGTGTTAATGATGGGCTGTGCTTGGTCAGTTAATAACTAAAGTAACACTTACATGAGAATTGTCTCTTTTCATTTGTGTTTTATTGTTTTGAACTGCTAATCTCTCTTTTCCATCATTTTGCTATTCTTTCACAAGACATTCTTATCTACCCTATGGTTGGTCTTCTTGTAATTTTGTTTGGACCGTTTCTTTTATTTTAGCCTTTGTCTCAAGTTAGATTTTTGGTGGGCTATAATAACCTTTATGATTTTCATTTTCTTGGCTAATCAATATCTCCCACATGTATTGAAATTGGTGAAGATTTGTATCATATATGTTCCTTTGTTTTAACTCATGAAAGTTTGCGAAAACTAAATTATAATCTTTGGGCATGTGCAGGTATGGTGCTGGCAAAAGTGCAACTGATGATGTTCATCAAACCCCTAATGCTCCTCCCATTGGGTGTACTCCAGTTCATCTAAATCTTGTGGTATGCATTGTTTATGAGCATTCTTCTGTCATTTGTTTGATTTCAAATTCATGCTCTTTTGCTGTATGTATCATAGATAATGGTCTTTATCTTGCCAAAACAACTGCATGATTTTTCTCAATGTTGTCCTGGGGATGTCTTTGTAACATATCTTGATGGTATTGCGCCCCTTTTGAGGAGTAGAATCACTTACTGTACTTATATTTCCAGGGCTTCTACTCACGTAAAATTCAATAGTAAAAACTGGATTTTACAGCTTTTGTGCATTTGCTATATTAGTACTAAACAGAACATAACGCATCAAAATACACGGTATACTTTATTTTTTTTAGTTCAGAAGTAGAGAATCACTGCCACATGGTGAATATTACTTAAAAGGAAAAGACGTAGTAAGCCTATTCTTGTTTGCTTGAAAATGCAATGAGCATATTATTTTGAGGTTCGATAACATCTATATGTAATGGTAATTTTCTAAATCTGATACTAAAGGCTGATTGTAATACCAAAAGGAAAGTATATTAGGAAAACTACAATGAACAAAACTCTCAAATTTGGATCAGAGGCTTCCACAGGATTACATTTTTAATTAAGTGGGCTATTCAAAACGATAAATTTAAAAAAAATATATGCATTAAACACACTTATATTGGAATACTAGAAACATACTGTGGGTCCTTTTGATAGAGATATTTTTGTATTGAAAAAAGTTCCATCTAGCAGTTAAGGCATATCTTAGTTTTTTAAAATTTTTGTGGGATTTGACACGTGTGTGTTTAAGTCATCTCAAGATGACCTTTATGAGTAGTCACTACATGTATACACAATATTTTTAAACTTTATTATTTACTGACACTCTCTTGCAGGAAGAACCTGTGGAGTTTTGATCTCTATGAGTGCGCACCTTAAAGGGTGCACTTGGAAAGGGGTGGGCAGACCATTGGTGTTATGCAAGATTGTTGGTCAACTCTATCATTACTTAAACCCATTACAAATCCTTCTTATCCGATTCCCCAAGCAATTGAAACCCTATTTACACATATCCTAAGCATTTCTCCTTTCAAATAGCCCCTAACTAACCAAGTATCCTCTTTTCCTACTAAGTCGGCTAGGCTGATTTTATTAGAAAGGATTAAGCGCATGTTATGGAATTAAGTCGGCCTGACCAACTCAGTTCGAGGCCTAACGTAAACTCTAACTAACTAGATCGAGTTGACTGATCTTGTTGGTTGAAATTTTGGAAGGGTTAAGGCTTATCCATTGCTATAAATACAAGGCTCATTTCAATCCAATAGAGAGGAAAATTCATATTGACATTATTACAGTTTACAATTTTGTTAAATTTGCATTTGAAGGAGCTATTGCTTAAGGTTTTCATTGGATAAAAGATTACTTGTTTTGTGGGAAGTCTTGGATGCAAAGTAGGAGTCTTATAGCTTAGAGCTGATTTCTATAGTGTGATTCTTACAAAGCCACAATCTCTTACAAAACACCATTGGCCAAGGGAGAGATTGAGACTCGACAGATTTGCCCAAGGTGAATATTCCTAACTCTTGCTATTTCTTTTGATAGATAGATATTGTATAAGTAATGTGTTATGAATGTATAACTCCTTGCTTAAATTACCTCTATGCTTAAACTTAGTATGGATATAGGGTTTTCGTTGCTTTCCCTCTTTCATTTTAGGTGATCTAGGCTCCCATTTGCATGGTTACCAAGTTCGAAAATCCGGATTCGCTCGAAAAAGGCAAAAATATCTGAAATTCGGATTTCTTGGAAAAGTTCAGAAAATCCCAATTTGGAATATATATATATATATATATATATATGAGCACAATTTTATAAATATGCAAAAGTGACAAATACACTGAAAAACATCAATAAAATAATGTAAAATGTTAATATTATATAATATTTATGGTTTTTGGGCATTTTTTGCACATAAAAGCTAAAAAAATAATAAAAAAATATTTTTTTGAAAAAAAAAAGGTTGACTTGGACGAATTTATCCGGACTAGCCGAAAAATCCGAATTCGACCATATTTTGTCCAAATCTAGCCGGATTTAGTAACTATGCCCATTTGTTTACCATGATCCCTCAATTGTTTATTTATGTTTAACCATCCTCCTTTGTGCCACAAGCTTTGATGAGCACTAGATTAGTTTTATTTTATGTACTTAGACCTAGCTAGGGTTATTGCATAATGTCATTTGCTTATAGGCTTTAGAACCTTCTCCTTTGGTGTTGTGTGGTAAGAGATCCCTTAGGTTTAGCAAATCCAATTTGGTCATGCTCCTGATATAAATGTGTATTGCAATGGTTGTTAGTTAATTACCTTAATCGATCTTGGATTTATTAAGTTCGATAAGCTATAGATCTATCTTAATTTGTTTCATACATTCTAGTGAACCCGAAGTGTATCTAACTCTTGCATTTTTAATTTTTCATTTACAGTCAATGAGATTGGCTAGTTGATCTAGTCTTAACTTCTATTTGCAGATTCAAGATTCATAGTCAAATAGGTCGCACTAGTCGACCTTGTTTTATTTTTTGTTCGCAGGGTTTCTTTCCACAATCAACTAGATCGGGCTGATCAATCTAGTCTTTTTCTCTGTTTGCAGGTCCAGAATTTACAATCAACTAGATCGCGCTGGTTGATCTAGTTTTGCCCCTCGGCTTGTAGGTTTCATTTCCAGCAAATTGAGTCGCGCTAGTCGACTCAATAGTTTTTTTTGTTTTTTAGGGTTCTATTTATAATCAACTAGATCGAGTTGGTTGATTTAGTTCAATTTAGTAGTTTTCAGTTTTTTAGTTTTCAACGAACTAGATCATGTTGGTCGATCAAGTCTTATTTTACTATTTTCATTTTTTAGCTTTCTAACAGACTAAGTCGACTTGGTCGACCCTGTTTAACCTCTATGTTTTTAGATTTTTGCCTCTATTGGACTAAATCAAGCTGGGACGACTCAATTAGTAATCAAAGCGTCAACACTCTCAGTTAAACCAAGTTGACCTGGTTGACCTAGTTATATTGCTCAAGTTCATTCTAAGCAACTTCATACTTCAATTTTGTCATTTATTTCAGTTTACCGTTTTTGTTTTTTGGTAAAATTACTCAGCACTTCAAATTTCTATTCTTTTTTTGCCATTTTTTTCAATTCTATAAAACTATATCACATAATCAACTGAGTCAACCTAGCCGACTTAGTTTTGTGTTTGTTTCCCCTGCCAACAAACCAAGTTGATCTGGCCGACTTACTTCTGTGTGTATTTGTCCTGCCAACAAACTAAGTTGGCCTAGCCAACTGAGTTTTGTGTCTATTTTGTAGGTGGTCGACAGTTTGTTTTGGCTTGTTTTTACCTTAGTTAATAGGTGGTCAACTTAGTTCAGTAGGTGGATGACTTAGTTTAGTAAGTGGCCGACTTACTTTGTTTTGGCCTATTTTTTCTTTAGTTCAATAGGTGGTCGACCTAGTTTGTTTTGGCATGTTTTTGTCCTAGTTCAATAAGTGATCGACTTAGTTTAGTAGGTGGTCGACTTAGTTTATTTCATAATTATGTCTTCTTTTTAACTTCCAATCAGTCAAGAACATTGCATAATCATGGATTTAGATCATAACCTCACTAATATTATCACTTCAGATGAAACATCGAATTCCTTTCTTCATGTCTTCCTAATCGCAAAACAATTACTACATCATGTAACCTAAATTTTGCATCCTCAAAGCAACCACATTGTAATACAATTGAAGTTACTCACCCTAGTCCTCCTGCAACCAATGTTGGGAATCCTCTTCCACCCAACAATTCTACTCCCATTGATACTACTCAACTTCTTGATCAAATGCTTCAACAAATGACCAATACACAAATCACTCATAGTAATCAAATGATGCAAATGCAATCTCATATATTACAAATGGCTAGTCAACCACATAAATTCATCATGATTCAACCAAATTAGAATTTTGTCCGTCCTCCTCTTAGAGACACATATCAACCCTCAACATATCATGCATAACAAAATGCTTCAACATTTTCAAAATGAACATTTAGCTCCACTTATTATATCTATAGACATTGGACATATCTCCCTAATTATCACATATGATGGGACTAAAGATCTTGCTATCTTTCTCAAAAGCTTTGGAAATATCTATAAAGAATGAGTTCAAATTAACAACTTTGCTACCACCAAGCTCCTAGCCAAAACCTTTGTGGCGATGCACTTGAATGGTACAATGAATTTCCTAGACATTCCATTACAAAACTAGAGGATTTAGTCAATGCTCTAGTGAAGGAATTCCAACATAATGACCTTCCTAAAAATTACTTTAGCAACTTCATCAATGCTAAGCAATTTCCTAACGAATTTGTTCACAAACGATGAAAGTCTCTAGCTCACAAAGTGAACCATAACATGATAAGATAGATCAAATAAATATATTAATGTCCAACGATTGACCTCAAAAGTAGGTCAAAGGGACTACAAATAACGTGTGGAAGTACAAAGTAGGGGAACCAAAAGATTCCCGAGAAAGAAAAGAAAAGTACAAAGCTAGAGAAAGTGGCAAAACCAAAAAGAGCAATCCCACGAACCCAAAACCAGGGGTGGAAATGCAAACGAGAAGAAGAAAGGGAAGATGGCCAAGGAGAAGCAATGAGGGAAAGTCTATTAGGGAATGGAAGATCCAACTCTCCTAACATCCGAGGCCGACTGAAAGAAACTCTGGATAGAATGATGACTAGATGAAGAGGCGGTAGAGTGCGGAAGCTGCCTACTATGTTGTTGTCTGGACACCGTACTATATCTCAAAGGCCTGATAGATCTAGTCTCTCTCCTAGTGCAGGACCTGGTATGGGCTTGGCTATGATGGCTCGGGGAACTGTGGATGGTATCTCTGGGCTAACAGATTTGGAGTAAGTAGAGTTGGCCTCACAGTGGCGCTTAGTGCCTCTCATTGAAGGTAGTATTGCGAAGAAGGAAGTGATCCGCCAAGGAGAATCTGGTTTGGAATGTGGCTGAAGTGTGTGCTCACGAAGCTTCAAAGCCTCTTGTATGTATAAGGCTAGGGACCTTTGATCCTCATACCTGAAGAAATTAGAAAGAGCTTGTGCCCTCCTAAATAGGCAGTAGAACCTCCCTCTGATCTCATAGTAAATGGGGCAGTGGCAGATGAAGTGTGTCTCTGTCTTAGTCTCCTCGAGACCACACAACTGACAAATCCTATCAGAACGATCAAGGTGGTGATTCGTCTCGCACCCGAGTTTGTGATGATAATATTTTAAAAGTATTTGTTACTGCTCTTAAAGCTCCTCTTCAATACAAAGTTCAGATGTTTTCTCCTAAAACTTTAGAAGAAGTCTTAGACCAAGCAAAAAGGCAAGATTTTCTTGAGTCAATTTGAATCACCTTAAGCATCTACCATGAAATCTTTCCAATCATTTTTTTATGACATTGATTCATGTAAGTCTCCCCAACTTCAAAAGGGAGCATCCAATTCAACTAATATAACCCAACCAACCCTCCCTTGATTCTAGAAGAACTTAAGAAGAAATTGCCACTCTCTAAACCCATGAGCTTTGATCCTTCCAAACCTTCTCCCAAATGGTACAATCCTGATAAGTTTTGTGGGTGGCATGCTATGATAGGTCATGCTCATGAGACTACTTGTGATCTTCATCGATTCCTCCTTACCTTCTTGTTTGGTCCACATCTCAATCTTTCAATCTTGATACTGTTACACAACAATGTTATCAATACTATCTTCAAGTTTCGCAAGCCCAATCTAACGAATCACAATCACATCAACATCACCTTCCTAATGATCAACAACAATTACCCTATACCTCCACCTCATCCACTAATGTTGTCCAAACCATTGATGATCCTTATTCCTTCACCAATAATGAAAGGATAGCTAGCATGAACAAATTCAAATGGGTGGTTGCACATGTCAAACATCAATTTGTTAGGTCACACGAACCCAAGGAGCACCTAGTTCACATGCCTACTCCAAAGTGCATCATAAATAGTCCTCCTTTTGCTTATAGACCTCTTCATTCTTCTCCTACAAGTAATGTCAATTCCAACATCCTCAAAATCCAACATACCAACACATTTACTTGTCTCCAACCGCACCCTTTAGCCCAATGCAACTCATTCTAACAGTTCAATTTCACCTCATTCCATACCACATGTTGGGGCACATTGTGATGCCCATCCACATATCACGTTAAACTGTAATGTCCCTCTCTCGAGTTTAGATTAGTTTGGAGACCTTTAGTCGAATCTTTTGGCTTCCCATTGGCTAAGGGAAGGAGAAAAAAAGGAAAACATGGTTCTTGTTCAAATTGCCAAAAGTAACTATGTCGATAACTTTTTCTAATTTGATTTTTAATAAAGAAGGGGGACTTTCTAATTTGATGAAAGTCAGTCTTTAGTTTGAATTGATAATGAAATTGCTTTTGAATATTTGTTTTACCCTCCCTTTTGGAGCACTCCACTTGGGAAGAGTATTGGAGGGAAAAATGGGGTATAAAAGAAGGAAGAGAGAACCAATTTTCGCATCCACGATCATCAATCTATCATCTATCAATTAATGCATTTGATGCTTCAGACTTTGGAGCATCTTACGATGCCCATCCCTACATCAAATTACCCTTTGAGGCATTCTACGATGCTCACTCTTCTTCTACATTGCACAATAACAAACAAATTCAACTTCAAGAAACCTTTCGAGACACATAGGCTTGTATTTCACATGCTCATCTTTGAGATAGATGTTAGCATAGATTTTGATCATTATTTTGTCTTTTGTTACTTCGTTTTTGTTTATGATTATTTACCCCTTATTTATATTCCTACTAGTTTGGGATGACCATTACTTTCCCACTATTTTGGGATGACCATTACTTTCCTCCTCTTTTGGGATGACTACTACTTTCATTGGTGCTTGTATTAAATCCATAGTAGGTTAGTATGGCTTCTTTAATGACATCACTATCATAGCATAGCCCTGTCTCTTTTGGAGCACTATTTTATCTTTTTGTGATCAGCTATGAGCATGTTCATCATTGTATCACTCATTACATGGATGTATCTCTCATGATCCCATCTTTCCCTTATTTCCTTTTATTTGGGGCACACATAGGTTAGTTTTGAGATTGCACACTCACTTGTGGGCAAGCCTAAAAATCTTTAGACACCATGGTATTTAGGTCCTTTTCTTTAGTGACCAAGTGTAAACTCTTTTGCGTTTGTCACCTATTTCAATCATGAATGGTTCTCCGAATCCGTATGGAGGAGGAATATAAAAGCCCAAAAGAGCTAAAAACCAAATCATAATAGAAACTGTTGTCAACTTGGAGTTGCACCCTGAATCGAAGACGTGCTGAAATGACTAATCCTCTCTCCGGTTGAAACAATGGGATCTTCTCACGAGGGTGGGTGCCTCAATGGTGAAAAGAACCTCCAGACAAGGCTGGTTCTTGTAAGATGTATCAATGCGGATCTCTACTCTGTGCCATGAATCTACCACAGAAAAGGGAATCCTACCTAATGACAGTGATACACCAAAATGTTGATCCACTCTACTTGGAACCTTGAACACTGAATCAAACAAGGAAAAAATGGAGACCTTTGATTTCAATTAATCACTATGCATTAGTATTTTATGAGAAGGTTCGATCCAATGACAAAATGTGAGGGAAAACTATGGGGAGAGGTTTGATACAAAACACTATGCAACCACCTAACATCCACTTACAGCTTCAACAAAAGACTTATAAAACAATGAACATAACCTGTATAACATGATAAGCTAGCAACTAGGTACGAATCAGAATTTGGGAAGGAAGAGAAATCTACCACGTATGCAAATTACTGAATGAATGTACACTATGCCTGCACTTGAAATCTGAAAATACAGTCCTATTGATTAAATAAGTTACACAAGTCACCAATGACAGAGTTTGTTCTTACTAAGAGAGGGATGATTTTTACAACACTGAAAAATCATTAATATAGAAATTTACAACAAGCCAAGAGATAGGCATTGGAAAAAAGAGAGGAAGTTAACACTCCATTAGCTCAAGTCCAAATTGCGTTGCATGAGTGTTCCAAATTTGTCTTTTCTTGGCTTATACCTGGCTGTCTTGCATGAAGAATCTTTGGCATTGAAAAAAAAAAGAAAAAGACAAGCTTTGGATGCATGACACCTACAAATAGATGTCTTGACTTGAAAACTAGTCAACTTCACAACAAGAGTAGTCGAATTCACTCGAACTGCTGGAACATTTGAAAGTCTCCCTTTTGCATGAAATCAATGCAAATGGCAAATTAAGAATTGTGTTTAAACCATCGAAACGTTTCGAGTTTTGAGACAAATGAGAGTGCATGCATGGAATTTTTGGCTGTTTGAAACGTTCAACGTTTTCCCTGTTCATCATGCAAGACAACTCTATTTTCAGAAATGAAGCGTGCTTGCTTTCTTAAACGCGTTCACTTCGTTGGAGTCACGTTAATTTGTGCATGATCTTTGTTTATCCTGCCTTTGTCTTTATTATGCGTTTGTTTTATTCATTGTTCATGCTTATGTTCATGTTCAGTTTTGCTTTAATCCTATTTGTATTTTCTCAGGTTTTTCTCGTGTTCTATTTTAATTTGAGAATCGGGCTTTATTTTAGCTTTCGTCCTTTGGACAAATTGTCTGAAGAACTCTCTGTCTCTTCTCTTTCCCAAGCTTGGCATTTCCTTTTCTCTTTTTTGGCCTTTGCTTACGCCCTTGTCTTTTCTATCGAGGTTTTTGAAACTGTCCTTATTCCTTTGGATTTTTTGGCTGAACGAATTCCTTCGGACAAAAAGTCCGAAGGAATTCGTTTCCTTGCCAATTTTCCCGAATTTGTTCTTTTAGGCTTTTATGTCTTGCCCTATGATTTTTTTCGGACTTTTGCTGACTTCAAATTCTTGCGGATTTCCTGTTTGACAATTATTCCGAGGGATCTTCCTCTTTGCCTTTGTTCTTTTTATTTTCTCCGACTTTTTTATCCTGAATTTATTCAGACTTTTTGTTCGAAGGAATTCGTCTTCTTTGGCTATCTTTTCCTCGAAGGGCAAGTGCCCTTCGGGAACTTTGCTTTTGTCCTTCGCTTTATGGAGCTGCCCTCTGCAAGGGCTTTTGCTTCCCAATAATGCCCTTCGGAACTTTTGAAAGGGTCTTGCCTCCGACCAAGTGCCTTCCGCAAGGGCAGGTGTCCTTCGAAAAAATGAACTTTGTCTTTCGGAATTTTTGCCAAGGTCTTATTCGTGTTTGAAGTGTTCCCCGCAAGGGCACATATCCTTCAGGAAATTGTAAATGTCCCTACGCGACACCTAGATGTCCTCTGCAAGGGCTATGTCTTCCAGGAGTGCCCTTCGGAAGAATTGAAAAGGTCCGCTTCACCGACCAAGTGCCCTCTGTAAGGGCATGTCTGCCTTCAAAAGTGTCTTTCGGAAGAATTGTAGGGCACTCGGGCTTTTTGAAGGGCACCCAGGCTTTTTGTAGGGCACTCGGGCTTTTTGACGCTGTCCTTTGAAACTTTTGTCTTGACATGAAAACTAGTCTTCTCAACTGTGCTTTTCTCCTTTCTTTTGGACAAAAAGTCCGAAGAAAATAATCCCTGAACGATTGCCACTTAGTCATTTTTTCGGACTTTTACATAGTGCTTTGAGAGCTCTTTCTCTCGGACAAAATGTTCGAAGAAATAGTCCACCTCTTATATGTCGAAAAATTCCTTGGGAAGACAATAAATAAACTTAAAGCTTGTATATCTTGGCTGTATTTGCACATTTGGCTGTAATCAAGAAAGCTCCTTGGATACCTTTGCATGACTAAAATTCATCTGGCTGTAGATGGCCACTTGGGTGGCTATAAGTGCTCATTTAAGGACCCCAAAACTGATTCACAAGACAAACTTGGCACCATAGCAAAGTTCCGAAGTGTAGGGGTGACAATTTGCCTTGTGGGGGGCAAAATTGTCAACATTTTTGGCGACTCTATTGGGAAGCATGCCTGCTATGCTAAAAAACTGAGGCCATATAGATGCTATTCGAATTCTCAAATGGTGAACCTGATTTTTGACTGAAAATCTCCTCCTGACCTTGGCTGAAGTAACCTTTCTCCCTCAAAAAGGAAGGGAAAAACACGAAAGTAAAAAAACTCACTAAGAAGCAAATGTGCAAACAAGCACTTATTGAACAAAACTGAAGCAAACTATTGTGCTTGAACAACACTTGGAGGAAAGCAAAAACAACTATGTACATAGAGCTTTGCTCTTCAATAGCAATGTTTCAGATGTATCCCATTAATTGGGATTGGAAGCTCTTGGCCGTCCATTTTGGCAAGTTGGAAGGTGTTGTGGGATTTGCAGCTGGAGATCGTGTATGGGCCACTCCAAAGGGAATCAAACTTCGTATGCCTTCTTGGTTTGGCTCGATCCTCATCCTACTTGAGGACCAAATCTCCTTCATTGAAGCTTCGTGAGGAAGCTCCTTTGTCAAACGTTCTTTTCACCTGTGCTTGATGACTTTCCATGGCTAGCATGGATTGATTTCTTGTCTCTTCCAACTTCATAAGCTCTGCATTCCTGATTTCCATAGGCTCATTCTCCAACAACTCAAGTTAATGCATTAGTTCTAAAGTTGGAAACTCAAGAGAAATAGGTAACTTTGCTTCCTTACCATAGACTAGCTTGTACGAAGAGTTGGCTATTGACCTCTTGTAGGTGATCCTATCAGCTCATAGAGCTGACTTCAACTTGAGATGCCATGACCTCTGATTGTCTTCAATAGTCCTTCGTATGATCCTTAAGAGGTTCTTGTTTGTAGATTCAACAAGGCCATTTTTGTGTGGATAATAGTTCGATGAAGTGCTGAGATAAACTTTGTGTTGGACAGCCCATTAGCTGATCCTAGATCCCACAAAAACAATTGCATTGTCAGAAATAATGGTCGAAGGAACTCCAAACCTAGTAAGCAGACCTTCATAGAAATCAAGATTGTTAGTTTCGTTTGCTTCTTTCAATGCAATTGCTTCCGTCCAACGTGTGAAGTAATCTATAGCTGTTAGAATCCACTTATGCCCTGAACTTGAAAGATGATTAATGAGACCAATAAAGTCCAATCCCCATTGGACAAAACGTTGATCCACTGCAATTGGATGAAAGGGCAGGGCTGCAAGTTTAATTTTTCCTACAAACATAGCACATTGTTTGCACTTCCTAACCCATGTATGGCAATTGCCAAATATAGTAGGCCAATAGTACCCACCTCTCATGATTTTAAGTGCTGTAGTTCTTGCGGAAAAGTGTCCTCCACCATGTCCATCATGGAATTTTTCAAGTAATCTTTGAGTTTGGCTTGGTTCCACACACCATAGTAACGTTTCATTAATATCATTTTTGAACAAATCACCGTCAACGAGCAAGAATGGAATTGATTGCAATCTGAAATTCCTTCTTTTTGAAGCACTTAGGTGAGAAGGGTAAAAACCATCTTGTAGATAGCTTGCCAAATCATGAAACCAGTTCGAAGGTGAGGTGCGAACAACAGCGATCTCTTCATCATTTGACACTAAAACAACTTCATTAGTTTCTTGCAAGTCCTGAGCTAGATGCTCACAAAGTCCTTTGCCTCTAACCAACTTTGTAACCTTAATTTCCATGTCATATTCCATTACCTTGGTTATCCAACCAACTCTCTTCTCATTTATGTCTTTGTTCAGAAGAAATTCTTTGATGCTTGGATGAACAACCATTAGATGTGTTTTATTATTAGACAAGTGCCTAAATTTTTTCAGAGATCTTATAACTGAAAGGACATGCTTTTCAACAAAAGAATACTTTGTTTCATACTCCAAGCTTTGGCTGTAGAAAGCTATTGGCTGCTCCAAATCTTCATGATTTTGTTGCATAAGAATGCTTGAAATGCTGTCCATATTAGCATACGTATACACAATGAAATCTTTCGTAAAATTTGGATTTACAAGCGTAGGAGCACTTGCTATGGCTTTCTTAACATCTTTAAACCCTTTTACTCCCTCCTTGGACCAGCTGAAGTTCTGATTTTTCTTTAGCATCGTTGTAAGTGGCTTAGCTACGGTAGCGAAAATTGAAATGTATCTCCTTATAAAATTGATTTTTCCTAAGAAACTTTGCAAAGCTTTTTTGCTCTTAGGCAAGGAGAGTGCAAGAATGGATTGAATCCTTTTAGAATTTATGTTTAAACCGTGCTTTGAAACAACATGTCCAAGAAGCTTACCTTCATGAACTGAAAATACACACTTTTTGGGATTTAGAGATATCCCAAATTGCCTACACATTTCAAAAACTTGCTTGAGATGAACCATGATCCTCTGCATCTTTTGAAAACACTATTATATCATCCAAATAAACAAGCACAAATATGTTAAGAAGGCCTTGGAAGGCCATATCCATGGCTCTCTGAAAGGTTACTCTAGCGTTAGACAAACCGAATGGCATCTTTCTGTATGCAAATGTCTCCCACTTAGTCATGAAGGCTGTCTTGAATTGGTTCTCTTCTTTGACCAAAATCTAATTGTAACCACTATATCCATCTAACAAGGAAAACCTCTCTGAACCTGCGACATGCTACAAAATTTGTTCCATTGATGGCAATGGATAGTGGTCTTTAAGCAAAGCCCTGTTTAAATCATGAAAATCAACACACAAATGAATCTCACCATTCTTTTTCCGTACTAGAACGAGGTTTGTCACCCAAGTTGAGTGCTTGATTGGAAATATAATAGCTGATTCTCTGAGCTTGTGAAGCTCAGCGCTCATCAAAGGCTCAAGTTTTGGATTGATTGGCCTTTGTCTTTGTCTCACTGGTTTAGTTTCTTCTTCCAACTCAATGGTGTGTTGAGCCAAACTTGGATCAAAACCTTTGAGATCACTATATTGCCATGCGAATATATCGGCAAAACTCGTGCATAAATGAATGAAAGCTTTTTTTTGTGGAAGAGTGCATACCTTGCTCAATTTCAAAATTTTACCAGCTACAATCTCTACATTGGCATAGTGCTCTTCCTTTGTTGACAATGATGATTTCTCTTTCCTTAGCTCATCTTCATTAAAAATATTTTCAAGAGTGACCAATCCTTTGGATAGCCTATTCGTCTTCAATTGTACAATCTGATTATCATATTGTTGTAAGTGTTTCGACTGATTTTTTAAATAAAATTCAGCCTCTTTTTGCAAAAATCTCACAATTCGATTGTCATTTCAAACACCTGCCAATTCTCTTGGTTATTCGGAACATAAGGCCTTACAACTACCTTTATATGTGACTGAAAAATGTCACTTTTTACATTAGTTGGAATATCAAATTGTGTCCCAACAGCAGCCAATCTATCAGCATGTTTATTCCTATGTCTTGGTATTGCTTGAATATTAAAACCTTGAAAATCTTCAAGTAAATCTCAAACTCTGTCTGTAAGATTTAAGCAACAGATTCTTGCATATATTTAAACCCCTTACTTGGTGGACTACAAGTTCACTATTTCCAAACACTTGCAAACAATTTACTTTCATCTTCCTAGCCCACTGCAAACCATGAACTAGTGCTTTATATTCAACAACGTTGTTTGAACAACGAAACTGAAATTTAATAGAGGAGAAATACCTTTGTTTTGTAGAAGAAATTAACATCATTCCAGCTCCAGTTCCATGCTTATTTCTTGATTTATCAAAGTACAATTGCCACAAGCCTTCATTAGATTCGTCTTCTTTGACCATGGCTAGAATTGGTGCTTCATTCTCATGAAGACAATACACACAAAGACCTTCCTCAATCAACTTGTAGGAATCATGCTCATGCAAGGTGGAAGCCCACTCATCAAAAAACAAATCTGGAACTCCATCCAAAGGTGAGTCCTTTTCTACATCACTAGTTTGTAATATTTTATCTGAGATGATACAATTTGCATTGACAACACTTGGCGTATAAGGCTCCATATGAAAACGTGCAATAGGCTCTAAATGAATTATTACCTTTGTACCATCCCTGATTCTGACCAACAAATAGGTCCAATCAGCTGATAAATATCTCCCAATCTTTGAGGTGAAATCCCTTGAAATGCACATAGCGAAATAAGGAGGCAAGTCCACCACTACAACATCCTGCTGAATAGTAATGTTAGAACAAGCATGTAATGTCAATTTCAAATCTTTGATAATGCTTATCGTCTTTGCTGGTAAACCATCCAACTGCAATACTCTTTTAGTATTTGACTCATAAATAAGGCCGAGCTTGTCTGCAATCTGTTTGGGCATTACTGTACTGCTAGCTCCACTATCCACCATACAATTATGAACCAAAGTATCACCCACTATAAAAAAAAGATAAAAAGGGGGAGTTTTTTTTGTTTTTACCTCAATTTTGTCCACCTTTGACATCTTATCTCCTTGCTACACCTGTTGCTTAGTTGGCTGATCCGAATTTGTCAAGACAACACCTTTTTCAACCGGTTTTGGAAATAATTCAAGAGATGAAAGTTTTTGAATGAGTTTATCCGTTTGCCTTGAAATTGAAAGAGAATCCCACATGCTAATGTTGATGTTAGACTTCTTCATTTGATTTACAATACTGAATTGATATGCACTAACTTTCGATTGCACTTTCTGTGGTACTTGCTGCTCACGACTTAGAGGTATTTGCTGCATTTTATTAACCTCTATATTCTGATTTTTTTGGGTTGTGGGAGCAGCAAGCTGCTCTTTTGTACTTTGAGCAACAATACCAGGAGCACTTGAAGTGTTTGCTACTTCATGGGCTTCCTCAATAGCTCTTTTTTTAGTTCTCTGACAGGTTATAGCTGCAACTTGATCACTTGAATCGTTAGTTTTAACATCTTGAGTAAAAGCAACATGATTATCAACCTGCCAATTTACATTAATAGCATCACGTTGCCCTTGAACTTGATGAGTCAATCTTTGTGATGTCAAACTTGTATCTTGATATTGACCTCTTTGAAAAGAGAACTCTTCTTGTGTCATCTGTGGCATGGTGATGTTCTGTGATACCAAGGCTTGGTTTTGAGCATCATTGAGATTTGAGGGCTGTCAACTTGAATCCTGCACGAAATTATTTTGAGGTGGGATTGGAACAATGGCTTTTGAAGTGGAAGGAGCATTCGGATCAAGAGGAGCATATGGCTTAGCTGGAGTTCTGGCTCTTTGTGCTTGATAAGGTGGTCTATTTTCTCTAAAACCCTGATAAAGAGACCTTTGATCTTTGAAGGACTGATAGTTGTTCTGATTTTGCTGTTGATAGGGCCTATTTGACTGAAATTGTTGCCTTTTGAGCTGTACTATTTTATTTCCAAAAGATTGTAGCAAACTTTTCAACTCTCCTATCTCACTAGCTTGACCAGTAGGGGCTGCAATAAGAACTTGGGGTGCTGAAATAGGAGCTAAGGATGGAATTTGAGAAACCCGAGTGGCTGGTACAGAACTTATTTATGAAAATATGGGCATTGGAGGTCTTGGAGAAAGCTTACCTGCTTGTATCAAACGATTTTCTGCCTTTATTGCAACTTTATAAGCATCTGGCAAAGTAGTACCACCCATTGACTGCATCATCACACTAATGTCAGAATTAAGAGTTTTCAAAAAATACAAAAATGCATATTTAGGGGATCGCCTAATCAAAACCGGTATTCTAGTCCATGTCTTCTGGAATTTGAGATTAAAATCGGACATGAATTCATGAGCTCTCTGTATGACAGTTAATTGCTCAACTAAAGATAAGTGATCAGATTTGTCTTCAAACTGCTTGATTAGGGCTGCACCCAATTCATCCCAGGGGGAAACGGATCTAAGTGGGAGGGTTTTATACCACTGTAATGCTTTTCGTTTGAAAGAAGCAGCAAGCAATCTAATAGCAACATTATCCTCAACAACATTATGAATTGAACAAAGATTAGCCACATCCTGGATATGCTCAACAGGGGTTGTTTGATTTTCTCTTGAGAAGAATGGAATACTTTTGAGGGTAGATACAAGAATGTCGTCTAATTGTGCTAGATTCAAGGGACTTCCTCTATTGAATGGAGCAAGCACTTGATTTCTAATGGCCATCAGGATGGTGGGGATTGTTGTGTTTAGAACGATAGGATGAGGGGGAGTAAATATTCACTTTGAGGATATGGATTTGCCTTCCTAGACCATGCTCTTTTATAAGTTACAAATTCAAAATGAATACCTTTACTTGCTGATCTTGTAGTAACCTTTGGCATGAACGGATTCCTTAAATGATGCTATGAACTCTGCAATTGGATGTAGATGAATATCCTCTGCTGTAGCTAAAACTCTATGCAAAGAACTTTTTCGTGGTCCCACTGGGCGTGCCAAAAACAAATTGTCACCCCTACACTTCGAAACTTTGTTATGGTGCCAAGTTTGTGTTGTGAATCAGTTTTGGGGTTTTTAAATGAGCATTTACAGCCACCCAAGTGGCCATCTACAGCCAGGGAAATTTTAGTTATGCAGAGGTTTCCAAGGAGCTTTCTTGATTACAGCGAAATGTGCAAATACAACCAACATATACAAGCTTTAAATTTATTTATTTTGTCTTTCCAAGGAATTTTTTGGGATATAAGAGGTGGACTATTTCTTCAGACATTTTGTCTGAGAGAAAGAGCTCTCAAAGGATTGTATAAAAGTCCGAAAAAATGACTAAGTGGCAGTCGTTCAAGGCTTATTTTTTTCGGACTTTTTGTCCAAAAGAAAGGAGAAAATCACAGTTGAGAAGACCGGTTTTCAAGTCAAGACAAAAGTTTCGAAGGACAACTTCAAAAAGCTTGGGTGCCCTACAAAAAGCCTGGGTGCCCTTCAAAAAGCTTGGGTGCCTTACAATTCTTCCAAAGGACACTTTTGAAGGCAAACATGCCCTTGCGAAGGGCACTTGGTCAGTGAAGTGGACCTTTTCAATTCTTTCGAAAGGCACTCTTGGAAGACATAGCCCTTGCAGAGGACTCTGGGCATCGCATAGGGACATTTACAATTTCCCTGAAGGGTATGTGCCCTTGCGGGGGACACTTCAAGCACAAAGAAGACCTTGGCAACAATTCTGAAAGACAATTCATTTTTCCGAAGGACACCTGCCCTTGCAGAAGGCACTTGGTCAGTGGTAGGACCTTTTCAAAAGTTCCGAAGGGCATTATTGGGAAGCAGAAGCCCTTGCGGAAGGCACCTCCATAAAGTGAAGGACAAAAACAAAGTTCCAGAAGGGCACTTGCCCTTTGGGGAAAAGATAGCCAAAGAAGACGAATTCTTTCGGACAAAAAGTCCGAAGAAATTCGGGAGGATAAAAAACTCTGAGAAAATAAAAAGAACAAAGGCAAAGAGGGAGATCTTTTGGAATAATTATCAAACAGGAAATCCATGGGAATTTGAAGTCAGCAAAAGTCTGAAAAAAACCATAGGGCAAGACATAAAAGCCTAAAAGAACAAATTTGGGAAAATTGGCAAGGAAACGAATTCCTTCGGACAAAAAGTCCGAAGGAATAAGGATGGTTTGAAAAAACCCAATAGAAAAGGCAAGGGCGTAAGCAAAGGCCAAAAAAGAGAAAAGGAAATGCCAATACCGGGAAAGAGAAGAGACAGAGTCCTTCGGATAATTTGTTCGAAGGACGAAAGCTAAAATAAAGCTCGATTCTCGAATTAAAGCAGAACACGAGAAAAACTTGAGAAAATACAAACAAGATTAAAGCAAAACTGAACATGAACATAAGCATGAACAACGAATAAAACAAATGCAGAATAAAGACAAAGGCAGGATAAACAAAGATCATGCACAAACTAACGTGAGTGACTCCAATGAAGTGAACGTGTTCAAGAAAGCAAGCACGCTTCATTTCTGAAAATAGAGTTGTCTTGCATGATGAATAGGCAAAACATTGAATGTTTCAAACAGCCAAAAATTCCATGCACGCACTCTCGTTTGTTTCAATGCTCGAAACGTTTCGGTGGTTCAAACACAATTCTTAATTTGGCATTGGCATTGATTTCATGCAAAATGGAGACTTTCTAACATTCCAACAGTTTGAGTGAATTCGACTACTCTTGTTTTGAAGTTGACTAGTTTTCAAGTCAAGACATTTATTCATAAGTGTCATGCATCCAAAGCTTGTCTTTTTTTTTTTTTTCAACGCCAAGGATTCTTCATTCAAGACAACTAGGTATAAGCCAAGACAAGAAAAATTTGGAACACTCATGCAACTCAATTTGGACTTGGGCTAATGGAGAGTTAACTTCCTCTTTTTTTTTCAACGCCAATCTCTTGGCTTGTTGTAAATTTATATATTAATGGTTTTTCAGTCTTGTAAAAATCATCCCTCTTTTAGTAAGACCAGATTGCTATTGGTGAGTTGTGTAACCTCTTTAATCAATAGGACTGTATTTTCAAATTTCAAGTGTTGGCATAGTGTACATTCATTCAACAATTTGCATACGTGGTAGATTTCTCTCCCTTCCTAAATTCTGATTCGTATCTAGTTGCTAGGTTCTCATGTTATGCAGGTCATGTTCAGTGTTTTATAGGTCTTTTGCTGAAGCTCTAAGTGGATGTTAGGTGGCTGCATAGTGTCCTGTATCAGACCTCTCTCCATCATTTTCCTTCACGTTTTGTCATTGGATCGAACTTTCTCATGAAATACTTATGCATAGTGATTAATTGAAATCAAAGGTCTTCCTTTTCCCTTGTTTGATTCAGTGTTCAAAGTTTCAAGTAGAGTGGATCAACATTTTGGTGTATCACTGTCATTAGGTAGGATTTCCCTTTCAAGTTTCTTTCTCCCTTTTTCGTGGTAGATTTGCAGCACAGAGTAGAGATCCGCATTGATACATCTTCAGGAACCAACCTTCTCTGGAGGTTCTTCTTATCATTGAGGCACCCACCCTCATGAGAAGATCCCATTGTTTCAATCGGAGAGAGGATTAGCCATTTCAGCACGTCTTCGATTCAGGGTGCAACTCCAGGTTGACAACAAAAACAAAAGGCAATGATTAAAAGACAAATACAATCTTAAAAGTCAGATCACACCAAAAGACGTGATCTATATTTGACAAATCTCTTATCTTAGTCGAAGCTCAAACTTTACAGTTGGCCTCATGATAGAGCTGAGGTCCATTGGAATGTGGTAGACCAATAGATTGGTGTAGGTCTCATTATAACATATACTTTTAGTGCCACTTAATTTCTCATGCAAGTACTCAATCTTCATAGTAGACCGACTCTGTAAGGGGTTCTAAGGAGCGGGGAACACGTGGGAAGGTAGGTCCATTTTACTTTTCATGCATATAGTTTTTATGGGATATTCTATGTACTTCACTTGTTAGCCCAAGCTTTGTGTTCATTGGTCAGAGTGTCTTAAGTCCTTGACGTCGATAGTTCATAGCCTTTCCCATTTTTAGTTTCATTCCTGCTAAGGATGCTCACATCACCCATGTGGCACCTCACATTCCTTATTTTCATCACATTATTCCCACCATCCCCTTGTTGGATATTGTTTTTAGCTGATCACATCCTTGATCACATCTACCTAGTTACGTCTCTTGGTTTATAGTCTGTGAGTTTCATTGTAATACCTTTATAGGACTAGGTTTTCCTCACAAACATCCATTCACATTTTCTTACCACACCATCTCATTATCATATGAGTCATGTCATTAGGTGGTTGTGTTTTTTTACATTGCATTTTAAAACAAACACTAAGTTTGAGGCGTCATCCTTTAGAGTTTTTGATTATCCTTTAGAGTTTTTGATTTTCATCTATACATCATGTTCTTGTTTGATTTTTTGTGGACTTCACTTATCTTACATAGGACATTTGACATGCTTACATATTTTTCTTTTTGTTTGACTTGACATGTTTGTTTTACATCTTGACTTACATCTCATTTTCATTCATTTATGATTTCTTCATGCTTCGCTTGACATGTTTGTCTTACATCTTGATTTACGTTCTCTTTTTCAGTTGTTTATGTTTTCTTTGTGTCTTGATTTGACATGCTTATCTTACACGAGGTTTCATTCATTTACTTACATATACTTATTGATCCCATTGATATTTCACCTACAATGTTTTACATGTTTTTTCACATGATTTAGTGTGTTCTACATTTATTTGTCATTTGTTATGAGGTTTCTAAGTAATTTAATCAGTTTCGAGAGTTATTCATTACTACTTTGACCATCCTACGTATGCACACATTGTTTCTATTTTTAGTTTTGTATCCCTAGGGTTTTTCAAATGCAGGTACCACACCCTCCACTATCGAGACTATGATGTTTGCATGTAGTCCTTCAACATAAAGGTAGGTCAAGGTATGTATATGGTACTTTTAGTTACTTTCATTTTATTTCAGCGTTAATTTCAGTATTTCATTTTCAGTTAGTTCAGTTTTGTGCATTGCTATATTATTTCTCGAATCACCATCCCATGTTACACATTCATGACACGCGATGAGCTTCGAGTGGGTCATATATATACACACAATATTTTTAAACTTATCATTTACTGATGATTTCTTTCTTATAGGAACCTGTCAAGTTTTGATCTCTCTGAGTGCATGCCTTAAAGGGTGCACTTGGAAAGAGGTGGGCAAACCATTGGTGCTTTGCAAAATTGTTGGTTAACTTTGTCATTATCTTATTCAACTCCCTAAGCAATTTAAACCCCTTTTACACATTTCTCTAAGCATTTCTGCTTTCAAATAGCCCCCAACTAACCAAGTACCCTTTTTTCCTACTAAGTCGGCTAGGGCAATCTTGTTAGAAAGGATTAAGTGCATGTTATGAAACTAAGTCAATGTGACTGAGTTTGTTCAAGGCCTAACAAAAACTTTCTCTAGCTAATTGGATTGAGTTGGCTGATCTTGTCAGCTGAAATTCCAAAAGGGTTAAGGTTTATCCATTGCTATAAATACAAGGCTTATTTTAATCCAACAAAGAGGAACATTCATAGTTGCATAATTACAGTTCACAATTCTGTTAAATCTGCATTTGAAGGAGCCATTGCTTAGGGTTTGCCTTAGATAAAAGATTATTTGTCTTGTGGGAAGTCTTGGATGCAAAGTAAGAGTCTTTTAGTCTAGAGCTAATTTCTATAGTGTGATCCTTACAAAGCCACAACTTCTTGCAAAGTACCATTGGCTAAGGGAGAGATTGAGATTCGACAAGTTCATCCAAGGTAAGTATTCTTAACTCTTGCTATTTCATTTGATAGATAGATATTGTATAAGTAATGTGTTATGGATGTGTAATTTCTTGCTTAGATTACCTCTACGTTTAAACTTAGTATAGGTATTGGGTTTTCTTTGCTTGCTATCTTTCATTTCAGGTGATCTAGGCCCTCATTTGCCTACCATGATTCCTTGATTGTTTATTTATGTTTAACAATCCCCCTTTGTGCCACAAGCTTTGGTAACTACTAGATTAGTTTTATTTTATGTACTTATACCTAGCTAGGGTTATTGCATAGTGTCATTTGCTTAGAGGTTTTGGAACCCTCTCCTTTGGTGTTGTGTGGTAAAAGATCTCTTAGTTAGGTTTAGCAGATCCAATTTAGTCATGCTTTTGATATAAATATGTATTGCAATGGATATTAGTTGATTACCTTATCCGATCTTGGAATTGTTAAGTCAGATAAACTGTAGGTCTATTTTAATTTGTTGCATACATTACACAAATGAGATTTTTCCTCGTGTATGCTGGTAATAATCTCAAGGCAAGGGAATTCACTCATAAACACACATGCATTTTAAAAAAATTGTTAGTGGGGGGAGGAAGGGTGAATGTAATCTGCTGCTTTAGGCCTCACACCCTCGAGGCATATCTGATTTATAGGTTGGTAGAGAATATTATGAACCTATTTAGTTATAACTAGTTAGAGGTTGGATAGATGCAATTGGTGAGCAGAGTCATGACACTCCCTAAGTAAAATGTTTCAAACACAGACAATTATAGAATTCTAATTATACCTCCTTTTATTTTTTGAAATTTGCCCCACGTCTTATTCTTGGGATGTTATCTTAAATTACTGCCCCTATTTTTATTGTTATTCCATTAAAAAAAATGTAAATAGAAAAGCCCTTTGTAATGATCACATGTTATTTAGAACGGTCTTGGGCTACATTGGGAAGGCATACATGGCATTACACAACCACCATGCATTGTTGTGTATGGTGGGTTTTAGACTAACATTGATATACTTTATTGGTTTCCACACGCATCCTTATTCTTGATATGTTTGGAAACTTATGTGAACTGGTCCAAATTGAATACTTACAGAGGCTTCTAGGGATGCTACCTATTGACAAGCATGATGTGGTTGGATCCTTAAGACCAATGATTTCTCCAACTGCTCGTGGTATGGATGTCCATGCCTTCCATTATAGTACCTTCATGGTATGGATGTCCATGCCTTCGTGGTACTCTATCATAAGGATTGGGTTAATGGGTTTGAATAAGACTAAGTACATGACTGCTAAACATGTACAGGACGATGGCATCTACCTCTCAATTAAGATGAGCTATTTATATTTTTATTGCTACCCTTTGTTGTTAAGTGACAATGAGAAAATTAAAGATTCCTAAATGTTGATTATTTATGAGATTTTCTCATGGGAAAAGTATACTAAACCCGCTGACATTTTGGTGGTCCCCAATGAGAATAATGTTGTCATATGGTATTTGATCGTATTTAGTTCTTATGATCCTTCTACTCATAGATTGCCAAGAGAAGATGCCATGTGGGAAGAATCACTCAATCTTAAACATTTCAATTTGCAATTGCTTGAGGACAAGCAATTTGAGGAAAGGAGGTCTGTAATATCCATAATTAAGTCGCTGGAGATATCCTTAATTAAATCGTGGCAAATATTCAACTTTTCAAAATTAAGCCAATAACTAGAAAATCGCCAATCCAATAAATCGTTAACCACCATGCAAGTAAACACTAACATCAAATCGCCAATATTCGGTCAGCAATTTGTAATCACAACCTTAAAATGAAGTGCCACAATTACTAGGAAATCTCCATTATGTGGAGCGCCAAAAAGAACAATAGTCATTAATTAAACCACAATCTTTAATCATTCAAGCACCCATGTAAACAGTAGCAATTAGTATAATATTAATTGATTATTATTTATTTAATTTGTAGCCAGCCTTAATTAGATGAACGGTCTTCACCTTTGGAGAATTCATGTCATTTGATGGAAGGCTAGGAAGTATCAATAATTAATCGCGAGTATGGAAGGAATCATTCAATCATGTATTCAAATATATAACCATGTACAAGCACAACTTTACGTTACTTTTAATGAGGAAACCCTTAATTGTAGAATCAGATTTCAAGGACGAAAACCCTTAATTGTAGAATCAGATTTCAAGGACGAAAACCCTTGTCATCTCTCTAATAGAGGACAAAATCCCTTGAGGATTTACATTCTGTTATTTTAAATTTAAAACTTTGAAGTAAACCATTAATCAATTACATTTTATTATTTAAATTATTATTTTTAAGTGCAAATCTATATTTATAAAATATTATCTCAAAAGGAATTCCTTGGAATCCAAAATACCGTATAATATTCTGGTTTGGAATATTACAGAATTATAATTATACCTCCTTTTATTTTTTGAAAATTTTCCCACGTCTTATTCTTGGGATGCTGTCTTAAATTACTGCCCCTATTTTTACTGCTATTCCATTAAAAAAACTGTAAATAGAAAAGCCCTTTATAATGATCACATGTTATTTAGAACGGTCTTGGGCTACATTGGGAAGGCATGCATGGCATTACCATGCATTGTTGTATATGGTGGGTTTTAGACGAGCATTGAGATACATTATTGGTTTCCACATGCATCCTTATTCCTGATATGTTTGGAAACTTATGTGAATTGGTTCAAATTGAATACTTACAGAGGCTTCTAGGGATGCTACCTCTTGACAAGCATGATGTGGTTGGATCCTTAAGACCAATGATTTCTCCAACTGGTCGTGGTATGGATGTCCATGCCTTCCATTATAGTACTGTGTTCGTTGAGGAGGTGCCTCTACAATAGGTAGGATGGGTCCCTCATCATCATTGTTTAGATATGACTTATTTTGGTACCATGATGGTGTTTACCCAGTCATCTTCGAGCATATTCATGCAGACAACTCCTAGGTTTTGAGATTGATGAGGTAGTCATTGGGCATTCAAGTTGCTAGTGAGGTTTGAAGGAAAAGAGTAGAAATTTTGGTAAAATAAATAAAATTACTTATTACTCATGAATGAGAAGAGAGGTCAAATTTTAGGATTTTATTCCAATTCAACAAAATGGAAGGACAATTTTATCTATTTAAGGTAGGAAGCCTATATCAGGGCCATAGCCCAGGACCATTAGTGCAATTAGGAAAGTGCCTATTTTATTGTGTAATTTGATAAAGCAGGGCTGAGGTTAATATAGCATTTTGGAAGCAGAAATAAGAATGTTTGATTTATGGTAAAAGGAGGACAAGGAATTCAATATGAAGTTGGCTAAAGAAAAAGCAATAGCATGGGCATTAAACAGGAAATGTGCTAAGGACAAATAGGACATGGAAGATCCTGATCACTCTTTGTAGGTGAAAGTGGTAGAGTGGCACTGAGAATATAAAGAGATGCTATGCAGTTTGGCTTGAGAAGGAACGGACAAGGACAAAAATATAAAAGTAGCATGCAAGCAACACTCTCTTAAGGAGCTCTTTGAGGAACAAAGGCACAAACATGTGGAGTTGCAAAGAGTTTCTTCAGCTATAACATTGTCTTCCAATTCGATGGCTTTGGGCTTGCCAAAGATTTTCATGGGCTTTGTATCATTTGCTGTTTCCATGCTATCTTTTGGTACAATCCATGCTTTTAATTGATGCTCAATTGAGAATTTCCCCAAGTATCAATTGCTTTTTCCCAAGGGAATGAGTCTTGGTTGATATGGAGTTTGGGGATTCTTTAAATGCCTCTTTTCAGGTAGTCCACTTGTGTAACAAATCTTATCTGTGTCATCAAAGACTATGGTTCCCCATCCCACCTATGTTTCTAGAAACATGGATATGACTTCTGAGGTCCCTGAACTTGTACAATGGCTTGACCATAGACATTACGGTCATAAATTTTAGAAAGCCTGAACTGCAACCATGTGCCATAGAGCGACCATGCACTAGAATTGCATCAGGAGCCTTATATGAATCCACAAGTGAACTTGCATTAACCGTGTGTATATTTGCGTAGACAATGCATATATGTTAAGTACGAGCCCCAAATTTAGAGGGTTATATTCTGGCTAGAGTTTAACAATTAAATCATTATTTTTCCTTGATGTTCTTCGTCCCGTTTGTAACAATAATAGTTAATTCTTATAGTGGGAGCCATCTTATTATCAGTTCATTCCCTTGCTGCCATGGATATTTTTAGAGGCTAATATTCACCAATGGGCTATTTTTCTCATTTCCACAAAAAATATTTGCAGTTTGAAAATATTTTCTATAAAACTGTTATTATTTTTCTTTGATAATTTTCCAATATTCTATATAAAACATATAGAATCATAATGAAATAGAAGAATATTTTTAGTGTCTGCTAAAGGGGTAGTTTCAAAAACCCAATCTATCAAGACAATCTAAAAATTAAGGGCCCTTAGCGTTGTCTTCAATTCTTGCAAAGAGTACCCATGCCTCTTTGTTGGCAAATTATTTTGTACCAAGACAAAATAATGGGTTTTGGTAAAAGTAAAGGTAACAAACAGTTCCTTTATTATATGGCGAGGTTCCATCTATTAAGAACAAGAAGAACGTGAAAAGGAATATTTACAGTATTCACAGGAAAAATTCTATACATGGGGGTTTTGAAAACAAAATTGAGAGAGAGAGAGAGAGAGAGAGAGAGAGAGAGAGAGAGAGAGAGAGAGAGAGAGAATGTGCATCTAATTAAGCAAACTAAGATTTTTATTACCATGCATAGGATAAATCTATAAAGTGTTGACATTTTAGTTGAGAGCATTTAATGTAAGGAAGAACAAAGATAGAATAAAACATTTAATATACGATTAATGATCAACCATAAAGACCGATAAGCCAGAGTCTTGTAACACATTTTTTTTAATTTAAGAAAAAGAACTCCAAATTTCTTTTTGTCTTTCCTCTCTACATTATTGCTGAATATGTCAAAAATCCCTTTACAATGATTGTCACTCTATTTATAACCTATAGGAGGATATACCCCACCTATAATTAACTCTTAGAATAAATCTTCTATTTTTAGATTACTTTTAACCTTTTCACTTTTCAAAGTGTCATGAGTAATGCATTCTTAACGAAAGAATATTACTTAAAGTGCAACGTGAAAATAGAAGAAAATGAATTGATCTAAGAAGCTCCCTCTGGAACAGGTTGTTTACTTTGCAGGTCCGCTTTCTGAGTTGTCTGTGCAACAACACTTTGATCCCCTTGTGATGTATTCCACTTGACGGTTTGGAATCTGGTCACAGCAGCAACTATACCATCACTTTTTGGAATGACAGTATTTGATAAGCGTACCAGCCACATTTCCATGACATCAGTGATATCATCAACTCGCTTGAAGAAATTGGGAATACTTCTATTAAATTTGCAGCTGGCATTGTGTATGTCCCTCAAATTGTTCATTGCCTCGACATTGAAATTGTTCGCTCCAAACAATTCATCCTTCACCATTTTCTGGAATCTCTCTTTTAATTTAACAGTTGTGTATGGTTCCGAGTCTTCTTTCAAAAGTTCACAATGAATTGAATAGATGTTAGCACAAATTTCAGATCTCATGTCATCACATTTCTTCTTTTGACTGCGGAGATCTTCAAGAGCATCTTCCAAAGCATTAATTTTCCAGTCAATGCTTTGGGACCACAAGTGAAAAGTGTAACTCTCAGTTTAACTGAAAATACCTTCTGACACAAGCAATTTCTCATCAGCGAGAGCCATTTCTTTTACATCTCTGATTAAGTCTCTCCACATTGCCAATTCTTGCTGTGCGGTCTTGATTTCTCCAATGATTTTGGCATGTTCAATCATCATTAGCTTGAAGGCTTTCTTTCTCTCATCAATATATTTCAGTCTGTCCATCAGCAGTTGCTCCACCCATGTTTCCATAACCTTGCTATGTTTATTGAATTTGCTGATATTATTGATGGCTTCTTTGCCAATACCTTCAGCGGGGACAAAATAGGGAGATAATCCAATGGAGTGTCATTCAAATTCAAGGAGGATTTGATATATGTGGCAAGTGTGCGAGCTTGTTCTTCAAGATGCTCTTGAGTAAACTTGCCTTCCTCCATTCTCTTCAGCAACCTGGCAGCAGACTCTTTGAAGTTTTGAACATCACTCTCATGACTTGGCTTGCCCATAAGGATTTTTTTGAGGTTGTAATCTGCCAAGGTCATGTCCTTTTTGATCTTATTGGCAAGTGGCTGCGGTATTTCTACAAATTATGTGCCAAAAGAATCTGAGACCACTCTAGAAGTGACCTTTGCCTTCTTAGGAGGTGGACTTTGTAAGAGATTTGCTACTGCATTGAAATCAGGTGCGGCAGCCTTTACTGTAGTTTTCTGCTTATTCAACAACTGATGGATCCAAGCAAATAGTGCATCATCAGAGCAACTTACAATTTGGACATCAGTATTAGAATGAGTTCCCATAGGGGGAGTGGGTTGCTTTGGAGGCAAAGAATAAGGTGGAGGAGGCACATGTGGTGAAGGTGACTAGTTAGCATTGTGTGGGGAGGAACATAGGGCACTTGAGTAACTCCTTGATCCACTGCTAGAAATTGTGGGATTGTATTGTCAATTAGAATAGATGACTCAATAACCTGGGAAGAAAGAGCTTCATCTAATTGAGTAGGAGCAACAAGAGGCCATTTGATTAGTACTTTGATCCTCATCAAGGAATCTCATCCAAAAGTGTCTTCAAACACGTTCCCATGATCAACGTTGTCTTCATCACCTCTGCTTTCTGTTGTTGCAATTGAGTGTGAAGGATGAGGACGAGCACTAGTGCTGCATGATTTTGTTACTTGTGTAGTTGACTACTTTGTACACTTTGAAGATTCGACACTCTTAGAATTACCTGCTCTTGTGAACTCCACCACTTTCTGTTGAACACAACTATCTATTGAGAGGGGGGGGTGAATCAGTAGATCGGCTAAAACTAGTTCTTTAACTTTTTAATGAAGATACAAAGCATATGCATATCAAAGAACAAATGTAGAGAGCACACACACACACAAAAGCATAGTACACCAGATTTATACGTGGAAAACCCAAAGGGAAAAACCACGGTGAGAATAGCTGCTAGAATCTATTGTTCTAATTCAGTGTCACATTTAAATCACCTCACTGGCAAAACTACACTAGTTACATATAAGGACACCTATCCTTAGGAGACATCAATCCCCTAACTAAGCACCAACTCAGTTTAACCTTACTGGTTACAAGATTTAAGGGCACCAACCCTAAGGAGACTCCAATCCCCTAACTAAGCACCAACTCAGTTTATCTGATGGCACCAACCAATCAGAACTATGGAGTTACAACTCTAGTATACAAGATAGATTCATAAATGAATCTAGTTCAGTTTCTTTGTTACAAGTCTAGTCTGTAACTGCTCCCTCTCTGCTCATTCTCTATGTACTCTTTCTTTCTCTCTGCTCAATTTCTGCACATTCTCTGTGTGCTCTTTCTTCCTCTCTGCCTCACTCTGTGTCTAGTTGTCTTTCGCTCTGTGTCTGCATACATTTCAAAGTGACACTCTTCGAGTTGCTCTACAACACTCTCTCAATTGCAACGACAGTAGCAACATCCCATTTTCTTTATCTGCGTATGTCTGGATATGTTCTGTTCAGACATGCTTCAATCCCCCTTTTTCTTTTGCCTTTTACTCTATCTGCGTATTTCTAATCGATAGCTTTTGACTCACTCTTAGAATTGCGATGGCAGCAACAACAGTGGCAAAAAACACATTACAATGTTCAAGATGTCGTATATGTATAGACAATGAAGCTTAGGGTTTTCTCTCTCCAATTGCATTCACACTTTAGTTGCAATTAACTGGTTCTCATTAAAAGCAATTTTGACTTATGCTCTTTCCTATGTCTCGGTTCATGCATCACATTGCAATGGTTAGATCCCTTTTCTATTTTTGGCAATTGTTGGATTCTGGTCATAATTGCGCCACTTCTTTAATCGATGATTGATCTTGAGCTCCGTGTAGACTCGAGTTCTCCGTCTGTCTGGTCATGTCTTTAATCTAGGATTATTCATCTTGTCTTTGGCGCCAATCACTGTCTGTTTTGAACCGTCAGATATTTCCATTTTAAAACAGAACCGTCAATCTCTCTTGCATTAACCATTGAGCTCTTTTCTGCATCTCAATATTTTTTATATGATTGGTTCGCTTTCGCTCCTTTCGATTTATTCAAATATGCTCGATCCATAACTTTAGTCAGACGTTAATCTTTCGCAGATTTGACTATATCTCACTTGTCACGGCATTCATGAGAGCTTTCGCTCCGATTGATCTTACCGGACTTGCTCAGTCTTTAACTTTGCCATTGTGCATTAACCTTCGAGCACTTTTAAGGCTTTGGATCCACTCGCTCCGTTGGATCTTCTTAGTCCTGACTTGCGTGTGTTGTTGGATCATCAAAAATGTTTGCTATTTATGTTGACTAGATCATTAACCTTCGACATGTTGACTATATCTTGCTTCTTTCGGCGTCTTTGAGATGCTTCCCCTTTGTTGATCTCTTCAGACTTGTTCAAACTTTAACATGTCCCCTTCGAAACAATTTCCATGGACTTTTTGTTCGGGTCCCCTTTCGGCACTTTTGTTTAGGACACAAACCTTTTGGGGCTTTGCAAATGTAACCTTTGGCTTTTTTGTAAAGGTCGACATACCCTTCGGCTTTTTTGTAACAGTCCCTTCGGAAGTCTTGAATGGTCCTCTTACCCTTCGGACTTTTTGAAGCGGTCCACTTACCCTTCGGACTTTTTGCAGACTACCCTTTAGCTTTTCTAAATGGTCCACTTGCCCTTCGGACTTCTTGAGAAATGCCCTTTGGCTTTCTTGAACAATCCACTTGCCCTTCGGACTTCTTGAGAAGTGCCCTTTGGCTTTTCTGAAAGGGTCCACTTACCCTTCGGCTTTCTTGCAGGTATCCACATGCCCTTTGGAACAATTTCTGTGGGCTTTTTGTCCGAAAGATTTGTCTTTGCCAATATTTTCGAAAGAATTCTTCCGAAAGAATTCTTCAAGACCATTTCGGGTTCTTCATTCAGCATGACTTACATACTTGGAAGAAGTAAAGTTGTCTTAGAAACCCAATCAACTCTTCCAGACCCATTCGGGTTGTTAACTTTGCTTAAATTATTAAAATGAACTAAGTAAAGTTGTTGCAAAACTCCGATCAACTCACCTAGACCCATTCGGGTTTTTCACATTGCTTAACTCATAAACATTAGAGAAGCAAAGTCACTCCGAAATCCCTATTACCTCCTCCTTGACCCATTCGGGTTTTCCACATTGCTTATCTTATAAACATGAAAGAAGTAAAGTGCTTCCGAAACCTCGATCAACTCTTCTAGACTCTTTTGGGTTCTTGAGACAACTTGACTTATAAAAATGAGACAAGTAAAGTCGTTGCATAAACCCGATTAACACTACAAGACCTATTTGGGTTCTTAAGACTGCTTTACTTATTTCATAAGTAGAAGCTCTTCATAAATTCGATTTGCACTACAAGACCCATTCTGGTTCTCAAGACTGCTTTACTTATTTTATAAGTAGAAGCTCTTCACAAACCCGATTTACTCCACAAGTTTGTTCAACTCATCTTTGACATTAATGCATGATATCACATTCATCCTTTGACATCAATGACAATATTACAGACATCAACGACTCAAATTGTCAACACTTTCTTGTCAAATCATTTCTTTGACCTATGTAGGACCAATTGAGTATGAATCTCCAAATCTGTCACTTCCTTGCAAGACCAATTCAGGTCAGGTAGTGGCACGAACTTGAACTTGTTTGGGTACAATGGATCTTCAAAATCACTTCCATCATCAATTATACATTTGGTAACCCCCAACTTGAATGCTCTCAACTGATTCAAGCTCATTTTTGTATAATCCCTTCCCCATACCTTGAAGTCATAAGCACATTTAACACAATAATCTTTGATGATGGGTTCATGAAAGTAGCTATGACCCAACTTGAGATGAGTTTTCACATAGTCCTTACTTTCAAATGGGAACCTTTTGGTGTGGAAGTGCATAGGAAAATGGATCATGGTTGCTTCAATGTTTTGGGCGTCTAGCCTTGTTTTGCAGACGTAATAACCAAGTTCAATTGGAAACTGTATCATAGTTATATGTTTCTCTTTGCATTTTTCGTGAACCTCTCCCAATTGCCTACAAAGTTATGTGATGAGAACTTTGTCATTTGTGTATCTAGGGAGTCTGTATGGGGTTCCCTCCAAGCCATTTGCTTTGATATAGGTGAATTTGGGAAATTAGATGAATTAACTCCCATATTGGTTGACCAATTCAGCTCCTTCATCCAAGATTCTGATTGCTGTAATACCCTCCAAGTATCTCATGACGAACATGAGGAACATGTCATTGGCATGTCTCAAATGTCTCTTGCCTTTTTCAAAGGCAAGTTGAGGATAATACTTATATATCATCCTACATGGTCATGACCTTGAGATGACAACTGAATCGACTAGATAGGATGTCATGTAGAAACTCTATGTTGTCTCAAGTGATGTCAATTTCTCCTGCAATGTGTCATTCATGACATGACTTCGATCTATGAACTGTTTTCCTTTGCAGATGATGTTTATCAACATACACATCCACTCATGAAACTCTCTCGTAGTTTGATTCCCAATTACTTTGTTAAGTAGAGTTATCGCGTCAGATAGTTCCCTGTGAATGTTTGATCTGTAGAGGGATTTCGAGAGCTTCAAGGGGCCTTTCCTTTTCTTCTTAAATCAGGTTCAATTGACCATATTGAGATGTTTGTTGGTGTTCTGATCCCAATAATTTTGCGCAATATCCTTACTCATAAGCACAACTTATCATTGTGGATGAATCCCTAGAGTAATATTTAGAGACTGCCCATCAATTTTGGCCATTAACATGTCCTCAATAGTCCAAACTTCATTGCTATATGTGTTGTACACTTTGCACATGCAAATACTAGATCAATGCACTATACTAAAGTTGGGAAACTAGTGGCTCGTGGGAGCCCGCTATCATAAATGCGATGGTCAATGGTTGAATGTTTACCTTCATCCTTTGTCATAAATCCTCGAGTTCAATGTGACCAATCACTAAGTCCTCGACCTTTGGAACATCAGTCTCCAAAGTAGAGATGGGCTCGTAGCCCATATACATGTTTTTCATCTTTGAAAACTTTGTGGCACAAAAAGTAGCTTCTGCAAGAACTTTGAGGTTATGGTATGCATAATTTGGAAGAAGGAAATGTTTAGTCGAGTGCAAGGAAGAGGGTACAGTGGTCATAAAATGTGGAACTCACCTCTCGAAACCTTCTTAGGGGACTGCACAGTCTAACTGGAGATTTGAGGTTCCGACCTTACCTCAGAAACCCAAAATGCCAGAGAGGGCCTAAAATTTGACCATTTTTCTGGAGGATGCCAAGGAGATGCTTTATAGTTGGTATTTAGATGGTAGGGGTTTTGAAGAATTTAGAGATGGTAAAACAAAGAAAAAAACTTGGTGGCGACGACCATGTCTTCTAAAAGGTTTAATGTTTTGAAAGCAATGAGATTGTGCAACAAAAGACCAAGGGTGAAAATCTATGGTGAGGATGATGACCAATTCAAAACTCACAGGGTGGAACTGGCAAAGAAGAGGCTTTGTGTGGAGGGATCGACTTCGCAGAGTTGCAAACATGACACAGGAAGACTTTTGGAGTTTTTATGTCGAATAGGAACCAAGCATTGGATTTTATAGTTTACAAACCACACCCATGGCATTTATTACCTCCACTTACCTCCTTTTCAACCACCCTTTTCACTTCTTTTGGGCCTTTTTGACATTTTATGTTTTTTCGGTAGATGTGACAAAAAGTTTGATTGTAGTTCAATGTCTCCTCTGCTGATTTCTTGCTTTACACATTTCACGCGCACCTTGTGCACCACCTATACTTCGTGATGGATGCAAAAGCACAATACAATTTGGTTCATTGCCATCTATTCGCTCTAGTCATGGACTTCGCGATTTTCACACATCCTGCGCACTTCATGGATTCCCGTTCCATAAGCACCTCACTAACATCGTAGATTTATCGTTGTTTTAGCACTTGGCAAACCTCGTAGATTTCACGTAGTTCAAGCACATTTGGAAGTTATTCAAGTGCGCAAGCTAAGCAAAATCTCCACAAGCTATTTTAAGCCAAAAACGTAAAATTTGGGACCAAGTGTTTATAAACAAAGTTTGTCCTTGAGACAAGGTCTTCTCATTGGAACGAAAATTGGGATGTTTTGGGAAAGTTAATTATTGGGTACAACAATTATCTCTTATTGGGGACCTGAACTGAAAAGGACATGGGTGAACTCCAGATTCTCTTGCTTTTGTGATCAATGTTGTCCATTCGGCTAATAGAGTTAGACAAGTGTTTGAGACATTTTGACGAGACATTACAAAGAGGAAACACAAATGACAAAATTGAAACACGCCAAAACAAAAGGAAAACACACCAAATTGGAAGGGAAACACACCAAAATTCTAATTCAACTATGTACATGTAGGGAGAACCTACTTTTATTGAAAGTAATGCCTTAGATATTTCCATTATAGGGTAATGGGGGATGTGTTCGATTTATTTATGTCAGGTAGTAATTGTTGTTGCCATAGACGCGATGAATTTTGAAAGGTCCTATCTATAAGGAGTCAAACTTTCCATGACAATATTTGTTCTCTCTCCTCTCATCCGAGAGGAGAACAAGTGATTGATTTGAAGGTCGCTGTCTAGCCTTCTTGTTAAAGAGCTTCTTCACTTTGCTTTGATGTTCGGTGATTTGGTCGATGACTGTGATTCTTTATTCTTCCAACTTGGTTAGGTACATGATTCTTTTATCTAGCGAATTTCTATAATTCTTGTATTCTATTGCTTTTGCCAATCAAATAGTAGGTAATTCTAAAGAAATTGGAATTTCATCGGTGGCACCATACAACAATTACGAAGTTGCTCCCGACTAAAATCAAGTGTTTTCGTCCTTGTTTCAGCGATCTTGAAGGGTTTCCATCCTTCAGGTACAAGCCAAGCTTTTCCTGCGTAGACTTCAAGAAAAATAATTATCCAAAAAGTCATGAACCTCTCCAAATGATTCCTCTTTTGCCTTATATAGTCTTCCCAAGTGTAGCGTCCAAGATTGGGAAGGGAGAGTAACTTTAAAACCTTAAAAGACCCTTCCCTTGTGATCTTTTTAAAAATCCCTTAAACAATCATGACCCTTAAAGGTCCCCTTTTTAGTGAAATAAGAAACATAAAAGTGTTTAAAAAAAAAAAATGCAATTAAGACCCTTGATTTCCCTTCTCTTTGTTCACCACTTAGCTTATTGGGAAACAATTTTTAAGCTAAGGGTCTTCATGTCTCAACTTGAAAAGGGGGACATGACAATCCTCCCTTCTCAACACTGCTTTTCCTCAAGCAATTGCAAGCTAGGATGTTGAAGGATGGCTGCCCCTTCCCAACTAGCATCTTCAAAAGGTAAATCTTTCCAACGAACCAAGTATTCAGTAATGACATTGTTTCTAAGGTTTCTCTCCCTTATCTCCACAATAGAACCAGGAATTAGAACAAGCTTACCCTTTTCATTAAGGTGTGGTAGATCAATGGAGGGAGTAATGTGCTGCCCAAGTGCTTTCTTCAAGCAAGAAACATGAAAAATATTGTGAATTTTGTTATTTTCCGGTAGCTCTAACTCATAAGCAACTTCACCCACCCACCTTAAAATTTTTTTTAGGGACTCTAAAACTGAGGTTTTAGCTTTTCTGCCCCACTTTGTTTGATAGAAGATTGCCTATAGTGTTTCAATCTTAGGAAAACCATGTCACCTACCTCAAAACGCCTTTCCTTTTGTTGTTTATCGGAATAGATTTTCTGCTGGTTTTGAACTTGTTGTAGGTTCGTTTTTAGTTGATCTAAAATTTGTGTGTTTTTTTGCACCAAATCAGCTGCACCAGACACTCAACTATCACTCCAAATTAGATCAAGGAAAGAAAAGGCTTCATAACCATACAACGCCTTAAAAGGAGACATACCTATTGACATATGGTATGTAGTATTATAACAAAAGTCAGCCATATACAACCACTTATTCTATACCTTTTGCTGCCTCGAAACATTTTCGAAGATATCTCTCCACCCATTTATTCACAATTTCGGATTTCCCATCTGTTTGAGAGTGGTAACTAGTACTTGGAGTCAATTCAGTGCGAACCAAACGGAAGAGATCCTGTCAAAAGAGGCTCATAAACCGGCTGTCCTTGTTATTAACAATGTTTTTGGGTAATCCATGAAGCTTGAACACCTTCTTGAAGAACAAATCAACCACCATAGGGGCATTACAATGCGTTGATAATGCAAAGAAATGAACAAATTTGGTGAGTCTATCCACCACAACCATTATGGAATTCTTTCCTTGAGTTAAAGACAGCCCTTTGATGAAGTCCATAGATATGCTCTCCCATTTTTGTTGAGGAATGGGTAGAGGTTAAAGAAGCTCAGCTGGAAATGTGTGCTCCCCTTTGTTATGTTGACAAACAACACATTCCCTAGCATATTGAAGCACTTCTCCTTTTAGACCCTTCTAATAGAATCTTCCTCTTACCTCTGTGTAAGTCTTAAAATACCTTTGATGCCACGTCATAGGTGCATCATGAACAGCCCTTAAGATTTGAGTCTGAAGCTTGGATTTTGGTGTCAAATAAATTTTGTTTTTGTATAAAATCAGTCCATCCACCACTACATACCTCTCATCATTCATGCTTCCTTTCATCACAGCTGTGGCCAAGGCATCTTTGACATATTCTGCGGTTAGGACAGCTTTCCAATCCACTGTAATACCACTCATAACACACAAAAGAGGCTTCCTAGACAACGCATCAACCACAACATTGTTTTTTTCTTTCACATAATGTCAAAATCATAAGATTGCAACTTGTTCACCTGTTTTTGTTGTCTATCATTAAAATCAGTTTGTGTGAGAAAATATTTTAAACTATTATGATCGGTTTTCATAATAAACTTCCTACAAATCATGTATGGACGAAATTTAGCCAAAGCATGCACAATGGCTAACATCTCTTTATCATAAATTGAGAATTTCCTCTCAATTTCCTTTAGTTTCCTGCTTTCAAAAGCAATTGGGTGTCCCTTTTGCATCAGGACAACCCTTATACTTTCCTCTGAAGCATCACATTCCAATACAAATGGAATGGTGAAATGCAGAACATCCAAGACGGAGCAAGAACTCATGATTTTTATTAGTTTATCAAATACCTCCAAGGTTGTTTTTGACCAACTGAAAGCACCTTTCTTTGTCAAATCCGTGAGGTGGGCAGCAAGTTGAAAGAAACCCTTTACAAACCCTCTGTAGTAATTACATAATCCCAAGAAACACCTCAATTGGTTAAGAGTAGTAGGGGGTGGCCAATCCAAAATGGCTTGAATTTTTTGTTGGTCTACATGAACTCCTTGTGAATTGATCACATGCCCCAAATAAAAAATTTCTGAAGTAACAAACTCACATTTTGATTTTTTTTGCAAAAAGAGTTTGCTGTTCCAACACCCCTAAAACCGTGTCCAAATGGTGCAAGTGCTCCTCCCATGTCTTGCTATACACAAGAACCTCATCAAAGAAAACCAAGACAAATTTCCTTAAGTATTGCTTGAATATAAGATTCATGTAAGATTGGAATGTGGCAGGGGCATTGGTTAACCCGAAAGGCATCTCCAAAAATTCATAGTGCCCATAATGACACCTGAAAGCTATTTTCTACACATCTTCATCTGTTACCCGGATTTGGTGGTACCCTGTTTTCAAGTTAATCTTAGAAATAAAACCATTCCATGTAGCATCAATCCTAGGTATGGGATACCTATTTTTTTATTGTTTCTTATTTAGCAACCTGTAATCAATGCACATCCTCATAGATCCATCTTTCTTCTTCACAAGCACTACCGAAGAAGCGAAGTTGTTGGAACTAGGTCTTATGTGACCCATATCAAAAAGTTCGTGAATAGCTTTCTTTATTTCTTATTTGAAAATCCTTGGATGGTGGTAAGGAGTAGTGATTACCGCTTTAGTACCTTGTTCCAACTCAATGATATGCTCAAATCCTCTATCCGGGGGCAGCCCATGAGGAATATCACCAAAAACCTTAGCATTCTTTTCAAGAAGGAACTGAACATTCTTATGAATAGGTGGCTGTCCCAAATCAGCATTCATGTCCTTAACAAAACATTCGGCTGTCCATATAACGTGCCTTTTGTTGAAGGCTCTTTCCATTCTTTTTAAGGTCACAACCAAGGCTGCCCCATTGCTCAATCCTTGAATTTCCATTTCCTTGTTATTTTGTATTTCAGCTTCATAGTTTGAAGGTTTTGTGTCTATTCTCTAAGGGAGTGCAACCATTGTACCCCCAAAATCAAATCCACCTCTCAAACATCAATCATGTGGAATTCTCCTTCAACTTTATGCATACCCAAAGTGAGTTTCAAATCTGAAATCTTATGATGACAAAGAATAGAAAATCCATCTCCTAGAGTTACCTTGAAACCACTCAAAAGAAGTGGTGTTTAAGCCACACCTTGTAGCCAACTTCTTGTCCACAAAATTATGTGTAGCCCCACTATCTATGAGAATGGTGAATTTTTTGCCTTTGAAAACTCCTCTAACCTTAAAAGGATGACGGTTAGGAATTCCGGTTATTGTTGCTAGGGTGCCCACCGTGCCTCCTTCAATATTTGTATCTTGCTCTATTGTTTTAAGAGTTGTTTTTGATCTCTCCATACTGCTGTTCTTTGTTTGCAGCCCTTCCAAGGGTCCTTCCTTTGACTGGAAACTCATCTTTTGATGCGGAAAGGACTTTGAATTCATTTGCAGCCTCTTTGGATGCCTTTCTCCTTGCTTGAAATCCCCTTTTTTCTGCACATTGGGGTCTGATTTTGCCAGATTCTGAGTTGTCTCCCGAGGCTGCCTTGCCCTCCTTCCTTCCTCATGTTCCATACAAGGTAAGGCGCTGTTCTTTTACCTTTGGAAGGGCAGATTTTGCACAATAGGTGCTGCAAACTCAGAATCTTGGGCTCTTTTAATGGCTATTTGTAAAGGAGGGTTAAAATCCTTAACCAATCCCTTAAGGGATTGAGATAACCCTTCAATGAACCAAGTTGTAAGTCTATTCTCTGAAACATCCTTCACCAAGGTGGATATCCTCTGGAATTCGACAATGTAATTTTCTAAAGAGTGCCCTTGTTGCAAGTGGGCCAAATCTCGGATATGCAAATCCAAATTTACCTTGTCAAACCTATCAATGATTTTAATCCAAAATTCCTCATAGGTCTTAATGGTGTTGTGCCCTAGGGTTATCAACCCTTGATGCCACCATTCATGGGCAGCTCCCTCCAAGTGTAAAATGATTAATGACAAGGCATCATTTTCTCTCAGTTGATGCAATTTAAAATATGTATCCACCTTTACTTATCCAAGCCCTAGCTGAATTATTTGTAGCACCATCAAAAGTAGGTAGGTTAATCTTCCCTTTCTCTTCATTTCATTCTACATGGCTGTCCTATCCTTTGTTGGAGCCTCCTCTACCTTTTTTCCAAGTCACATACCCATTAAAACTCGTCTCCTTTTGAAAAGGGGGTGGATAAGTCATGTATTCCCCATATGATGCTAACAAATTGGATTTGTAGGAAGGCTGTTCCTTCTCTTTCCCTGAAGTGTCTTCCCTTGGGAGAACCTTGGGCTTAGGTGTGGATCCCATTCCCTATCCACGGTGTTGCTTGCCAAACCCTGCACTATTTGAAGGAATTCGCCCATCACTTCTTTCATCGTTTTTGTGTTCGAGATAACCTCTAAAGCCTAACCCTATCCATGTCATTGAACCCTTGTTTCCCATAGCTGGCCAAGAGATTGGCTTTGATACCACGGTAATGTCTCTTTTAGGGTTATATTATTAAACAAAGAATTTATTCAACCAATCCAAAGAAAACAATTAATTTTCAGACTTTCCTTAAACCCTAACAAGATAGAATAAATATACTGCTGTAGATTCCTTGAAAATAGATCCAAAATATTATTTCATGTTCCCAAAAAATATTAGAAAATATATTAAATAATTTGCCAAATAACCAGCTAAAATCCTGAGTTTTTGGTGAAGTGTAGAGCTGGAAATTTATAATAAAATTTCAGAATATTAGTGTGGCTGATCCACACCCTCAAACCACCTCCAAATGACCCCCAAGTGGGTCGCCAACCTCCAAAACCTACTGGCTGCCCTTCCAAGTGTACACAACCCTCAAAAAGGTGGTTTGCTGCCCTAGGATAGCTCTCCAGTCCACTTGCCCAGCTCACCAAGGGGTTCACTTACCTGCAATGTATCAATTGGTGTTGAAGACACCTTAATTTTTTCAATTGAAGCTCTCAACTTCCTCCTTATGAAGTTGTTTCTAACTGAAATCAAGGGTTTTCATCCTTGTTTCAGCTACCTTGAAGGGTTTTCGTCTTCCAAGTACAAGCCAAGCTTTTTGTGCTTAGACTTCAAGAAAAACAATTATTCAAAAAGTCACGAACCTCTCCAAATGATTCCTTTTTTGCCTTTATAGTCTTCCCATGTGTAGCGCCCAAGATTGGGAAGGGAGAGTAACTTTAAAACCTTAAAAGACCCTTCTCTTATGATCTTTTTTTAAAATCACTTAAACAATCATGACCCTTAAAGGTTCCCTTTTAAGTGAAATAAGAAACATAAAGTGTCTTTTGAAAAAGTGCAATTAAGACCTTTGTTTCCGCTTCTCTCTATTCGTCCCTTAGCTTATTGGGAATCAATTTTTAAGCTAAGGGTCTTCATGTCTCAACTTGAAAAGGGGGACATGACATTCTATTGGGGCCTCTAGAATTTTAAGTGGACAATCTTTGAAAATGGCCATATTCATGGCAAATACAACATCAAAAATGAATATTTTCATTATCCACCACATGGTCCCAATGATCATCCTCCACTGCCAAAGACATTTAGGTTGACAATGGTTTATTAAGGTCCAACAAGACACAGATGTGGGCATAGATCATTTGCTCCAACTGTAATGTTGAATCAGTCGTCATCATGTAAGTACCAAGTGTGTCACCAATCACCATGAAGACATTGTTATTCCAATATTCAGCGGGGAGCATAAACAACCGGACCCAGACCGAAGCTACAGTCGGAAGTTCTTCATCCACCTTGAACATGGGATCCCAGGATTTCATAAAAAGCCCTGCTTGACCAAAAAACCATGGCCCGCCTTGAAAAATAAATTCTCTATCTTCCTTCAAAGCAAAGAAAATCAGAAAATATCCATTAAGGTAAACAAAAATCGAGAACTCACTTTTAGTATGCCAAAATTTCTTGGTCCATTCTTTCAGAGCAGACAAGGTAGGACGGAAACCAACAAAACGAATAATCAGCCCCCTATTCTCTAGAACATCGATTTCACCCTGCACATCAACACACCGAAGTCTCATCACTGGCATTCCATCAGCTGCTTTCATACAACCATTTTCAGTTTTCCTAGGATCAATCGTCGGCATCCTTAGATGTCGTTTTTGAAGATTTCTTCTTGGCATCTAGGTTTGAGAATAAATCTTATATTTTTACACAAACTTTTAACCTTTTAAATTTTCTAAGTGTCTTGAGTAATACATTCATAATGAAATAATATCACTTAAAGTGCAATGTGAAAATAAGAAAATGAATTAATCTAAGAAGCTTCGTCTGGATCAGGTTCTTTACTCTGTAGGTCCACCTTCCGAGTTGTCTACGCAACAACACTTTGATCCCCTTCTGATTTATTCCACTTGATAGTTCAGAATCTGGTTACAACAGCTATACCATCACTTTTTAGAATGACCCTTTTTTTAAGCACACTAGCCACATTTCCATGACATCAATGTTCTCCTCAACTCTCTTGAAGAAATTGGGAAGTTTTTTTATGGAATTTGTAAAGGGCATTGTGTTTGTTCCTCAATTTGTTCATTGCCTAAACATTGAATCTGTTCGCTCCAAACAATTCTTCTTTCACCAATTTCTGAAATTGCTCTTTTAATTTAGTAGCTGTGTATGGCTTCGAGTCTTCTTCTTTCAAAAGTTCTCAGTGAATTGATTAGATGTTAGCACAAATGTCAGATTTCATGTCATCAAACTTCTATTGATTGCGGAAATCTTCAAGAGCATCTTCCAAAGCATTAATTTTCTTGTCAATGCTTTGAAGTGTTATCCTCAACTTTACTGAAAATGCCTTCTAACACAAGCAATTTCTCATCAGCAAGAGCCATTTGTTTTACATATCTAATTAAGCCTCTCCACATTGTCAATTCTTGCTTCAGGGTCTTGATTTCTTTAATGATTTTGGCTTGTTCAATCATCATTAGCTCAAAGGCTTTCTTGCTCTCATCAATATATTTAGTCCATCCATTGGCAGTTGCTCCACCCATGTTTCCATAATTTTTCCATGATTATTGACTTTGTTGATATTATTGATGGCTTATTTGTCAATACCTTCAATGGGGATAGAATTCGGGAGAGAAGCCAATGGAGTTTAAGAAGGATTTGATATATGCGGCAAGTGTGCAAACTTGTTCTTCAAGTTGCTCCTGAGTTGACTTGCCTTCTTCCTTTCTCTTCAAGAATTTGGCAACAGACTCTTTGAAGTTGTGAACATCACTCTCATGAATTGGCTCTTTCATGGGGTTTCTTTTAAAGTTGTAATCCGCCAAGGATTTGTGCTCTTTGATTAATTGGCTGCGCTATTTGTACAAATTATACGGCAAAAGAAACTGAAACCTGTCTAAAAGTGACCTTTGCCTTCTTAGGAGGTGAACTTTGTGAGAGATTTGCTACTGCTTGAAATCAGGTGTGGCAACCTTTACTGTAGTTTTCTTCTTAGTCAACAACTGATGGATCCAAGCAAATAATGCATTGTCATCATGCACCAATTGGTACAACCTTTGAAGGTCTGGATGATCTAAGTCATTTTTGTGCAACTGAAGCAAATCTTGTTGTAGCGGCATATCACACCATGCTTCGACTTCTTCAGTAGCAAAAAAATGTTGGACCCTTTTGGGGGCCTGAGGACATTTGTTGGCAAAATGTTGTGTGCTTCCACATATGAAACATTGATTTTTGCCTCTGCGATTATTAGATCGTGTGGACTTCCTTTTTTGCATGTAGTTGTTGTTTGATTTTGGATCAAATATTGTCTTCCAAAACTTATATTTCTTCTTCCAGGGGCATCATCTTCTTGGAGATTGACTGTGGTGCCACTGTTTATGTTTCCAGGGCTTGTGCTTCTTGTTGTGAGAACAAAGGAATCCTGAAGAATTTGGCTTGTAACCATAAGAACTCATTCATAGGCGATTATTTACTAGAGCACATGAATGACAATTCTTATCTTTCTTTATTGCCTTGTGAACCTTTTTTTCAAGACACATTTTTTCTTAGGTTCAATCAACAATAGCCATAATCTCAACAAACTCTGTTTGTTTTAATGGAGGAAATGAATGTTCAAGTTCATCCATCACTAGTCTGTCTAGATTGCAAGGAAGTTTAGAAATAAAACTTATTTTCTTTTCAGCCCTCTCAGCTTGATTTGTTTGAAAGGTAAGAGTCTTGTACTCTTTCTTGAATTTGTTCTAGTGGCGCAGGTCATAACACTCCATTGCTTCAAGAGTGTATAACCTGTGTTTATTGATATCTATTGAATAAGGGACAAACTTCTTCAACATTTGTTTTAGCAGTTTGGGGAGGCCGCCAGCTCCTATCCATTTTTTTGTGATTTTGTCTGGATCTTCGTTTGTGTCCATTGGTGCAGGATGTATATCTTCTGGAAGTTGTTCCCACTAGTATTGAAGATCTCGTTGAAAACTTCGTGAAGAATATAAGACAACTGTCTTATCATCCCTTGTTGGATTGAACAATAAAACATTCTTCACTTTGTCAGCCCACTGACCTATGGCTTCTGCAGGGTTATCATTTCCATTGATAGAGATATCATATACTACTGCAAGATTGGGTTTGCCTAATAGATCATTTTTTAATGGTGGGTTTCTATGTAATGATGTCTTTGGGGTATCATATTCTTCTTCTTCATATTACCGTTCACTTGAATCATATTGATCAAGTCCTTCTGTGGCAAATTTAGTAAGGATTTTTTAATTGTTGGGCCTTCTTCAGGTTCTCTAGACAGCTGAAGGATTGGAGGAACTATAATGGGTTCCTTTTGTGTTTCAACAGCTTCTTGATCAGGACTTGAAGCTTTCCTCCATTCCCTCCATGACTTGTAGCTGTGTGGGAGTTCTGTTGAAAATCTACAACTTTCAACATATTTGTTCTTGGTTCTGTGTGCTGTAGGTTTCCTTTAACATGTTTTTTTAACCTTGGAGTTCTCCTGTTGAAACATCTACAACTTTCAGCATATTTATTCTTGGTTCGGTATGCTGTAGGTTTTCTTTAACAAGTTTTTCTAAACTTGTCACCTTTTCTTCTTGTCTCTTGAACTATGGTCTTCTTTTATTGACATGGTGCTTCTCTTCGGCCAAACTGATTTGTTTAGGATCTGGGATCCTAGCACCATTAAGAGACATTTTTTCAAGTTGTTTGGGATAGTGCAACTGTTTTGCTACACCCAACTCCTATGCCATTATCAAGACCAACAACTTTGTCTTTGAGATCTTCAAGGTTTTGTTGTTGAGAAATAATTCTATGTTCAAGATTATTTATTTGAGAAATAATCTTATCACCTTTTTCTTGAAGAACTTCATGAATTTATTTATGATATTAATGGCATTGATATAAAAAAAATGTGTTGTGAAAAAAAGGTTCGCAAGGCAATAAAGAAAGATAAGAATCGTCATTCATGTGTTCCAGTAAAGAATCACCCAGGAATGAGTTCTTAAGGTTGGAAGCCAAATTCTTGAGAATGCTCCTGTTCTGACAAGAAGCAGCACAAGCCCTGGAAATAGAAACAATGCCACCACAGTTGGTCTTCAAAAAGACGATGCCCTTGGAAGAAGAAATATGAGTTCCAAAAGACACAGTTTGATCCAAAATCAAACAATAGCTACATGCAGAAAAAGAAGTCTGTATGATTTGATTATCATAGGGGAAAAACTCAGTGTTTCATTTGTGGAAGTACACAACATTTTGCCAACAAATGTCCTAAAGCTCCTAAAAGGGTCCAACCATTTTTTGCTACTGAAGAAGCCGAACCATGTTGGCATATGCCACTACAACAAGAATTGCTTCAAAATTTCGAATGCACAAAAATGATCCAAATCATCCAGACCTTGAAAGGTTGTACAAATTGGTAGATGAAGACAACAACAACGTTTCCAGCTTCACAGAAAGTGAACCAGACAATGAAAGATTCGCTTTACATAAGTGAAGATGATAGAAACCATGCATATATGATCAGAGAATCAAGAAAAGCTTATATGCACCCAAGCCTAGCCAAACACAGTCATAATTCAAAAAGAAAATCCTTGCTTGAAGATCTACTAGAATATGAACTTCCTCCTGAGTTCAGTATTCCTCAGAAGAAGAGATCACTACTTGTGCCACTACAAAGACTGGTAAGATTTAACAAAACAATCTACATTGAGGTAGAAATTGCTCCTGAAGGGTACCATCCTATGAAAATTGATGTATTCTTATACAATGGAAGCTTCATCTCTTCATGAAGAAAAGAAATGATTCCAATAGAATATTCGAAAAAGAATTCTGAACCAGTTACAGCATTTACAGCCAATGTTGGTGAGATAATTTGTACTCATTATGCTCCTTCTATAGGTCTAATTATATCAGAGCATAAGTTTCATTGCACATTGCATGAGTGATGAACACGATTAAAATCTACTTCTAGGACACAATTTTTTAGAAGACTATGGACCATACACCATTGACACCATGTATGTAGCCTTGAGAGATAAAAAAGAAATGGTTCTTTGTAATCATAAAAATATTGTAAGACTTCTTGATGAAAAGGGTTCAATTGACCCATGCCAAGAATCATCTTATGCAATCAAAGCTCCTGCTCCTGAGAAAATAAAAGGAGAACTAAGGATGAAACAACATCAGTTAGCTACTGTAGCACAACAGTTACAGTTACAAAAAGAGAAGACCAGTCAGCCGTCCTGGATAAAATAAGTTGAACAATTCTATAGAAACAGAACTCCAAAGGTAATGTTTGTTTCTCTTGATTTCAGAATTGAAGAATTTAGAAAAAAGACGAGACAAGATTGTTGTCATCTTGATCCTTTAACATTCTAGGATAAAGATTATCCAATTGCAGAAATAAATCTGATTGATGAAAATGCTGATGTATATGAAAAGCCCAGACCATCCCATGAAAATCATATTCAGGCAATGGATGATCAGATTGCTGAACTGTTTAGCCAAGGTCTCATCAGAGAATCTAACAGTAAGTTCACCTGTCCTGCATTTATGGTTGAAAAACATAGTGAAGAAAAGATAGGTAAGAAACACATGGTAATAGACTTCAAAAAGCTCAATGCTGTCACACAGCCTTTCCATTAACCTATTCCACATAAGATGCAGCTGCTTCAGTCAGCAGCACAGTTCAAGGTATTTTCTATCTTTGACTGTAAATCTGGTTTTCACCAGACTAATATGAAAGAATTAGATATCTGGAAAACAAGTTTCTCAGCCAGAAAAGGAAAATATGAATGTCTTTTTATGCCATTTGGTTTGAAAAATGCACCAGAATAATTCTAGTGAAGAATGGACCAGATCTTTAGAGATCTCAGAACTTCTGGTGTATACATTGATGACATGCTTGTAGGAATTATAGATGAAGAAACTAATCTCTCTATTGATCTACTTGCTTTCTATGAAAAGGTAAACAACCGTGGTATTGTCATCTCAGAACTCAAGATGAAATTATATTTAAGAGAAATTGAATTTCTTGGTTTTCATATTATTGAAGGCAGAATAAAATTGCAAGAGCATGTTCTAACTAAAATATATAAGTTCCCTAACATCATGACTGATAAAAAGATTCTCCAATGATTTCTTTGATGTCTTATCTATGTTGGAATCTCGTATGCAGCTCTTGCTAAAGACAGAAGTCTCCTCCAGAAGTAACCTAGGGGAACAAATGAAAGGATTGGACATCAGCTGAAACTTAAGCCGTCAAGAAGATTAAAAGAAAATGCAAGGATCTTCCTGCATTAAGAATGCTTGTCCCTCGTAAAAAAATGTTTTTGAATACTGATGCTTCTGATAAATTATGGGCAGCATGTCTCATACAAGCTCTAGGTGAAACCATAGAAGAACTTTGCAGCCATTGTAGTGGAGAATTCAAAGGTGCTGAAGAAAACTACAACACATTCGAGAAAGAGGCTATGAGCATGCATAAAGGAATAAATAAATTCAAAGTATTCCTCATTGGCACACATTTTACAGTTAGAACTGATAGTGAAGGCTTGAATACTTTCATGAGAAGTTCAGTTCCAAAGAAATTAGCCTGTGGTAGACTATTAAGATGGCAGTCCGATCTTGATGAATATTCTTTCGATGTTATTTGTGTGCCTGGAAAGAACTGCCTTGTTGATGCTCTCACTAGAGAGCTTCACCCTGAAGACTGAAGTCTTGGGGAGTGTGTCTCCTTGACTGCAATAATGGAAGGACCTAGGAGATACCTGGTTTTGTGTTAATCCCAAAACAAATGTCACTAATTTTAGTTACAATAAAACTACTTGTTATATTTGTAGAATCCCAATGCAAACCAAAGATATTTTGGGAAGTTGTTTAAGTCTTAGGTTTGAAGATACCTGTCATCCTGACAAGTTAGCGCTCTTAGTTTAGTGTTAATGACCTGAAAGTGTTACTAGGCATGGCACTGTATGTAACCCTAGTTAGTCATGGTAGATTATAGTCTTCCTAGTTTATTTTGGAAGCGAAGTGGGCCCAACTGCATACTCTCCCATCTTAACCAAATATCGCATTACTTTTGCAGGCTTCGATAGAAGAACATACCAGATATGGAATTTTCTATCCCAAATTCCCTCCAAGAATAATATCAGGCCTATTTGTTAAGATCCAAGGTGATCTCTTGGCCCCAATCCTCCTGTATGGGTTGTCCATAATGATTCCAAAAGACAAACAAATATATATGTTAGTGGGACTTGGTCAAGACTACATTTTGAGATAATCAATCTCATGTATACATCCATAATTGTTAATCTTTTCTGCCTTGACAAGAACCTGGAGGTGTTGATCCTGTAGTTGGTCTTTGGCTCGATGAACATTTTCCAGCTGTTAATTGGAGATCCTGCATTAGTAGAAGACAACTTGATATAACACTTATCGTTTAGCGACTTGCCAATAATCAATGGCCTGGCTTATCAGCAGCTATGCTCCACCATCTGGATCCACCAGATGCCCAACCTGACCCTACTGATGATCTCGAAAGACATCTTGAAGAACTAGAGGAATATCACAGAAAAATCAATAAAGATGATTTTGACTGTGACAGTGATTGTAATGGAATGACATTTGGTGGAGCCTGTTTGATAAACCTGTAACACACTTTTTTGTATTATCACTGACAATGCTTTTATAAAAGTATTCCTCCTTTCTACTGCCACCTGTCCCTTTTCCTTAGTGTGGGTTTGAAATCCGTGAGTTGGAATCCGGATTTTAGAGTATAAATAATAGGTCTCTCCTTCATTTGTATTCACCTCTTGCTAGCTGAGCATCTCTTATGTATGCTCTGCAATGAAACACGTAGGCACTCAAGAGTATCGTAAATATGAGATCTTTCTATGTAATGTAAATCAGGTCATGTGTTGAGCAATAGTTTTATTCCAGACTTGCTAAATATATAATATTTATAGCATCTTTTGGAGAAAAGCATATTGCTTTTGCCGTTTGGATCATTAGAGGAACTTACAAATTGGACATCAGAATCAGAAGGAGTTCAGTTGCTTTGGAGGCAGAGAAAAAGGTGGAAGAGGCACATGTGGTGAAGGTGAATGGTCAAAACTGTATGGGAGAGGACCATGGGGCACTTGAGTAAGTGCTTGATCCAATGCTAAAAATTGTGGGGTTATGTTGTCAATCAAAACAGATGACTCAAGAACATGGGAAGAACGAGTTTCATTTGACTGAGCAGGATCTCTTGACTTTATCTCTGAGTTGTTTCAACCACTCATTACATGTATACTAAAATACCAATATATTATCTCACACACACTCACATTATTAATATTTTCACAACTATGACTACTGTCTCACACACAACCGTATTAATAACTCACCACAATGTAACTACCAACCCATACTTTCCTAACAATTAATGAGGCTTTTTGATTGGTAGTTTTGTCAATGAGGAATCTCTTCTACAAGTATTTTCGGGCATGTTCCCATGATTAGGTTCTTCTTCATCACCTCTGCTTTTTGTTGTTGCAATTGAATGTGAAGGATGAGGATGGGAATTGGTGTTGCATGATTTTGTTGCTTGTGCAGTTGACTTATTCGTACACTTTGAAGATCCAACACTCTTAGAATTACTTGAACTTGTGAATTCCATCATTTTATATTGTCAAACCATTTCTTTGATTTGTATAGGACCAATTGAGTACGAACCTTCAAATCTGTCACTTCCTTGCACGACGAATTCAAGTCAGGCAGTGGCACAAACTTGAACTTGTTTGTGTATAGTGGATCTTCTAAATTACTTCCATTATCAATTATACCTTTGGTAATCCATTCCATTGCGAATGCTTGTAACTGATTCAAGCTCATTCTTTTATAATCCGTTTGCCTTGTCTCGAAGTCATAAGCACAATTAGCCTAACAATCTTTGATGGTGGGTTCATGAAAATAGCTTTGACCCAACAAAAGTAGCTATGACCCAACTTGAGATGGGTTTTCACATAGTCCATGCTATCACATGGGTACCTTTTGGTGTGGAAGTCCATAAGAAAATGGATCATGGTTGTTTAGATGTTTTGCAGGTCTAGCATAGGTCTGCAAATTTAATGACCAAGCTCAATTGGAAACTGTATCCCGATTATATGTTTCTCATTGCATCTTTTGTGAACCTCTCCCAACAACATACAAAGTTCTATGAGGAGAACTTTGTCATTTGTGTATCTAGGGAATCAATATTGGTTCCCTTAAAGCTACCTACTTTGATATAGGTGAATTTGGGAAATTGGATGAAGTAACTCCCATACTGGTTGACCAATTTAGCTGCTTCATTTGAGATTTTGTTGGCTGTGTTCCCCTCCTCACCACGAACATGAGGAACATGTCATTGATGCGTCTGAAGTGCTTCTTGCCTTTTGTGTAGGTGGATTGAGGATAATACTAGTATATTGTCCTGCCTTGGTCAAATTGTCCATCTAGACTGAGACCAGGCATGACCTCAGGACGAGAACTGAATAGACTTGATATGAGGTAATGTAGAAACTCTTTGTTGTCTCTAGTGCTGTCAATTGCTTGTGCAATGTGTTGCTGATGACATGACCTGAATCTATGAACTATTTTCCCTCATAGGTGATGTTCATCAACATAGACATCCACTCATGAAATTTTCTCATAGCTTGATTCTCCATTACTCTATTAAGTAGAGTAATCATGTTAGATGGTTCCTCATGAAAGTTTGATTTGTAGAGGGATTTCAGGAGCACCGAGGGACCTTTTCCTTTTCTTCTTCAAACATGTTTGATTGTGTCATGTCCCGTTTTTCCTTTAAAGTGAAAAAAAATAAAGTTAATATTTTAAGTTGTCTAAGTGACTTATTTTTTATTTTATTAAAAGGTGACAACTTAATATTACTTGAAAATGGAAAAGTAAAAGGTGAAAATAAAATAAAAGATTAAAATCTAAAAGTGACAATTGAGTCTTTATATTGAGAGTTCTCTCTCATTTAAAGAGATTATTATTCATTCATTATTGGAAAAAAAACCTTTTTTCCAAAGTTTGAGCTTTGTGTTCAATCTTTCCATTCAAGAATGAAAACCCTTGCACTGTTCGGAGATTTTGGAGGATGAAAACCCTCTTAGTTTTCAAGGTTGGATTTGAGGACGAAAACCCTCTTGTCCATAAGAGGTTATTCCATCCAGGGATCACGTTTGTGCTCAAAGACTTGAAGTCATTTACAACTTGCTATAGTATTGCTACAGTAAAATATTGAAACTTTCAGCTTGTAGAGCATTGGATCGAGTTTTACTTGCAAGATTTGGTAGTGGTTGATCATTCCGTGGGTGGAAGACTCCATTGGAGGACTACCATGACCTTCCTTTGCAGCTGTATTGCTTTCAACCATAGCTATTCACATCTACAGTCAACGCTGACTTTTTTGGAATAGTTGTGCAATGTCTGGGGTGTTCACCAACTGAAACTCCATCTAACTATCCCATCGCAATTGGAACTTATCTTCTGAGCACCCATTGGGGGATGCCATATAGAGGACATCAATGTAGTACTACTGGACTACAACCCTCACAGCCAACAGTCAGACTCATCTACAGGCTGAATAATGCTGCCCACTGGGTCTTTGTATTGTGTGGGCATATTGTTGCTGTACAACAACATCTGAGACTCATTTCTTTCAAGTAAGAGTTGGTAGTCTGCAATTTAATTCTCATTTGACATTGTCTTTAGCATTAGTTTATGTAATCATTAACTGGAATAAGGATTTCAACTTGGGTTTTCTGTATTATGAGTTGCATGCACTAGTTTGGCCTTGAATTTGGATTTCCAAATTTACTATAAAAATCAGAATTCAGTATTTTTTCTAAAGGGGATACTATGGTGGTATCAGAGTCATGATCTTGTCAGCCTGTGATTATGAGGATAATGCAAGAATCCATGTTAGAAATGTTGCAAGCTATGCAAGAATATCAGAAGGATCTAAAGGCATGGATAAAAATAAAGATGAAAAGTTCAAAATCTGAGCCTCAAAAATCTACAGAGGAGCAAAAGGAATTCAGCATGTAAGTCAAAGTTAAGGAGATTTTATTTGAAAAGGAACCAAGAATGTGGTTGAAAAGAAACTAATCACATTGCAGACAAGTGTAGAGGATGTAATGAGGGCCCCAAAAAGGTGTGATAAATGGCTAAGAAGAGCTAAGGAAGCTAAGTTGATAGCCACTCAAGCAAAGCCACACCTATAGAAAATTAAAGGAAAAAATTCTCCATTTGTGTTGGAGGAGCATGAGAAAGAAGAAAAAGCAGAGTCACAAGAAATTGTAGAGAGCAATGAAGAGCAACAGGAATCCAGCATACAAATAGAATGTAGAATTAATCTACAAGGCAGCAGTGTGGAGGAACATGAAATTGTGGAGAAGGTGGAATTTGGCTTCACTAATCTTTATGCTATAGATTCAAGCCACACAAATATGATCACAATCAACGAATGTCATGAGGCTGAAATGACATGCATAGAGGCAATTGAAGAAATAGTCAAGGCTCAAAGAGCATTAACTCTTAATGTAAACAACGATTTTATGAAGATCAAATCAGAGTAGTGCAGCGGAAGCATAATGGAGAGGTCATTCTCCATGAAGAAAAGTTTCCAGGAAAGAAGTTGCAAATACAAATTTGGGCACAATTGAGAGTTTTACAAGGAATTGAAGATCAACAAGCAAAGCAACTTCAGGGGCTCACTTTTGGATGGGAATAGAAAAAATGATATGGGATCCGGGCTTTTGCAAGATGGTTCAGGCATTGCTTGAGGACAAGCAATCTTTGGGAAGGGCAGACTGTCATGCCCCCTTTTTCTATAAAGTGAAAAATGATAAAGTTAATATTTTAAGTTGTCTGACTTTTTATTTTATTAAAAAGTGACAACTTAATATTATGTTATTATTATTAGAAATTAAAAAAAACGAAAAAATAAAAGAAAAGAGTAAAACCTAAAAGTGTAATTGTTGACCATTTTTGGTCCTACAGGCCAAAAATTGGTCTCCTTTTTCTTTCCTTACTGTCCTAGTTTTTAATGTCTTCACCTTTCTGCAATTGTGCTTTCCCCCTTTTGAATAGGCTTGTTTCTGTAAAGAACCAAATGACTTGAGTCTTGTAGATGTCTCGGGTTGATCCACAGGCTTATCCCGCTTTGGATAGTTGGTTTGCACAAGCCTTTCGACAAAGGAATGGGCTGGTTTCAAAGGGATGCAAGTCTGTCAGTAGGCTTCGAAAGACATTTTGGAACCAAGATACCCTTGCGGAGGGCAGAAGTGCATTGAAAAATGACAAGGCATGAGGGCCCGAAAGGTAAGTCTTTGGAAAAAATCCATGTAGAAGACAAGGAAAATTCAATGGATGAATTCCTTCGGACATTTTGTCTGAAGGAATTAATCCAAAGGAAAAAATCGAAAGAAAAGGGACCAAGGCATGAAGGCAGGTTTTTTTTTGGGCAAAATGTCCGAAGGAATTGAGATGACCAAGGGAGCCCGAAGGGCGAGTGCCCTTGCGGAGGGCTTTCAACGACCAAAAAAGGGGACCTTTTCCAAGCTCTAAAGAGACACCTTCCCTTCAGGAAGGAAGAAATACAAAAGGCAAAAGAAATTGCCAAAGGGGTGACAGGCCCGAGAACGTCAATTTCAGGGCAGCAAACTAGCCGTTGGCTTTCAAATGGCGACGGGCCTACGGACGTCAAATTTACAATGATGAAATAGCTGTTTGGTTTTCGAATAGTGACAGGCCCGCAGACGTTAATTTTGATGAGATGCGTCGGCCGTTGAGGAAAAGCCGAAGGACTAATGCCTTTACGACAAGTGGTTCGAAAGAGCTCGAATGGCGCAGACCCGATGTAATTCAAAGGGGCATAAGACCTGAGGAGTAAACTCAGTGACCCGTTGAGAAAGGAGCCCGAAGAGCCAACAAAGGACGAGAAGATAGCCTCGAGAGCTCAAATTGCCAGAAAGAGACAAAAATATAGCAAGGAAAGAGGGAACAAAACAGAGAATCGAGAACACGGCCACGCACACATACGACAACATTTGGAATGTTCCAAAAGACGCACCCAACAAAGCACAAACACGAATCAGATCAGCGCGGGTGGCAAAAGGTGTTGGCAAGAAGTTCCTAGATGGATGAAAAAGTCTCCACCAAGTGGCTGCCAAGGGGAGCGTGGGCATTCAATAGAATGGCCCGTTTTTCCTCATTTTGCATAAATGAGCAGGCAGTCGCGTGAATTTCATGGAGAAGCGGCCTGGTCATTCAAATAGACAAAGCGATCCATGCTCTTGCAACGATATTTAATACGCTTTAAGCACCAAAGTCAAGACTGACGACATATACAACATGGATTTTTCAAGACGTTTCTAGAAGGATGACACCAGCATGAGCAAATTTCCTCTTCCCTAGGTGTTCAACGGAGCATGGGCTGCTGATTCTAGAACGAGCCAAAATCTTCTTTTTCATGCTATATATATTATAACCTCCAAGAGAGGAAGATATATCTCAGCTTGTATGGCGAAGCTTTGTAGGATTTTACCTTGAATCAAGACATAGCATTTTTACCTCCATTTTGAGTTTGCACTTGTGCATATGTCTATGGTATTTTCTTTCATGCTTTCACAGAATTTCCAGCATGTCTAGTGTATTGTGAGTTCTTTTGCAGGTCAGCTAGAAGTGTCCACAACAGAGTATAGGCTCATGTGAACAGGCTGCCATAGTGTGTCTTAGAACACCTCTGGTAGTTCTTCCTCTCTGTATCTCCAGAGGACCCCTAACTCATTGATGCAAAAGAGTTTCTCGTATCAAATGAAGTGTATATCAACTTGTTCTTGGTGTAAAGTGTATGTCAAAGCTAAGTAGATCAACCATTTTGGTGTATCACTGCTTTAGTTTAGGTCCTATTTTCAGTAATCCTTCTCCCTTTTCACCCCCCACCCCCCCCATTGTTAGCAGTAGGAAATCCAGGACCACTGAGATGCCTCCTAGCCCTTATCTAGAGATTCTCCCTTCAGTTTTGCCAGACCCACAGCAAGAGGGGAGTCTCCATTGTGCCGAGTGGAAGACAGAAGCTCAACCTCCTGTCAAGGGTGCAATCCACAGCGTCAGCAGTAACCCTAACCCTAAAAGTGACAATAGAGTATTTATATTGAGAGTTCTCTCTCATTTGAAGGGATTATTATTCATTCATTATTGGAAAAAAACCATTTTTTTCAGAGTTTGAGTTGTGTTCAATCTTTCCATCTGAAGACAAAAACCCTTGGCTGTCGGAGATCTTGGAGGACGAAAACCCTCTTGGTGTCCAAGGTTGGATTTGAGGACGAAAACCCTCTTGTCCATAAGAGGTGATTCCACCTAGGGATCAGGTTTGTGCTCAAAGAATTGAAGTCATTTACATCTTGCTACAGTGTCGCTACAGTAAATTATTGAAGATTTCAGCTTGTAGAGGATTGGATAGAATTTTACTTGCAAGATTTGGCAGTGGTTGATCATTCCGTGGGTGGAAGACTTCATTGTTGGACTGTCGTGACCTTTCTTTGCAGCCGTATTGATTTTAACCATAGCTGTCCATATCTACAGTTAGCGCTGACCCTTTTGGAGTAGTTGTGCCCTGTTTGTGGTGTTCGCCAACTTTGGAAGCAGATCGTAGGGCCTTCACCAATTGAACTCCATCTAACTATCCCATCCCACTTGGAACTGATCTTTTGAGCACCCATTGGGGGCTACTGTACAAAGGACATCAATGTAGTACGACTGGATTGCAACCCTCACATGCAGTAGTTAGACTCATATATAGGCTGAATAACGCTGCCCACTGGGTCTGTGCATTGTGTGGGCATACTGTTGCTGTACAACATTTGAGACTCATTTCCTTCAAGTAAGAGTCGGTAGTCTGCAATTTAATTCTCTTTTGACATTGCCTTTAACATTACTTTATGTAATCATTAACTGGAATAAGGATTTCAACTTGGGTTTTGTATTATGAGCTGCATGCACTAGTTTGGCCTTGAATGTGGATTTCCAAATTTACTATAAAAATCAGAATTAAGTATTTTTCCCTGAAGGGGATACTATAGATTGACCATGTTGAGACATTTGTTGGTGTTCTAATCATAACACTCTTGAGCAATCTCCTTACTCATAAGTACAACTTCTTGAAGAGGAATCCCAAGAGTGATATTTGCATAGTGGCCATCAAGTTTGGCCATTAGCACGTCCTCAATAGTCTAAAATTCCCTACTATTTGGGTTGTAACACGCTGTGCATGCAAATACTAGAACAATACACTGTATTGAAGTTGGGAAACCAACAACTTATGGGAGCTCGTTGTCATAAATGCATTTCCCAATGGCTGAACATTTACTTTCATCCTTTTCTAGAAATCCTCTAGGTCAATGTGACCAATATTTGAGTCCTCGACCTTTGGAATGTCGGTCTCCAAAGTGGAGGTGGGCTTGTAGCCCATATACTTGTATTTCATCTTCAAAAACTCGGTGGCATGAAAAGTAGCTTTTGCAAGCACTCTGAGGATCTGATATGCATAGTCTAGAGGAAGGAAATGTTTACGCGATTGCAAGGGAGAGGCTACGGTGGTCATAAAAATGTGGAACTTACCTTTCAAAACCTTCTCAGGTGATTGCATAGTGCGATTGGAGATTTGAGGTGCTTGCAGTACCTCATAAAGCCGAAATGCTCTGGAGGTCCCCAAGCTTGACCAAATTTTTGGAGGATGCCAAGGAAATGCTCTGCAATTGGTTGGGATTTAGATGGCAGGGGTTTCAAAGAATTGAGACGTGGGAAAAGAAAGAGAAAACCTTGGTGAGGATGCTCACGACTTTTGAATGGTTTGATGTTTTGAAAAGAGTGAGATTGTCCAACAAAAGACCTAGGGTGCATATCTAGGCAAAGATGATGATGAAATCGAAACTTAGGGTGGATCTGGCAAAGAAGAGGGCTTTGTATGGAGGTATTGATCTTGTAGAGTTGTAGGTGTGACACGAGAAGACTTTCAGAGTTTTTGTGTGGAATAGGAACCAAGCATTGGCTTTGATAGCTTACGAACTACGGCCTTGGCATTTATTACGTTCAACAATTGCCTTTTAAACTACTCTTTTCACTTCTTTTGGGCCTTTCATCCCTTTTGAACTTTTCTGACACTTTATGTTTTCTTGGTGGATGCGACAATAAGTTTGATTGCAGGGCAATGTCTTTTCAATGCCTTCTCCGCTGATTTCACACTTTTTGTGCATCAGGTGCACCTTGCGCACCACTTGCTTGTCATGACGAATGTAACAACACTATGCAATCTAGTTAACTATTGTCTATCTGGCTCTAATCACGACTTCGTTATTTTTTGGCATCTTGTGTAGTTCACGGATTTTGCGTCCCACAAGCACCTCGCAAACCTCGCAGATTTTGTGCAGTTTGAGCACTTTGTGAACCGCGTGGACTTTGTGCAATTCAAGCGCTTTTGGAATTTCTATCTCAAAATCTTTGGAAGGTATTTTGAGCCAAAAACATATAATTTGGGATTAAATGTTTTAAATAAAAATTGTCCTTGAGATGAGGTATACTTACTGGAACAAAATTTAGGACATTTTGGGAAAGTCAATTTTCAGGTACGACACTCTTAAATCTACTTTTAGAAGATATTGAATTAGGCCCTCCTTGTTGATGATGGGCAAAATGTGGAGGCTGCTTAAAGGAATGCCGGGACAGATGATGGAGAAAAAGTTTGATGCAATTTGTGCAAAATGCAACGTAGCAATACAGGACTGTGGTGCAGAGGTTAACAAATTCGTGTGGGTTTGGAAGAGTTACTGCAGATGCTAGAGATGGAAGAAAGCTGAACCTATCCATGGTCACTGCTGCAAAAGAACAGGCTTGTCAGGCACCTGTTAACATTGTGTGTTCTGAGGAGGAAGCTGAAGAAGAGGGTGAGTAAGGCCGGCAAGAAATGCCCCGCCTTGCAGAATGTTGTCACTGAAGGCATATCTTTCAGCAATTTTGTGCAGTTTTTATTTAAGATTTGGATTTTGACAGAATAAACTGGTCTTTTACTATTCTTTTGAGCATATGATAGATATAGTTACTGGAATAAGAATGTAGGGCATGTAGTAAATCACTAGGTCTACTATAACGCAAAACTATTCAAGAGAAGATGAACAGTGTATATCACCAAAGACTGGTGGTATAAATTTTCAGGATAGGAGATATAACAAATAGTTTCAAATTATGCGTCCTGATAGACTTATAAACAGAGTGAAGGAGTATACATATCATTGAATTTAACTATTTATCAGGAAAGGGTTATTATATATAAGCCTTATGCTGAAATTAATTTTTAGTCAAATGCAATTGTTAATCATCCCTGGAAAATTATGGTTTATATTTTTGACTTTTACGTGTTTATTTAAATTTCTAAAAGTGTTTATATTTATTGTTTTTAAGAAGAAGATAAACCAAATCTACGTTGTGTGGGCAGAAAACTTGGTTGTTACTCTATTAAATAGATCTGAATCTGTTTACTTTACTGTAGTTATGCTAATTTTCTATTTCTCATGAAGGTCAGATCAAGCATTCTTGAGTGTAAGTGCATGCTTGTAATATGGTTGAGATGAATTGTCATTTATGTTTTCTGTGGTGGTTTTTTGCATCTAAATTGGGTTTATAACTACAGTGCAGGCACGGAACGCGCGCGCCTACAAAGAAGCGAGTACAACAGCTAGAGCAGTTTTCTAAGCGTCTGGAGACACTTTTACAATCTGCAGGGCACATAGTTGCTGGAGATGCCCAAGAGTCAAGGAATCTACCATCTTGGCTAAGGGGATGGCGATCTCCTTGGGGAGGAAAAACAGGTGGAGAACTAACACTTGAAGGTGAAGAAGAGTTGTATCATTTGGCAAAGAGGATTAGAGAAAGGTTTCCCGAATTGTTTAATGAAGATTATCATCCTGATGTCTATTCGATAACTGCAACCCAGGTAAGGTTTTGAACTTTCTAGTAATTAAATTTAGCTTCTATTCACATGTTTTCTATATGGATTCTATACCAATCAGAAGAGAAATCACTGCTGTATTCACTAAAAGAAAATAATTTTTTTCATTCAAAAAAGTTGTTGAATGGTATTTACAAGTGCTTCAACATGATAAAATAAAGAACTATTCAGCGCAGCCTTTAACCAACGGTAGGCAACCCCTATAAAGTCACTTCTAATGGGAATATGACTAATGTCTATATATGTTTACAGACCATCTATTTGAATTCCTATTGAATGGCATCAAGGCTCATTGACGTTGATTCTAGATATCTGTCAATCCATTTTCTTGGAGTTCATATTTTATTCAGTGGAATGCTGAATTTCAGTTGGGGGTTAGTTGATAGCATGATTAGAATAGATGCTAACATGTTTGTACTAATTATATCTATTTTGTAGTAAGGGTAACTGTTATATGTAGTCAAAACTTAAAACTTCAATGAACAATATTTTGCACAAGTATGATATGGTTCAGTGTTCTAAATTTATAAAAATCATGTCTAAATTTCAGAGATGAAATTTTAAAAAGGTACAATGTACTTTTAATCCTTGTAAATGTCGGAAAATAAAATTAATCTAGGCATATTTTGTATAAATAAGTGTTAACGTTTTAGTAAATTCACATGACTAACATGTTTTCTAGAAACTCATAACACAATACCCATTTGGCAAAAAATTGTCCATAAAGATATCCTTGGTTATGTAGGTCATGGAATAAGCATATATTCTCAATGAATCAATAAAGTGAAAAGAAATATAAAAGCTGACATGAAACACAAACTGAGAAATTTTCAATATAGATAAGTACAAAAAAATATTACATGTAAAAATTAGGATTATCACTGTGAATGTAAACATGAACTCAAATTTCATAATTTAAACATGATGAACATAATCCAAGCAAAATAATTAAGTAGATCTGGTTGTTCTGAACTGGACATAATAATTAAACACCACCTGATATCTGTTATGTCATATTATTAATTTATTCATAAAAGGGTTCAAAAGACTATGAAAAGGAAAATGGTTTTCATTGACAAAAAGTACTATAGAATACCATTTATTTGCATCTTTTCATTTTTATTTTAAAAAAAAAAATCGTGGAATTTTTTTTGGGTAGTAGAGAGGTGTTTCTTGGTGACATAAACAGGTTTCTTATGCATTTATTGTATGTTTTAAGCATGGTTATATGTGTGTAAAATTTCATGGAAATGTAAAATGCATTTCCCGGGTGGTTTGACCTACAAGAAGGCACTATTTTTTAGATGTTGGCCTCTAGTCCCTGCACTTGTCGTCATTTTTCTATGTAAAACTAGCATGCATCGATGTATCAATCGTGCAATATATTAATTTTCATTCTTGGGTGGGTACTCACTGCGTATATAGTCTTTTGTGTTGTTGTACAGTTCTGTGTGCCATTAAATTTTTGTTGTCACTTCTCTCAATGCATTCCTAGAATAACAATTATTGTTTGTCCGATATAGATCTGACACTTACCCTGTCAAAGAAGATCAATGCTGTATTAAAAATTGTACACAATCCTTATGTATGATACCATGTCAGTTGTCCTATTGTTGTACTTTTTAATAGACAAATTTGGTATAGCTTTTGACAAGTAAAACAAGTCTCTTAATAAGGTGTTGTAACAGTGGTGTTATATATGTTGATGAACAGGTTTAGCCTGTATATAATACAAAAATCTCATATCCAATGCCATCAAAGTTCTGCTATGAATAGTCAATTACAAATTTTAAACTTTTATCATAACACATGCAAATCCATTAGTGAGTGTGAGAGATTGATTTTCCAGGATTCTTGGGTAAAGATCTCTGAGTTGTAGCAAAGACCATTTATCATGGTCTGTATGTCTTTCATTGTTTTCCATAGCTAACTAAGGGGTCTAGGGCAGTATCTATGTGAGAATTGAAACAAAATTCATAGATGGCAGCTTTGATCGCTAACAAATACTTGGAAACAATATCCAAAGCATGGTAATTGAACTGGACTTTCATGCTTTTTATTTTCTTATGCTATTATGCTGTCCTATTTGACAAAAAAGACTTATAGGTACATAGGATGGTGATGTGCCTGAGTACATATGCCCATGACATTGAGTTTAGTGATATTTTCTCAGTTTAACATAAATATTAAACATATATCTTATCTGAAATATAATTAAAGGTTGTTAAAACCATAGTTACCATGTTCGGCTGAATTAGGGCAATGTTTGGTTTGGAACAAATTTTTTGGATCTACTTAATATATCAAACTGAACATGTTTGGTTCGGTCTGGATGCTTTGATGTTTTATTTGGTAATCTACAAAATATTATAATATATAAAAGAAAAAAAATTGCAGTCCTAGATGATGGTGAATGAATTTCTTGCTGCTCAACTTACTGCTATATATTTTTTCTTCTCGCTGTGCATGGTGTGTGAACCTGCAAAATAATAAGACAAACAAACAAACAATGCATACTTTGAAAATAGATCTAAAATCAGTGGAAACCCCCTATGCATGAGATGAAGCCTTCTGGGCTTTTCCTCCTCAAATGAAACTAATTCTACACTAAAACTATGATGCCTCCACCACCATGTCAAGCTTTAGCTTGAGAGTTCATGGAGGCTTTGTTGGATTTTGAGGGAGGAGGGACAAGCCTTTTCCCTCTCATTCTTCTTCTCCCAAACTTGCTCATGTTGCAAATGAGCCTCCAAAGCTGGCCTTTGTGAAGTACTTGTAGCCAATGTTTGTGATAGAACATAATCTAAGGGTGGAGATTGCTTGCTTCACTTTTGGAGGGAAAAATATTTTTAATCTAAGTCACTTTTTAAGGTGTTTTTAAGTTGATTTAAACTTTATTAATTTGTGCACCTTATATTTTCATGTTGAATTACTTTTTTAAATGGGGGTGTCCCTTAAGTGACTCTTGTGGAGTAACTTTGTGACTTAAATTGATTTACTTTTTGTATGTTGGTTGAGTCACGTTGATTTTTTATAAAGTGAAATTGAAATTAGAACGTAAAGATTGCATTTATGATATATTTATTTATAATAAATTTGAACTTTCAATGGTTTTTTAATATTTATATACTTCAAATGTATTTTATTTTTTTCAAATATGTGTATGTTTTTTTTTTAATTTTCTGAATCGAACCGAAATTTTCTCAAAAATCTGAGTTTCCGAATTTTTTAATCCTTCCGAATGAACTGAACTTTTCGAACATGATAACTATGTTTAAAACCTAATTTCTTCAGTGCTGAGTGAATATTGTTTCTCATCCTTAAAGCTTGTTGTTCTGAGTATTTTATATGAACACATTGTTTGTAAGCTGCAGATCCCTCGAGCTTCAGCTAGTGCAGTGGCATTTGGCATTGGTCTCTTTTCTGGGAAAGGAGCTCTTGGACCAGGTCAGCATCGTGCATTTGCTGTTACAAGTGAAAGTAGAGCAAATGATATCCATTTGCGTTTTCATGATACTTGCCAAACTTACAAGGTAAAATTTCTTCCTGCAAAAATCATAGTACATTTCAAAGGTTTTTGCTATATTTATAAAGTTTATTATCATTTTAAATGCATGTATACAGATGCTATTTTTCTTTATTTGCTCTTTTCTTGGATAGAAGTAATGAAGCCTTTGATATAACAGAATAAAACATATTTAAGCACGCAGGCCCTGGTGCTTTCTTTGCCTTGCCTATGTAGGAGATATTTTCCTTGTAATCCAAATACTCGGCTGATGTAAATCTTTTGTTACCTGGAGAAATATAAGATGAATTTCTTCAAAACAAAATTTGAGCAGCTCTGGAATTTTGAACTAAGGTTATTGTTTTCTGTAGTATGGTGTAAACCTCAATGATATACATGTTTTGTGGGAATCTCTTGGATTCGATATTAAATGATCGAAATGTGACCTAAAATGAGCTCTCTTGAATCTGTGAGGTCTGGAGTAGGAGGATAAAATTTCACACATGTTTATATGTGAAAAGGTCTTATATAAAATTACACTTCTGAAATCAGATTCTAATTTTATTCGAGGTACATCAATTGCATTTGACATCATCATAATGTTCCTATGTTAAGCTTGATTAATTACCTCTCTGTTTGGTGGAACATGGTGGGTTGAAATTAATTGCTGCTGTAAGCTTTGGTAGTGATGTAACATATTGCAGAACTTCAAGAAGATGCGTAAGCCTGCAATAGATGCATTACTAGTTGATGTTTATGCTGAAGTTTCAACATCTTTGGTAGAACGCTACAAGTTGAATTTTACAAAAGAGGATGTGGCCTCCCTTTGGTATCTTTGCAAGGAGGTGATATATCTTGTTTTTAGTCCTCGCTTTGTGCACCTGTTTTGGACAGAATCCAGATCTTCAGTACTTTTAAATTGCATAATTTTATTGGATTTCTGGTTACATAAACAAGGGAAACATATTCCTGTCATCAGTCATGATTGTAAAGGAATTTTTAATAAGTATTTGATCATTTTCAATGTAGGAAGCAGCCTTACTAGACAAAACTGATCAAGCTTGTGGACTTTTCATCCCAACCGAGGTGATGCTACTTAACATAAAATTTTGCTATAGCATGTGGTTTCATTTGGTTCAAGAGCATTATTATTGTATTTTATAGTGTATCATGTTCGAAAGAATAATGCACTTTTTTACAGGTCTAGAGATCTACATTTTACTAAATGTTTGTTATGGGTTTCAGTATGTCGTCATATTGTAGGTTTACATGTAGAATGCTTTATAATTTTCTTTGAAAATATTTTTTCCAAAACTCTCTATATGAGAATATCTTGAATTTCTGATGCGGAGCCCCTAGATTTCAGAGCCAGTATGGGAGAGATTATTCTTTATGAAGAATTATTGGAATAAAAGGAGGAAACATTCTTTCTCCATTGTTGCAAAGGAAGTACATCATTTTTTTAATATCGCTTCAGCAGCTGGTACCAAACTTAATAATGGACAAGGAAAGAGAACAACTAGATGGGTAGATAATGTCACACTATCCATCAAATTATTCGAGGTTGTCTGAAACATCAAACCTTCTTTGAAGACCTATAAAATGAAAAATGAAGCCTTAGAAAAGAGAAACCCAGCAATGCTAACCTTGAAAGGAGAAAGCTAGCAATGCTAACAACATCAAGCCTTACTTGATGACATTTGAAATGTAAAATGAAGCAAAAAGGCGAACCTAGCAATTCTAACCTCAAAGAGAAAGCTGACAATGCTAACAACATCGTCTTTTGGCATCAAGGAATGCTAACAACATCAAGCCTTCCTTGACGACATTTGAAATGTAAAATGAAGCAAAAAGACGAACCTAGCAATTCTAACCTTAAAGAGAAAGCTGACAATGCTAACAACATCAAATATTTTGGCATCAAGGATTATAAACTGATGTTATAACAAAAAGAGAAAAGTAGAAATTTTAATCGCAAAAAGGATTCAGTTATCTATGGTATGTCTAAAGTTGGATCCTCTAACTTGTTGATGCGAAATTCAATGAATGTAACAAAATGTGGGCAATGAGGATAATCTGGGTCTATGTCCCTTGCATCCTCTGCTTCCCAGGATGTGCCCCAAGATTAGGGAAGGTGCACGTTTCCTGCCTCAGGGGATGTCCATATGTTGCTGAGGTCATCAAAGGACATCCAAACACCTTCAGTACAAAAAAGCAAAAAGAAAGGTTATTTGTTTTTAACATTTCAGTCACCTTTACTAGCGTGACTGTGGTTAGATCCCTAAAATGTGTCTAGAATGCCCAAGTGGCAGTTTTATTGGATGCCTCACCACACCTCCCCTATATCCGACCTCATTAGCTCGCCTCCTTGAAACATGAATTGTATAGCTGGCAACTCTTCTTCAATTCTATGGTGCTGTGTATGTGATTATTGATACCTTCTCTTTTCCATTCCTGATCAAAATATTCTCATTTAATGTCAAAACTAAGAAGAGCATTGGATCCAATAGGCCCAAAGCCTTGAGTTTCTAGAACATAAGATGTCTAAATGAAGTTTCGATGGCTTTCTACAGCATTGGATCAGATATTAAGTTTGTTTTCCCTTGCCTCATCATTGTTGGCTGTAAGTTGTAAAAATATGATAACAAGTTTGGAGGTTGTTCCTACATGTTGGTTTCCTTTCAGAAATAGGTGTCTTGAACTTGTCACATTTATAAGAAAGAGTTATTCATGTTTGATTATAATCAGCATCTTCACTCATTTTGATATATAGTTATCTTTTCTCGATATGATGCATGATATCAAAGGTCCAAGAAGAGGGAGGTAAAAAAGATACAATATTTTGTTAGCATTTATACTTTATTTTGTAATCTCAAGTCCTAAAGTCTTATATTATCATATTAGATTTTATTGATTATGGAACCTAATTATCTTATTTAGTTGCCCCTATTGGTTTGAGATGGTTACCAAATAACCATTTATGATGCATATTTACTTAGTGCATAACATAAACATATCACCCCTTCATCCAAATTGGATCATGAAAATATAGTAAGTCCAGCGGACTAAGTTACTAATCTCATTTGCCAGTCAAATTAACTATGTAACTCAAAGTTCTCTATTTAAAAGAAAGCTTGGAGCTCTGTAAATGGGGAGATGAAGAGTCATCCTCCATCAACGATGCTTCAAGCTTTCCCTATTGCCTCCTTGGTTCTCTTGGGTCACCTTAGTCTTATCTTTGCCCATATCTCTTTGTTGGCTTGTGTCTTATTGTAGTCGTGTGTTAGATTAAAATAAATGGTGATTAATTCACCATAGCACATTATTGTTACTTTGTTATAATATTGTTTCACTCGAAGAGTATTCCGAGTTTATTTGATATTCCTCCTTCCTATATTACAAGAGGTTGTTTGATTATCTTCTTGTCTATATAATAGCTGATGTAATAATCCATTCTTTAGTTGAATATATTATTATTTGTGCTCTACATTTGGTTTCAGAGCAGGACGTTTGAGAAGGAGAAAATAGCAGGGGGTGGAGCCCTGAGGCACCTTCAACCTGCACTCGGAGAAAAGAATTGAGAAGCCCGTGCTCTCATTCTCCGAACTCTCATTTACCAGAGCCTCTTCCACAAGCATTACACAACCTGTTCACGTTTTTTATTGTTGTGTTCCAAATTTCAATCATTCATTCACAATTCTCTTTTTTGAATGATTTTTATGCAAATTTTTACATGTTTTTGATGGTTTTTGGCCGTACAATTATCGAAACTTGAATCTGATGGTACAGGATTGTAGCTCGCTGAGTCAGCTGTCCTCTGCAATTTGAAAAATTCCATTTGGAGCAGGCCATACAGCCCTTTGAAGGCCAAACCTACAGACTGAATTTTTTGGTAGCTTCCTGCCCCCGTATGGTTTTTGGCTGGTACGGGCCATATGGATCAGATTTTTGAAATCTGATACCACAATGTGATAGGAAACTATTCCAGCGTTCACCACATACCATTTTTTAGCTTTTATGGGTAGGTCGTACAATGTTTTGGGCTGTTGAAACAAAGAACTTGAAATCTGTACAGTCAATCTGCATAGTTAGACAACTTGTACCTGTTTGGAGGCCATATGTTTTGAAATTTTGAAATCTGATGCTTGGAGGAGGTAGCAGATTGTCCAATCTTTCATTTTCATTTGAAACGTAGAATTTTGTATGAGGTTGTACGGTCATTTGGAAGCTTCTTCTCAGCCGCTTCTTAAGGTATGATTTGCAGATTTTTAAGCATCTAAATACAAGTTTTGTCATTTATAAACTTGAAAGAATGCTTAGGTGGGTTGTTGAGAAGTCTTTTTGGTAAAGGATAGGTGGGAGGTTCAACTCCCCCAAAAACATTTTTTGGAAGAAATAAATTATTTTAGCCAAACCTCAAAATTTAGCAATTCTACTAAAATTAGCTACAACTAACTAAGTTTAGAGGCAAAACTCATTTATATTTTTCTTTTCTAAAGAGACCAAAGAGCCCAAAATTGTTTTTCAAGGGGGGATATTATTTTCTAAAATGGATTTAGTGTTTTTCCGTTCATTGTACTCATTTAATTGCAAAGCAATGTAATATTTTGTTTTTGCAAGCAAATACAAGCAAAAATGCAAAACAATGCATTTTGCACAATTGTAGTTGGTGCAAGTGATGCCTCTGACTCACAATTACGGGTAAAGCTGTCGTGTTTGAGTTACAACATACATAGCCTAACATAGTTGCAACAACGACATTTGGGCATCGTCCCTATAAACCATTGAGAAGAAATAAGGTTAAGCATTCATTGAGCCATCCCTCCATTTTACTCTTTAGATTCAGTCGAAAGGCATAAATCTTGAAGGTGGAAATTCCAAAATATAGGGAAGTTATGCCCATGTAGGTGGAATTCCATCTAAGCAGGTGCTAATGATTGGTCGAACATCTTTTAGTACTGTTTAGGTACCACGTACCATTCTCTTTCAGGTACGCTTATGTTTCTTTTATGTATCGTTGGGTATATTGATAGGGTGAGCTTTTTCCATGTATCGATGGGTATATAGGAAGGGCGCGTATATAGAAAGGTTTGGTATATCATTCTGACGGTATATAGAAAGGGAGACCTTGATAACTTGAGTGATAATGAACCAATCCATCACCTTTGGTCAAAGTATATACAATGGCTAGAAATGCCCCGAAATTCTTTTTGCCAAACTCAGCTTTTATGTGGCAACAACTATGCCACTTGAAAAACAAAAATCACGACACATTTGGAATTTGAAGACATATGACTTGTTGTGCATGGCACTCTTACTTGACATGACACTGATGCTGATCCACAATGTAGAAGGCAAAATTGATCATAATGTTTGGGGTATTAGATGAGGTACAACCTCATATCTGCGAGGCCACACCAACTAAAGACGCTTGGGATAAGCTCCAAGCAGTATATGAGGCCAAAAACGAAGTTACCATTCTCCATTTGCAGAATCAACTTCATTCACTCAAATAGAAGTCCGATGAGAAAATAGAAGCTTTTCTATGACGTGTTGCAACCATGAGGGCTTCGCTCCAAGCATTGGGCGAGACAGTGTTAGATGCATCTGTTGTACATATTGTCTTGAGAGCACTACCACCCTCCTACAGGATATTCGTAACTACTTTGACAGTCACAAAACAAAAACCATCTTTTGCCATGTTGCTAAACATGTTGCAACAGTAAGAATCTATGCATACAGAAGAAGAAGAATCAAAAGAACATGCTCTTGCCTCTAATCAACAGAAAGGTAAAAAGCAGATCAAGTCTTCTAAACCAAAGCAAGGTCATCCGCAATGCACAAGGGATTAAACAATAGAAAAGGTGCATTATATGTGGAAGGAAAGGTCATGACTTTAAGGATTGTTGGTATAACTCATTTACGCAGTGCTCTTCAAACAACAAGAAGCCCAGTAACCAACATAAGAAAAATCATTGGAAGAAGAAATCCAATCAGCAAGGCAACATTGCTAAACAAGGAGAAAACCCCTTTAGATGCGGACTTCCTATATACTACATAGTCTCATGAAGAATCAACATCACAAAGTTTCTATTTGGTATGTTGACTCAAGTGGTACTTGACACATGACTGGAAGCCAAGATTGGTTCTATAGTATGAATGAGACTTCTCCTAAAAATCAAGTCTCTTTGGGTGATGATTCATCCTACTGTGTTCAAGGTATTGGGAACATCTCTTTACCACTTGGACGCAATACTTGCAAAATTTCAGATGTCTTACATGTTCCAGGTCTCACAAAGAATCTTCTATCAGTTAGTCAGTTACTTGACCACAACCTCAAGGTTGACTTTGACTGATGTGTTTGATTGGAGATAATTCAAAATGCTCGAAAATTGTTGCACGAGCCTTAGGAGTTGGGAAAATGTTCCAACTCAACTTCATGCAGACAAACAATCAAGCACTTGTGGCAAAAGATACAAACTCAACACAATTGTGGCACAAAAGATTTGGTCACATCGGTTTTAGATATCTTGACACACTCCACCATTATAACATGGTAAGAGGATTGCCATCTCTCAAAAAGGGTACAAACAAATGTCAACATTGCTTAGCAGGCAAACAACATAGAGCTCCATTTCAGAAAAGTACATATCGAGCCCATGGAAAACTTGATCTGGTGCACACCGATCATGTGGACCAATGTCACCTAGTCATGCTGGGTTTAAGTACTTCATGCTCTTTGTTGATGATTTTTCCAAAAAAATGTGGATTTATTGTCCGAATAGAAAGAGTCAAGCCTTTGAAACTTTCAAACAGTTTAAAGTTGCTATTGAAAATAAGACTAGCTAGAACATTAAAACCCTCTGCTCAGATCATGGGGGGAAATTCACCAGTAACGAATTCAAAGCATTTTTGCAAGAAAATGACATTCATTATCAAATGGCACCCACACATACACCACAACAAAATATTGGTGTTGAACGGAGGAATCACACTATCGTGGAAATGGTGCGATGCATGCTACATGATTCTGGTTTTACAAAGGCATTTTGGGCAGAAGTAGTCAAAATTGTAGCCTATTTGCTCAATAGAGTTCCCACTACAACCCTTGATGGAATAACACCACAAGAAGCATGGTCAAGGCACAAGCCATTTATGGCACATATTCGAGTTTTTGGATGCAAAGCAAGTATGCATATTCCCAAAGCAGAGAGGTCTAAACTTGACATGAAAGCAAAAAAGTATGTCTCTTTAGGGTACAATGAAGAAGCACTTGCCTATAGATTAATGGAACCAAAGGCCAAAAAAATTTACACAAGCAGGGTTGAGTTTTTTGAGAAGACAGAAGCAGAAGTTCTTTCTACACGCTCACTTGGTACACCAATCAGTCCCATAGATAGTGCAAAAGATGGCAATCCACCAAATGAAGACAATGATGGGAATAATGGGGTAGCTCCACCACCCACTTGTACCACTCAATGTATGTTTAAATGGTATACGAGTACATTAAGGGATGCTAAACTAGACAGAGTTCTAGACACATCGAGTACTAGACCAAGGACTCGCAGCATGACTCGAGGAGATGCCAATTTGGCCTTAATGAGTAAGATGTTGAATTTGTTGAGCCCTCGACAGTTTAGGAAGCCCTAGTGTCTAAACCTTGGAAGGATGCCATGGATGTAGAATTTCAATCACTGATGAAACATAAAACCTGGCAACTTGAAGATCTGCGACCAGGGAAGAAGCCAATTGACTGTAAATGGGTCTTCAACTCAAAATACAAAGTAGATGGCAGTATTGACAAGCACAAGACTCGACTCGTAGCAAACGGATATGCACAAAAAGAAGGCATAGATTATGAGGAGACATTTGCTCCTACAACCAAGATCAAGACAATCAAAATAATATTTACTCTAGTTGTCCAATTTGGATGGAGGGTCCACCAAATGAATGTAAAAAGTGCCTTTCTCAGTGGAGATCTGCAGAAGTTTACATGACACAACCAGGAGGTTTTGTCACTCCTGGTAATGAAGGAAAAGTATGTAAACTCATCAACTCTTTGTACAGTCTCAAATAGGCTCCCTGAGCTTGGTACATAAAAATTGATGAGCATCTCATTCAACATGGATTTCAGAGGAGTCCTTATGATCAAGTCTTTACTTCAAACAACAAGGGGGAGAGATTGTGATTGTTGTAGTATATGTTGATGATCTAGTCATCACTGACAGTTTAGTGGAGATGATAGATGCAACCAAGAAAGATCTTAACTGATCATTTGACATGACATATCTCGGGCTTCTTCACTATTGTCTTGGATTAGAAGTATGGCAAAAGGAACACCACACATTTGTGTCCTAGATGAAATATGCCAAGACAACGCTCGAGAAATTCAGGATGATGGATAGTAATCCAATTGCTACACCTATGGAGACAAGGCTTCAATTGTCTCGTACAGATCCATCACCGCAAGTAAATACAACTCTCTATTGACAGTTGATTGAGAGTCTTATTTCCTTAACATATACTAGGCCAGACATCAGCTATGCAATTAGCTATCTTTCACGGTTCATGTAGGAGCCGAAGATGTCTCACTGGAAAGTCGCAAAGCGAATATTGAGATATATCAAGAGTACAATGGACTTCGGCCTAGAGTATAAGAAGAATGATAATTTCTTCTTGACAAGATATTCAAACTCAGATCATGCAGGAAATATCGATGAGAAAAACTCCACTTTTGGATGTGTTCTTGTTGGGGTCCGATCCTATATGTTGGGGGAGCAAGAAACAAAACTTTGTTTCTCGATCTTTCACCGAAGCAGAATATCATGCTGTAGGAGCTGTCTGCAAAGCGATATGGTTATGTCGCACACTGGAAGGATTAAGAGTACCACATAAGACACCTACCATCTTGTACTGTGACAATGAGGGTGTTCTCAAACTTGTTCGCAATCCAGTTTTTCATGAATGCACAAAACACATTGAGATGCAAGTCCATTTCATACGCAAACATGTACAACAACACAACATGCAGCTCCAATATTGCCTGACAGAAGAACAACGTGCAAATGTCTTCACCAAGTCATTTGCACATGACAAATTTGAGGCATGTAGAGAATCTCTTTCCTGGTCACTTCAAGCTATGCTGAATTAAGGGGGAGAATGTTAGATTAAAATAAATAGTGATTAATTCACCATAGCTTGTTATTGTTAGTTTGTTATAATATTGTTTCACTCGAAGGCTATTCCGGGTTTATTTGTTATTCCTCCTTCCTATATTATAGGAGGTTGTTTGGCAATCTTCTTGGCTATATAATAGCCTATGTAATAATTCATTCTTCAGTTGAATATATTATTATTCGTGCTCTACATAGTGGGTTGCCTAGGTGTGTGGTGTTTTTTTTTTGATTTTCTTTTTTGCGTTGATTTTTTCTCCCATGCTTGTTTGGTTTCCCTCAATTTTTGTGCCGTAGTGGCTTTTGGTTTTAGAGAGCCTTGTTAACATTTATTCACGGTTGTTTATGGAGACGGTTGTATGTAGTTCCATAGCTTGTGCGAAGTGTGAAGAGGATGGCAGAGTTTATGAAGCTCGCCTTCAGATGATCAATGGTGAGTATTGCCCTGATGAGAGCACTATTTCAAATTTGGTAGTTGGAGAAGGAAAGGTAGTGAGGGTAAGAAGCTCTTCAACGAAATTCTGCAGCAAAAGGTCCCTAAGCACGTAGAGGGTGTGAGGTTTGTTATAAGTGGCTAGTGGTGACGAGCATGGATTAAAGCAAATTGGCAAGCCCCCTAGTTTGAAAAAAACATGACCTTGTGTCCAAATGAGTCCATGGAGAATGACTTGCAGATGGAAGAAGTGCGTTTGAAAAATACTGGGATTTTCTTTGTTTGCATAAATAAGAATTTGTTGTGTTCTAGAAGTTTCTTTGATAATTGGCTAAACTCTGTATGTTGGAAAAAGATGAGCATCTATATCATTTTTTGGAGAATGTTTCAAAAAGAGGTTTTCATGGTCTTGTTTAAAAATTCAAATATGCAAAGAAGAGTCATTAAAAAACCTTTATGGAATGTTGGTCAATTTGTGTTTAAGGCTATTCCATGCAACCCTAACGTTGACTGTAGTGATATTGTATTCAAAACTTCTCTTACATGGGTTGATATTGAAAATGTTCAGATTCAACTATGGAATGTTTTTCCTTAGACCCTTAAACCATTAGAAGACCTAAGGATCGAAGATACTAGAAGATCCCTAGCTCACATGCATGCCAGGGTCTTGATTTCTCTAGAACATTTAGAAATATTTCTAGAAACCCTAATCTTTAGGGTTAAAGGAGAATCCTTATCTTTCTCTATTAATGGTTTGGGGGTTCTCAATGCTTGCTTTATTGATAAATATGTCTAAAATATGTCATTCCTATCTCATTTGAATGATAAATATGTCTAAAATTGGACTTAGAAAGTGACTTTATGAAAAATAGAAAAAGTTCATTTATTATATCATCACTTTTATTGATAAAATAAAACACTTTACAAAAATAAACTTTATAATATAAAGTGACTTTATTAAATAAAAACAACTTTATTAAAAGACCCATGGTTGGACAAAGTGGGACCCTTTCAAACTTGCGACTTTGTTTACATGATCCATTTACCGATATAACAAGAGTAGTTTCTAGGCTTTGCTGACGACTAATGTTTTATCTAATTTGATCTGGCCAACTGACAACCAGTTCCCCTATCCCAATCGTATGGGAATGAGCATGCATTGTTGGGCTAGATCATATCTTTGTGTGTTTGTTCTTTGAGGCTCAAAATTTCTTGAAACACTCAAGTGCCTTCTTGATGTCTTTTGCTTCCTGGAATTCTTGGGTTTCAAAACAAACTTCACAAACCATTTGCCTTTCATAAACGAGCTTAGGAATGGGATGGTATTCAGTCAGCTTCTTTTCTATTTCTTCAAATAGGATTTGAGGTTTGTTGAACTTCATAATAGAGAAAACATTGGAACCTAAAGAAGCAAAAGATTTATTCTTGACCGACTCTGACAGTTTTTCTTTGAGTCGCATTGTGGAATTAACTTGATTTTTATTATGAAAGAAATGGCAAGGGATTTCTTCAATGAACTCTTGGATGTTGGATATAATTTCGTTACCTCTCTCTTTGATGCTATCAAGTTTCACTTTTGCATTCTTGAGCATCTATCTTCGGAAGTTGATAGGATTGGACCATTTGACATGAAGATCGCGATGTTGACTCTTGAGAATTCCATCGGCGATGAGTGAAGAGAAATATGATTGGATCATGTCGTGCAAATCGGGGAAGAGTGATTCAATGAATGATATCTCTTGAGTGAACTCTAACTCAAATCCTATCAATGTGTTCAATGCTATTTGAATCTTGTCGAATATGTTCATGATGTCGTCGATCAGCTTCAATTTGTGTACCAACGTATTTTCTGACCATGTCTTCATTGCTTTGTCCATGTTCCCAATTTCTCTCGACACTAGAATCATGTTTGTATCTATCAATGCAATTGATGGAGGTACTGGGACCGAAGAAAATCCTACTGGATTGACAAGATGTTGAACATATGCCTCCAATTGTTGATTTTCTTCGTTGTATCGTGTTGCTTGAGATTTGTACTTCTCCATGCATTGAATGATCCCATTAAATGATTCTCATGTATTTGCTTTATCTTCCTCCATTGTATGTTTTTGTAGCATGACTGTAGAAAGTTGATAGTTTTCAATCGGTATGTCCTCTTTATTTTTATTGGCAATGGGAGTCGTGATCTCTCCAAATTTGATTCCTTGTTCGTTCGTGGTGACTTTAGAAATCACTTTGGGCTTCTTCGCAGGAGGAGGTGACGTTGACAAGGATGCGATTGCTTCAGTGTTAATGGTGATTGGTTTAACAATTCTTTTTCTCTTCTTGACGACTTCATACAAACATGTTGATGTGTTGGTGATAGGAAGATCACTTTGGATTGCTGAATTAAATTCAATTTGGGTTTGTATTGTAGGAGGCGATTTAACTGCAACCAATACAAGTTGAGTAGGTTCTACTTGTGAGATTCTAGGAGAATATGAGGAGAATACAATTGGGGCTTGATTGTTTTCAAAGGCAATGTATTGCAGAGTAGTATTGGTAATAAATTCGTGAGACTTATCGCTCGGAGGAATAGATGGAGAAAAACTGAATTGTCAAGTTTTTGGAATGCTCACGCTTTCTCGTTTGTCATCCATGTTTATCTGAATATTGTTACAATGTTGAGTAGCCTTTGGAATGGTTTCTTTGATCAACAAAATTCTATTATCAATCGCCTCTATGTTGTTGATTGTCGGTGAAGGTTGTTTCGTAGATGTTAATGACCTTGCAAGATTAGGGACTTTCTCTTTCGGAACGGTCTTGGATGATCCATGACTTTGAGGTTGATTAATTTCTATTGCAAGGTATTTTGTATCCTTTTTTGCAACCAAGAGAGACTATGTTCTTTGATATTTTGAGTTTTGTCTTCTACTAACATTGTGTCCATTGCTTGCACTGAGAATCTCTTATTGGGTTCATTTTCGAGCATCCTAATTATGCGAAGGAAGAAAGCATCGTTGACTTCCCTGAAATGTTTTGCACTGGTTTTGATCTCAAGTTGAGGATAGAAGTGATATACTCTGTTGGGTCTTGGAGCCATAACCCCGTTGGTATCTAGGCCTGCGAATTTTTTCTTCTAGCTACACTGTACACCAGGTATGAAGTCATGTAGAAATGACTTGTTCTCACATTCATGAGTTGTTTGTGCATAACGTCACTTATGATTGTCGACCAATCAATGAATTGTTTGTCGTGAAGGATGATGCATATGGACTCATACATCCATGATTGGAAGTAACATGCTGACGGGATTCCAAGCACTCGGATGAGGAGAGTGATGATGTCAGCTACTTCTTGGGAAAAGTCACTCCGCAGTTCTTTAGGAAATCTTTTGATGTTGGCTCATTTGATAACCATCCAATATTTATTTATGAACTTAGAGCACTTGAGCAGATCTGCATCCCATATCTTCTGAGAAGACTCTTTATTGATTTCAATGTGTTCTTCATATTCTGGGATTCCAAAAGTGTCTTCAATGTATTCAAGACCGATCAAGAGAACTGGCTCGTTGTTGGAATTGAACACTGCTTGCTTTTCAGAATTATAGTGTTGTGCACATGCAATCACAAGTTCTGGACATTGCACTACAACAAGAAAGGCTGCGGCTTGAGGCAATCCACAATTGTAGATTCGTCTCGTGAACACGGTTTTTCCCTCGGATTTGATTTTGTCACAGAATTGTTGCATATTTGATGCAAGGGCATTAGGGCAAGATCAGTTTCAATGATATAACAATGTAAATATCTTGTATATTTCCTTGTGTGGTTGAATAAAGTTTTAGGAGGCCTTAAGAGTCCTCAGGAGTCAATAAGCATCTTCAATTTGTCCATCCTAGGTCTCTAGAAGTCATCCTCCATTTTCCCTCCAAAATGGAGAATTTAAAAATTTGAATTTCATACGAAGCTTTGTAAGGTTATAGTTAGTCTTAGAAGGTATGGACCTTGAGGACGAGTCTTAAGAGGTCTATTATCATGAATGAAGGTCCTTTTACCTTTTGTAAATGTAAAACACATTAAGTATTAGCTAGAAGGTTAATACAACGTTGGAGGAGGTAAATAGAAGTATATGCTAAGTTAAGGATTGGTGGTTGAGAAAGACATGGTCTTCTTTCCTATCAAGAGCTATGTTTGTACTTCGACCCTATCACGGAGGAGAGCTTATCAAAGCTATTTTACATGTACAATGAGGATAAAGGAGGAGTTGAAGAGCATATAGAGAAGTAGAGAAAGTGTGACAGTCAGAAGCAGGGGTCTGTATGTAAAAAAAAGAAAGGTGATTTCTTACAAGTGAAGTGTTGTGTAAAATCACTGTATTCAAATATTTCTCACATGTGTGGACAAGATCCAAGTAGATTTGAAGTGATTCTGCACTCAATTTGTAAGTTCTTGTTATTAAATCCATTTGAACCCTGTTTTCTGTGTATTTGCAGTCACCACAGTCAGTGTTTATACATATAAGATCTTGCTTGGATTGAATTTGACAATTGGAGACGTTGTGGAAGATTATTGAGACCATGTTTCAAGTTTTAGATTGTAAAAATAGTCCATCTTCTTGATAAACAACCAAATTGAAGCTCTCGGCCTATTGTTACACAGTCAAACCCTAGGACTGAGTTTCTAATACAAAAAGGCTTATAACTCAAAAAAAGCCTGATGGAATCAATTGAAAATTTGTGAGTAGTGTCTGAAAGGTATTTGGAAACAAATCCAAGCATTTTCACGTTGAATGGACCCCTGAAACATTAGATATAGTTGACTGAGTTCAGTAAATCTGTAGGTCATCACCGAGAGAATGCAAGAAAAGTGAAGGTTTGATCATCTTGCTTTGTAAATTGGTTCTAAATTTGTGAGAAGGGTTCTTGGTGTTGTATGAACGTTGTATAATGTTTGGACAAGTGAATAAAGTCATGTATTGGTTGTTTTGAAATAAGACTAATTAAGAAGTCAGTCTAGGCCTATTTAGGCGTAAAACATTAATCTTGTTATTCCATTCAAATTCTTGAGAAAACATTAATCCCTTTCATCCCTATAAAAAGTCTTTAAACACCTTAGAAGGCCTCCAAGAAGTAATTGAAGCAAGTCAAAAGGAATAGCACCTCTTCAAGCACAACCAGGGCTATAACTAATACTGGAGCAAAGCAGGATTTTGTCAAGTTTCCTTGATCAGTGGTGATCTAGCCAGTATTCTTGGCTTGTGCAGACATCTAATAATGTCCAATTATCATTGATTTGAACCATCTAAGTTGTCCTTGAACCAAATATTCTTTGAAAACTCAAATAGTAAGGACTGTGGCTGTAATGTCCCTTTTTCATATAATTTTAATAATTAATAAAATTGTTTGAATAGTGATTTTAATCATTCGAAAATATAAAGCAATTTAATTAATTATTGAAATAGAACTATCTTGAATAATTATTCGAATTATCGGAAAAATGGTTTTAACCATTTCGAAATTAAGGTAATTTTAATGATTATTCTAAGGGGTTTTATAATTAATAAATTGCTTGAAAAGTGATTTTTATCACTTTAATTATTAGAGCAATTTAATTAATTATATAAGGACTTAATATAAAATAATTATTTAATTTGCCAAGAGGTAATTTTAATTACTAATTTATTAAGACAAGTTATTTAATTAATTCAAAAAGGCCTAAAGTGAAATTAAAAGGAATATTGGTTTGGGAGCTAAAGCAAAGAAAAAGAAAAGATATACTAAAAGTTGACAAGAGAGGGTTATGACGTATTTTACCTCCCCAAGGTGGTTCACCCTTCTTTGGAAGGTACAAATACAAGGTGAAGATCATAATTGAAGATATGTTGAATTTGATATTATTTCTTTATGCTTGAAGAAGATATTGGGATGCATGTTCAATAGGTGTTCGCAGATTTGGAGCTAGTTATTCTATAAAAGGTGTCTTTTGACGCAACCTTTGTTAAAGGAGGTTTTGTTACTTGCCCTAAAGTTGGGTGATTTGCTTTGTGAGTTTATTGAGAGGGTTTGGTGGATAGTTTGAGGTCCAACTTGAGCATAATCAATTTGATTATTATTTTCATTAATTTTTCCAAGTGTGGCGACTTGTTTGGGATTGAGGGTTTGATGTTTGAAGAGGTAAATTTTAAAAACTAGGGTTTTCAGAATTTTGGAGCAAGTTTCGGTGACATTTCCATAAAAGAAAAATTCTGAAATTATTTTTATTTGATAGTCATTATTTTTGTCATCAGTTTGAGCTCCTATTTGCATCATAATTCCAAATATTGAGGGAGTTATGAATTTTTGAAGTTTTCAGTTGTTCGTAAGAAATAATATGTTTAGGGCAAATTTGCAAGGATTTATTCTGATTTAATTATTACAGTAATTTTATGAATATTGACGATTGAATTGGACTAAGCTTGAGCTGGGATGAGAGTGGGAAAGGATTTTAATTCAGCTAGTGTGGCGTTAGGGTTTGGAGGATTGAAAAATTCATTTTAAGTTCTTTCTTCATTGCGGTAAGAGCTATTGGTGGTCAAATTCACAAGGTATTTATTTGCTATTTATTTCAAGGTGAATTGGATTTAATTTTTAGATTAGAGGTGCAATTACAACAATTAGGATTTGTTGATTTTTCTGAATTCAAAATTCAAAAATTGTGGATTTTGGGGGAAACTCTTTTTTGGTTAAATCGTCCTAAATTCCCATTTGGGGACATTACAATAGTATCAGAGCACCGATCTTGTCCACTTGTGCGGTTTGGTGTTACAAATTTGGATGCAAACAAATAAAGAGATTTTGTGTTATCAGAAAAGAGGAAAAGCCATGGGTGATCAAGGGTTTACTTCAAAGCAAGTAAAGTTTCTATAGGATTTGATCAAGGAGAGCCAAAGTGATTGTCAACATACCTTGAGTATGCAATTTGTAGCCATGTTGAAGACTACACTAGATCCAAGCAAGAGCCATCACCTCAATGGAAAAGGAAGTTTGAAAGGCAATGAGAAGGTTTGTATCAACCCCCCTCATAAATTATTCAAGGCCACATTTTTGCAGAGAAATCTAGTAGTTGAGATTGGGACATCGATGTGTGATTCACTTAATACATGTCAACAAGAGTATGCAACCCTAAACTTTGACACACAAACACTCTTGTCATTTCGTGATTATTGTGAGATGAAGGATGGATCAAAACCAAGAGTACCAAGCATGCAACCCTGTAGACACTTGCATCAAAGGGAAAGGCAAGAAGGAGTCATCAAGGAAGAAAAGACCGAACTACATGGAGAGTTGAAGGAAAAAAATGAAGGGACAACTTTTATGGGGACTCCAATGAGGGAGCCAATGAAGCAAAAAAATCAGAATTTGATGGGCAACCCATCGGGGTGCAAGAGGATGATAAAAAAGAAGAGGAATTCAAGGAGCGTGAACTAAAAGAAGTGCAAGGTAAGGATCTTTTATTAAGAAGAGATGTCTATTAATCTTCTAATGATTGTATACATGACAGTGAAGTCATCAAAGATGATAAAGTGAAGGATATGGTCTGCAAATTTAGGCATAAAGATTCCTTGATTCAAGTTCACAATAATTGGCACCAAGAGGTATGGTATCCTAGATTTTCTAAGTTATACAAAGGTTCTCAATTCTAATTTTAAATTCTTTATGACTAATGTTTTATTTAGTTTGGAGTTATTTCACTTTCTTGTTTTTTTCCCTGCTTTTTTGCAATGTCTACATCAACATGAACGGGATTAAAATATGAGTTTGAAGGCATCAGACCGGTCTCCGCGTTGGAATAAAAATGAGTACTCATGGACACCAACCTCAAACACATCAATATGCAAGAGAATCAAATCCAAGGGAAAAACAATATTCACGAGACAAATCTACGACTATAGATTGCCTCAAGCCACAGTCTTTCCAGTTACAATGCAATGTCCAAAGCTATAATCCCGAAAAGCAAGGAGTGTTCAACTCCAAGAATGAGCCAATTATCTTGATTGGTCTTGAATACATTGAAGACACTTTCGAAATTCCGGACTATGAAGAACACATTGAGATTAGTAAAGAGTCTTCTCAGAAGATATGTGATGCAAATCCGCTCAATTGCTGTAAATTCATGAATAAACATTGGTTGGTCATCAAACAAGCCAACATCAAAATATTTCCTAAAGAATTGCCAAGGAGTGACTTTTGCCAAGAAGTAGCCGACATTATCACTCCTCACTTGAGTGTTTGGTATCCCATCAACGTGCTACTTCCAATCATGGATGTACGAGTCCATGTGTGTCATCCTTCATAGCAAACGCTTCATTGATTGTTTGATAATCATAAGTGATGTTATATACAAACAACTCTTGAATGTGAGAATGGCAGGGCATTTCTAGATGACTTCATCCCTGGTGCACAACGTAGCTAGAATAATTTTTTTCGTAGGCCTAGAGACCAACAAAGTTATGGCTCCAGGACCAAACAGAGTATATCACTTCTATCCTCAGCTTGAGATCAAAGCCAGTGCGAAACATTTCAGACGAATGAACGACGCTTTCCTCTTTCGCGTAATTAGGATGCTCTTAAATGATCCCAATAAGAGATTATCACTACAAGCAATGGATACAATCGCCAAATAGGATAGTTGGTTTATCCAATTCCCTACCTTCTACATCAGAGTTGGCGCGTTCCATATAAATTGTCAAAGTACGTAAGTGATAAATGGTTTCTAATGAAGTTATGTTGGCAACTCGCATCAATGAACTGTTTCTTGGGAGAAAAGAATAAAACTGGTGTTCATTTTCCAATTTCAATCAAGAAATATAAATGTCCATCTCGCAAAGCTAAATTCATGGATATCGAAATGGGCGTGGTGACCCTTCAACCATTTGTTAGAAAACGAGAATTTGACATCAACGGATTCATTAAAGACATCTTGAGAGAAAATACAACCATCAACTGCAAATTGAAGTCTATTGGACAAATTGTAAAAATGATAGTGATGTGCATCCTAAAGATTATACCAAAATGACTCTAAGGCAAGTAATTAATTTTAATTTGAAAAGTGTACTATTGTCACTCAATTTTGCACACTTGGAGAGGTAGCTTAAGCCTACTCCAATTGAGTGAAACAATGGGATTACCCCTAGACTTGTGGGCTGTCTAAAGTGGGGGTAAATCTTTAGTTGATAGGGCTAGTTCCCTAGATTTGTCTTGATTGCCCTTTTACTAATTAGTTGGTGTATGAATAGGGATAAGAAACTATCTAATTGCAAGAAAACTAGAACAAAGGGGGTGATACACCAGAAGGTTTGATCCAATACTATCCTATACTTGCACTTAAAAGAGGTACAATTACAATCTAGTCTATGCTTCAAGAGAGAGCTTCTAACATAAGTATTTCAACCTAGAGACTATATAAGTATAGCAAATAAGGTGGGAACTTCAAAGGACTGAGAAGACACTACTGAAATTCCAAAACACTTAGCTCCAATACCGCACTTCAATGTACTCCAAGTGACCTGCAAGAAGACAATGTATCCAGACCTAGGTGTCCACAAGTAGGATAAGATGCAAGGACAAGCAATTTTCTCACTGGCATCTATCAACAACTCATTCAAAACACTGAAATATGAACTTGGAAGGCTTGAACCAGTTTGAATTTGTTTCTTAAGGCAAAAGATGAGTAACAAAAATAGCAGGGCTTCGCCTACCTTGCTTATGGATGGATTACAATGCCAAGACTAGGCATACTTATAGCACCAATGAGAGAGAGAGAGAGAGAGAGAGATAAATCCCATGCCAAGAATGGAATCTTGGGGGGTTACAAGAATGGAGAAAGATTGATTGGCTTCAAAAGAGTTAGAAGGAAGCATCTGAAGTCTTGAATAGGTGTTACTTGAACTCCAAGTCTTTTGCAAACTGCCTTCAAGTCAAAAAGAGCTAGTCCTTGAGGAGTTCACAAGCTTTCTTGAAAACTGATCTGATCTGTTGCAGAAAGCTTCTTTGTTTGCTTTGAAAGTGCACGAATATCCACGTACAAGGGTAGAGTAACACCTTACCAAGGTGTATGCATCACTATCTGCCCTTGAAACAGGCTTTCTTGGAAGAGGGAGTTAGCGTAAATCATGAAGTGAAGTCTGTCTTCTTTGGCAGCGAAGAGATCATCTGATTCTTGTCATAGAGCTTGTAACTGACCACTTTGAGCCTGACAGATTCTATCATCACCTATTCATGGCTCTGAAGGCTCCAATTGACACCTTGCAATGCTTGCCATGCCTCATAAAGAGTTACTTCAACGTTGGTTGTCCAGTACTAGTTGGCAGCTATGCCTAGTTGCCTATGTTAGTTTATTTGAATGGCCATGAAAACTGAATAGATCCCTGGAACAAGGCCTAAGAGCATGTTATCAGACTAGACAAGAACTTCATCATATGAACAAGGCCTTCAAGGCATCATAAACTTGCCATTCTTGCCAATCTGGGTAGCTAGGTCTCTCATTCCTAGTACACCTCAAACTGTCTTCTTTGTGCAAACTTGTAGGAACAATTTCATGAGCAGATGAAAGGAGTTTGTGACATTAAAAGTTAGAAAACATCCCATGGTACCTCCCACAATGATATTCGAGCATTCATCCATGTCTGTACCCCTCAATCTCATCAAAACTAGCAAAAGGGAGGGCGTAGAGTGTGTCCGTATAGGTGACATCAGCATCAAATTTCATGGTGAGGAGCACCAGAGAGCTGTTGACAAGGTTCAAATATTTTGCATTTGGAGCCATTAGAAGACAAATCTCCCATATCGTATTCATCCAAGGGTTTTAGTAGGGTTTAAGCCCTGTTTGGGGTTTTAACGATCATTCATAAAGCACCGACCACCAATTGGCCTCATTCCACTTGTAGAACCTTCTTGACTGACCCCTTCCCCGCCCACCGCCTATTCCAAATGGCCTAGTTTCCCATGCAAAGTGTGAGATATGGTGTGAATGTGTGAAACTGCTCCTCGGGTGGCAAACTTAGCTTTCTTAAATTCGAGAGAGGTCTAAGTTGGGTTTTAGGCCTCAAAACTCAATCTCATTGCTCGGAGAGATTCAAACACCTCCAAAACAATCTTCCTCATGATTCTACATGCTTTGGCAATGATTATTACTCCACTGTATTATGCATTTGGTGCATTGGTAAGGGGACTTGGGGTTTAAGGTCTGTCACCTCCTTGCTAGCCCTCAAGGGCATTTGGATTGAAAACTGAGGTTTGTGCAACCTTAAAGTGTATTGAGACCCTAGCTGTGTCTATGTATCACCTCAAGGGCCCTTCATGGGGGTTTGACATGCTTATTTTGTGTTTTAGGTTCAAACAGACTACCCCTTGCCAATGGAGTGAGCAAGGTTTGAGACAAAACAATGAGTATCCCTGTTGCCTGTATGGCTTTGAGGTGACCATGAATAGCTTGGTCCACTCATAACCATAGTCTGTATCCATTCACAAAGTGTAATCATGTCTATGAAGGGCCTCAAAACTCAATCTTTCTCATGACTGGCTAATCTAAGCTAGTGGTCTGCAACTAGGTGACTGTACCTTATGATGTGGTCATTGAATCTGTGTGATAGTCTCATCTTAGCACCTTGAGAACTATAGATGCCTATTATGGATTGTGGAGATTCTTGCACATTCTGTATTCAAACCTCAGAACTTCTACATGCCCTGCAATATATGAGATACTTCTTGAAACCTCCAAATTGAGCTTACAACTCAGAGTGTTTTGCTTAGTCAAACAATGGCACTTACTCCATGGCATCAACACCCCTTGTTCAGTGAATGGTCTTGTTTTTGCACTTGAAGATCTACAATGTTTAGCAGTGTGTTTAGCCCATCTCCTACATGTATTATTCGCAGGTGTCTGAAAAGGGCTAGCTATAGGTGTACTCTCCCCTTGACCACCGAGTCATCATCATGAGACCTTGAAACCTTATAGGGGTTATGTGGGGAATGTGGGAGGTGTTTTCAGGGTCCAAGACCATAGAGAGTCTGACAATGCTCATTGGTCACATTGACAACTACCACCCAATGAGACAAAACTATAACATGAAGAAACATTGAGGTCTCTTGCATTTGTATGCACTAGATGAGTTGATATGATGGCACTAGAAGACCTCTCAGACCCTTTGCAAGCTTCTACAATATTTATTCTGCAACAACGAGTTCATATTTACAATAAGACTGCCTAGAAATCAAGGTGGTGGGGTTTAGGGCCTTCTGCAAGCACTTTACTTTCTTAGCGTTTGTTCATGAAGAATAGGAGCTTGACCCAAAGACCAATTCCATGAATCTCAAGCCCATTGGGGTCCCCATACCTGGTGAAGAGATCAGGGGCCATCTCTCTATATTTTGTACAGAACAAACATTTAGGCATGACCCTTGCAAGGCTGCTAAAGGACTTGATGAAGTAGAAATTGAATATCTTGCCATTTTTGGACCTGTGGAAACTCTCTGAACGTTGAAAAGGCCCGAGGAAGGTGGAGAGTCACTTCTCATATGTCACTCTTGAAGATGACCATACAAGTGTTTAGAAATGCTTGTTTGAGATCGATTTCTTGTTGAACATTGAACCTGCAAGGTCTAACTAACCTTTGACTTGCTTTGACATTAGGAATGTTAGCAAACATCTTTACATGCTTTACAAGTATCACTTGTACGTACCATACTTCATATTCATCTTGGAAATGGCTCTAGAATCGTTAAGAAGCAATTTTCAAGTGTAGAAAAGGCTAGTAAAACTAGATGACCTCGTGGAGTGGACACTTTATTTGACCAAGACCCTACAAGACCTCATATGGACTCTTGTTCACCTCCTTTGACAACTTATGCAAGAAAGAAGCTTTGAAAAGACTCCCATTAGTCACAATAGAAACATTAACATCCCCAAATACCTTAATTTCTGCTAAAAAACCTTAATTTGTCCGAGGTGACTAGAAATGGGTTTTAACTCATGATTTAGCAATGTAAGGGCATGGGTAAGCTATGAGAACCTATAAACATTTCTAGGAAAAGGGAAACATGAAACAAACTTGGATTCATAGAGATCAAAATGATGTCACATTTTGATAACATGTACCTAGAGGAGTCACGGATGACAAAAAAAACTTGGTTGATGCTTCTTCAAAGCCTATTCCTATCATTGATTGGTCTAGAAGGGAAGCAATGCCAGCAGAAGACAAAACTCAAAAGGTCAAAGAACGTAGTCTCTCTTGGCTACAAAAAAGGATACAAGAATGCTCTGCAATGAAAAATAATCAACCTCAAAGTCATGGATTGTCCAAGACTGTTCTGAAAGAGAAAGTCCCTAATCCTACAAGGTCATCAACATCTTCTGCGAAATGACTTTCATTGACAATCAACACCATAGAGACAATTGTTAATAGAAATATGTTGATCAAAGAAACCATTCCAGAGGCTACTCAACATTGTACCAATATTAAGATAAACATGGATGACGAATGAGAAAGAGTGAGCATTCCAAAAATCTCACAATCCAATTGATGTTCTTGCTAGCCCTAATTCTCATGGATTGATTACCAATACTACTCTGCAATACATGGCCTTTGAAAACAATAAGCCCCAATTGTCATCTCAGATTCTCTTAGAATCCCACAATAAGAACCTGCTCAACTTGTACTGGTCGCAGTTGAATCACCTCCTCGAGTTCAAAGCCAAATTGAAATTCATTGAACAATCCAGAGTGATCGTTTTGTCACCAATATAGAGGTATTCTATGAAGTCATCAAGAAAAGAAAAAAGAGTTGTTAAACCGATCACCATTAACTTTGAAGCAATCACATCTTTGTCAGCTCTTCCTCTTGCGAAGAAGCTCAAAGTGATTTTTGAAGTCACCAGGAATTAACAAGGAATCAGATTTGCAGAGATCACAACACCCTTTGTCGATACAAATAAAGAGGAAATGGCGATTGAAGACTATCAACTTTCTATAGTGATGCTGGAAAACATACAATGGAGGGAAAGCAAACACCCAAAAATCATTGAAGCGATCATTCAATGCATGAGAAGTACAAATCTCAAGTAACACGATACAAAGAAGAAAATCAGTAATTGGTGGCATATGTTCAACATTTTGTCAATCCAATAGGATCTTCCTTTGTCCTAGTACCTCCATCGATTGCATTGACAAATACAGACATGATTCCAGTGTCGAGAGAAATTGGGAACATGGGCAAAGTGATGAAGACATGGTCAGAAAATATGTTGGGACACGGATTGAAGCTGATCGACGACATCATGCAGATATTCAACAAGATTCAAATAGGATTGAACGTACTGATAGGATTTGAGTCAGAGTTCACTCGAGAGATATCATTAATTGAATCAATCTTCCCCAATATTCATGGCATGATCCAATCAAGTTTCTCTTCACTCATCGCTAATGGAATTTTCAAAAGTCAACATCACGGTCTTCATGTCAAATGGTCCAATGCTGTCAACTTTGGAAGATAGATGCTCAAGAATGCAAAAGTGAAACTTGATAGCATCAAAGAGAGAGGCAACAAAATTATATTCAACATCCATGAATTCATTGAATAAATCCCTTGCGATTTCTTTCATGATGAAAATCAAGTTAATTCCACAATGCAACTCAAAGGACAACTGTTAGAGTTGGTCAATAATGAATCTTTTGCATCTTCAGCTTTCAATGTTTTCTCTATTACAAAGTTCAACAAACTTCATATCCTATTTGAAGAAACAGAAAAGAAGTTGACTGAATACCATGTCAATCCTGATCTCATTTCCAAAGTGCAAATGGTATGTGAAATTTGTTTTGAAACCCAAGAAGTCCTAGAAGCAAAAGACATCAAGAAGGCACTCGAGTGTTTCAAAAATTTTGGATTCTCAAGGAACAAACACACAAAGATGTGATCTAGCCCGACAATGTGTGTTTATTCCCATACGATTGGGATAGGTGAACTGGTTGTCAATTGGTCGGATTGAATTGGATATAACACAAGTCGTGAGCAAAGCCTGGAGCCTACTCTTGTTTTGCTGGTAAATGGATCATGCAAGCAAAGTCGCAAGTTTGAAAGGGTCCGACTTTGTCTAACCATAAGTCTTTTAATAAAGTTGACTTTATTTATTAAAGTCACTTTATTTTTGTAAAGTGCTTTATTCTAAAAATAAAAGTGATGATGTAATAAATGAAAATTTTCTATTTTTCATAAAGTCACTTTTTAAGTCCTATTTTCTTGTAAAACCCTAACTAATTTTTATAACTACCTTGGGAAGTTATAAAAATGAGTTATTGGGTCATTTTAAAGGGTGACTTTTGATAGGAGAAATTTTTTTGGCAAGATAGGAAGACACGAAGTTGCATGTACAACCTCCTGAAGAATCAATAAAAAAGGATTTGTAGGACTTTGTGTTTCAAGTTTACGTGAATGAATGATATGCACGTGTATGTTATTGTGTTTTGATCCTTCCTCTTTCAATCTGCTAAAATATTATATTGTTGTTAGATAGTCGTGCATGCAAAATTTTAGTGTCGAAGTCCATTTAAATTTGCGTTAAAAGTTTTGTATTTGAGAAGCCTTGGTGAGATTGAAAACAAATTTGATAGTTGTTTTCATAAGGAAATACAGAGTTGTTGCATGTCTTTTAAGTCATTCAATTTCTTTGGTGTATGTATCTTATTTGTATGTTTAAGATGTATCTTTCCTATCTCATTTGAATGATAAAGGTTTCCTTCTTTGAAAGCTTCATTCTTAGAGTGATTGTTGCTGTTTTATGTGTTTACCCAGTGAAGATCGTCCTATTCCCTCTACGCTACTTATTTCCTTTCTCTTCTTATCACTTTCGCTTCATTTTCTTTTCTTTCCACCTTTTTGTGCTTTCAGGTTAAAAGTATGAAAACCCCTAGAAAACAATATTTTTGTTGTAAATAATTTATTTTTTCTGTTGTGTGTTTGTTTTCAATAAAGGTAGCTTTGCCTACTAATAGGAAAGGGACTCTGTTCTGTGACTGTTGACCGAAACTCCCGAATTTGTCTTTGTGACAAATTATTCAACAAGATCGGAATAGTTTGCTTTTAACCAGTGGTGTTAGAAGTGATGTTTTCTTTAACAACTCTGTTGCTGATGTGGTTATGAAAGATAACCCCTGCGTTGAACTAGACACAAACAAAGACATAACACCATTTGATGCATATTTGGGAGAGAGTATTTAAAGATTCTGGTGAAGAAGCTACTCCTTACCCATTTGGGGATTTGCTTAATCCTTTGGGTCGAAGTGTTCTATCTTCATCAGTCATCTCCCCTCCATCTGTTGAAAGTGAGGTGATTGGGAGAAATGACCTTGTATCTTTAGTCTTAGTTCCTTATGTTTCCTCGGTTTAGAGTGATCCGTTTGAACCTCAAGAATAGGCTTTTTCATTTCCTAAAGAAACACTCAGAAGAATATGTTGTCATCCTTGCTGAACCACCTAATTTTGGGGCTTCTACCCTTGGCACCTTGCCTGCTTTTGGGCCTGTTGTGTTGCCGATGATTTGGTTCCCATGGTTGTTTCTCTAGATCCTTGCAATTTGAGAAAGATTTGGCCCTGGCAGAGAAAGTTCCTCTTACTCCTTTGGACTCAAGTGGCTTTCTTCTCACTGGGAAGCCCAAAGGTGGAGTGAAGCGATTAAAATCTAAGACAAGCTCTATTTCTTTTCAAGGTCCAACCTTCGGTGAGGAATGCAAAAGAGCCAAAGGAGGGTCTCAAGGCTATCTGAAATGCTTTGGAAAGAAATCCAAGGAAAATAAGGTGCGCCAATGTCTGACTAGAATATCAAAACAAAGGAGGGCCTAAGCCTTTGGGCCAGCCAAAGTAAACCCTCCTCTTTTCTTTGTGAAGATTATTAGTTGGAATATGAAGGGTCTTGAATCTCTTGACAAAAAAGCCTATTGTTAGACAATTTAGACACCCAAGGGAGAAAATTGATTTCCTGTTGCTTCAAGAAGCTAAGGAAGTGGGCTCTAAACTTGACTCTGTTGTAAACTTTATTCGGCCAAAGTCTTCACATTTCTCTACCAATCATTGTAGAGGTAAGGGTGGGGTTTCTATTCTAATCAATCCTGAGTGTGTTGACTTTGTTGATGAGCATGGCTTGTCCTCTTGTCATAGGGTAGTGTGAATTGTCATTGAATAAGATAGCCAAGTTTTTGGCATATGTAATGTGTATGCTACGAATGACTATAGGGAGAGGACATAACTGTGGAACTGGCTTGCATCCAACTTGAAATGTATCCCTTGAATCATTGGGGGTGATTTTAATATGATTGAAGAAAGAGAAGATAAACAGGGTGGAGAGCCTCATGCTTGGAAAGGCGATGAGCTTTTCTTTTGATCTAAGTTGAAACATATTCACCATAGGTTGAAATCTTGGCGATATCTCGTTAGTTCTCGGCATTTCTCGCAGTATGATTGTCGGTCGAGAAACCTGGGGATTTCTCGCGGTATGACTGTCGGCCGAGAAGTCGGGGGATTTCTTGCGAGACAAGAATCTTGATTTTCTTGGCGATTTTCACCGATAAATCTCATTGATTTCTCAGCAAAAATTGCCGAGAAAATCCAATATCTCGACAATTGAAAAAAAGCCAATGCATTAAAAAAATTTAAAAGTTAAAAGACAATTGAAGGCAAAACATAGTAGCAAAAAATTACAGAGATTGATATTGGTTGGACGATACCGAAGAGCCTAGCAAAATTAAGAACGCTGTCTTCTCATTTTACTCCAACCTTTTTTGGACTGATGGGTTGAGCCCTCAAATCAATCATAACAACAATTTATGTGCTAGGTGTATTTCCAAGAAGGTTTCCCTTGAACAAGTTGCCTAATTGGATAGTGAGATCTCCCTAGATGAGATATTGTCTACAATTGACTCCCTTAAGTGTGATAAAGCCCCTAGGATTGATGGCTTCCTTGCTGAGTTTTACAAAGCCAATAAGGATTGGATAGCTCATGATTGTCTTAGAATGTTTAAGGAAGTTGTGAAGGTTGGCTCCCTTGGTGCAAAGATTAACAAAGGAGTTATGAAGCTTATACCTAAGGATGGTGACCAAACTCAGGTAAAAAATTGGAGACCAATAACCCTATTGAATGTCTCTTATACAATTCCTGCTAGGAGACTTTCCTCTATGCTGCCTAAGATTGTCACAGATACTCAGGCTAGTTTTCTGGAGGGTAGATTTATCCTTGATAAGCTCATCTCTAGTTGGGAAGGAATGCACTAGGTGCTAGACTCTAAACAGGATGTGGGTATGATTTTGCTAGACTTCGAAAAGGCGTAGGATAGAATTGAATGGCCGTTCATTGACATGATGCTAAAAGCCTTTGGGTTTCAAGATATATTTTGCAGAATTATTAGCGTCCTCTTTAAAGATGCTTCAATTGTGATTGAAAATAATGGCAAGCTTATAGAATCTTTTAAGCTACAATGGTCCATTAGACAAGGCCTCCCCCTGGCCCCTTTATTTGTAATCATGGTTGAAGCTTTGCACTATCTTTTGTGAAGCTTTGCTTTGGGACTCCCTATTAAGGGTCTCTCCTCGCTTGATGAGACATAACTTATCGACGTGCCATTTGCTGATGATACCACGTGTTCACTCTCTTAGAAAAGGATAACTTGCAACAGGTTGCGTCTAGACTAGATATCTATTGCTTTGCTTCTGGCTCAAAAGTTGCAATGCATAAATCATTTATTGGTTGGAAGGAAAGGCTGCCTTATTGGCATTTGGTTAGATATCTGGGCATCTCCTTTGCTCTTCTTCCTTCTTTTAAACAGATGTGGGAGTGGCTTTTTGTTAATCAATAAGAAAACTGATAAGTGGCACGGTCATCTTCTTTCCCTTTAGGGTAGAGTCCAAGTGTGCCAAAAAGTTCTTGCTTCGTACAATATCCTGCTAGTTGTTTAATAAAACTTAGATCAACCTTTTGCATAAGATCATTAGGGACTTTTTATGGTTTGATGGGAAGGGCAACCGGAAAAGACATGTAGTAACTTGGGAGATTTGTTGTAAACCCAAGAAAATTGGGGGCCTTGGTCTGAAGGACTTGAGAATCCAAGGGATTACTCTGGCAATCAAGTGGATTATCAGAGCGTTGAAAGGGGATGAACCTTGGAAAATTTTGATTAGGAACAATATTTTGAGGGGTTTCCCTAAAGGGAAGCCTAATTGAAAAGGGTTACACATCTCGAATCTTTTGACTGGTTCTTTCTCAATTCAGGTTGCGGGATCTCCCATCTTTCTTTCAATATGGAAGTTTTGGGAGTTGGTTAAGCATCTTATTATTGTTACACATGAGTTTAGTGGTTTGGGTTCAAGGTGCCAAGGGTACAGGTCCATTTGGTGGAATCTCACTATCAACATACGACCTCTTGCGTTAACTGAGGGGCGTTCTACCTATTCTTGGTTTGCTAAGGGTCTGAAGACATTTAGTGACCTTTTTGCCCAGTATGGTTGGGCTTTGTGGACAAAAATTAAGTATATGTTTCAAGTGCCATCCTCGCAACGTAGGACTTATACCCTTCTTTCAAAAGCTCTCCATAATTTTAAATCTGTTTCTATTCTTGATGATGATGATGAGTTTTGGGATAACATTAAATGGATTATTGGCCCACCTCTTAATGAATTTACCACAAAGATGTTATACAATAATCTCCCCTTTTCCAAAAGCCTCTATCTCAGTCTCAACTGCAAGTGGCATGTCTGTGATCCTCTCAACTGGATGTTTAGGTTTGATGTGATCTAGGCTTCTTGTCTTGAGCCTAAAAAGTCCTCTTTTAGATGGTTGCTCTTGCATAATAAGTTAACTTTTGGTACTGTTCTTACTAAGGTTGGTCTTAGTAAACTCTTTTGTCTTCTTTGTGGTGAGTAGGAGACCATCAATCACCTGTTCTTTAGCTGTCCTTATGCTGCTAGAGTTTGGAATTGCTACTTAAAAATTTGGTCTTGTTTTCTTGAATGTGATATCTCTTGGTTTAACATTTCTTTTGGTTATGTTTGTGCTAATAAAAAAATTCATATTTTTTCCACAAGTTTTGGTTGGTATTCTTCCCAGAGTTTCTCTGGTTTATTTGGAAGCAAAGGAATATAGAGATCTTTCAATTTAAGACTAGGGTGCTTGATAACTTCAAAGTTGAAGTTATCTCTAGTATTGTTTCTATGCAAATCTATCTTTTGTTGAAGGTTCCACAGTCTCAATTGGAACAATTTCTTAGGATGAGCATGATGAAGATTACCTCTAGCTTTTTGTTGGATACTGGTGGATACCCTAGAATGAGGCTTGCTCTGGATTGGAGGGTGTGTCATGATACAATAGCTGATATGCAAATGTCGGAATTTGATTGAGAAATAATGAAGGAGCCCTATTTTGAACAGGCAAATGGCCCTGTATCGGCTTGGGTCGGTTCCTCCAATTATGATAAAGATGGTATTGACGCTTGGGTAGCTGCTAACAAAGATATTCTTTCGACCCTACGAGCGTACAGTTCCCAGGCACATCAGGAGCAATTTAGTGTGGGCTTGGGGAGTGAAAATAGGTTGGCTTTTGCTCTTAATGTGTGTTGGAGATGGTCCTGTGTCTTCTCTCACTGTACCTGAGGGTGGGAATAATCTTGAGTCTCATGGGAATATTCTGCATTCCAATGTGGAGAAGTTGATTGAATCGAATGTTGGTGAGCTTGCAACTAGGCTAGAAAAGGTTATAGAATGGAGCTAAAGAAGAAATTGATGATCTGGGTCAGTTTGTTAATAATTTCAATTTGAAAAGTCTGCTTGAGCAGGCTGAGTATTTTAGCCCTCCTTTCAGTCTCTGTGATTTTACTTCTGGACAATAGGGACCTGTGCGTGGGAAGACTGATCAACTGGGCCCTGAGGGTGATGGTTGGAGTTTGACTAGTTTCTTTGATGGTGTTAAGATAATTGACTAAATTTTGGGGTTGTGGGTCCTTGTTGAGGGTGGTGTTTTTTTTTTGTGGTTTCTTTTTGCTGGAGCCACGATGCAGTGGCCATTTTTTATATTGTAATAATGTTAGCTTCAAACTCTTTTTCCTATTGTGTTTTTTGAGGCCTTAATGGCTGTTTGTAAGGTTGTTTCGTCTTTGGACATATAGATTTTTATAACACTTTTGCAATTAAAAAAAATGTAACTCGAAGACACTTCTATCATTCTTATAATGATATGTTTCAACAAGAACAAAATATGCAGGTTAGTGCAAGGATCTACAAAGGTTGTAGAAAGGTTCTAAGGTGATCCAAACACCTTGGGGTTATGAACAAATAAATAAAGTTGCTAAAACATATAAGAATTAGAGAATGGTTTGTACAGTGATGAAACTGCTAGAGACAACAAGGTGGTGGTTGCGGTATTGTCATTGCAGTTTTGTTTGTGTCAAGGTGGTTATACTTGTGGCATGGTGGTTGTACTTGTGTCATGGTTGTTGCATTTGTGACATGACGGTCTCATCCTGATGTCTGTGGCAGTTTGGACCAAAAAGGAGAGTAATTGATTTGCATTGTAGGGCCCAAGATGGTGTTGTGGGGGACAACCCAATAATCTAGCTAGTAAGTTATTGAGTTATAGAATTGAACATGCAATAGAAAAGAAAGTAGGAAACAATTACACATTCTAGAGATAGAAATAGCAAAACAATGTAGATAGAGATAGAAAAACAATGCTTTTCTATTCAATGAAATTGAGTAGGTATAGCACATGTGTTCAAAGGCCTAGAAAGTTTAGAATGAGAATATGTGTGATTAGGAAACTAGGAGGAAATGTTTCAGCTGATTCACCTAACTAGAAAGAGGTCTGTAACTTGTCATGTGTCGATCTTAGGGGTCGAATGGATGTATATATGCAATTACAAGAAAGGTGGTTACAAAGCATGGGTACAAAACGGTTCATCTTCTATAATTGTTGACAATTCACCTACTTTTTGATGTGTTGGTTTGTCTTCTAGGTGTGATGTGCCGACATAGCGTAAAACATTGGAGCGCAGTCTATAGTTTTTCCATGTGGCATGAAGGTTCAACACTCAATCTGACTTGTGCAAATGTCTTTGTGCCATGTGACAATTTAGGGAATGCTAATTAGGTATAGTTCCAACTGAGGATGGCTAGTTGAGGTGGCACCATTCCTAGGGGAGCCAATCAAAATTAAGTTGGAGAGAGCAATTGTTCTAGTGCTGATTTGGTGTAAGCCATTGGATCGCGCTAAAGTGGTGTTGATCTAGGGTAAGCCAATTGGCTAGTGTTTGTCTAGATGACTATATAATGTGCCCTGGGTTCGGGGAATGCTGGATGGGCAACGTGAGGGTGGTGCCGGCCACATGAGTGTCGAAGGTGCCAATTGATGCAGAGGTTGCACTGTGCTTGGCTTGTACGAAGGCATTGTTAACTGTATGTCAATCGGGTGATGTCAGTCAGATGGTGTACTAGCTGAAGGAGCCCTTTGATAATGATTTCCACTCACATTTTGTGGCGAAGTTTGGTGTCATGTTGCTTGGCATTGGTTTGCATGGGTTTGGTGCTATGAGCAAGCTTCATGTGAACAAATGATAACAAGAATATTATTATGAGGTTGTTCTCTTGAGTCACCCCTTTTGTGCTCTAATTAGTAACGACAAAAAATGGTTTCTCTGCATGTTCTTTGGTGTTTGGACTGTTTCTTCTGTCCATTCTTGTTGAGTTTGGTATTTGTACACCCTCTAAGGGTCATATATCTTCTTCTTTGTTGAAATTTTCTGGAGTTGTAGCGTGTAAGTGAAGTATAGGAATGTGTGTTGAAACAAGTTGTAAAGCATAGGAAGCTGTAAGAACATTGTTGATTTGCTTTTGGTGTTCTTGAAAGTCTTGAGCAGGCAAACCGGGTTGTACTATTTCAAGAGAGTGACAAGGGAATGCATAGACCTTAATTTGTTTGACGGCACCAACCAATCAGAACTATGGAGCTATAACTCCAGTATACAAGACAGATTCATGAAAGAATCCAGTTCTATTTCTCTGTTACAAGCTTTGTCTATAACTGTTCAATCTTTGCACATTCTCTGTGTGCTCTTTCTTCCTTTCTGCCTGACTCTTTGTGTCTGGATATATCTCTCTGTCCCTGTAAATTTTTCGTTGTGTCTGCATGCGTCTCCAATTGACACACTTTGACTCGCTCTAGTAGCTCCTTTTTGCAATTGCAACGACAGACACTTGACAATGTTCTAGATGTATATATATAGACAATGAGTCTAGGGTTTCATGTCTTCAGAATGCATTTACACTCTGACTACACCTTATTGGTTCCAGTTCCAGATCTCATTTAATGTGGCTTGGCATTTACACCTCTCGCGTCTTGATTCATGCTTCACGTCGTAATGTTCTGGTATCTTTACTATATTTGGCAACTGCTGGATTCAAGTCATAAATGCGCAGCCTTCTTAATTGTAGATTGATTGGTTGGATCAATTCAATTTCGAGCTCCATGTAGATATGTCGAGTTCATCACAAGTTTCCTCTGTTCCTCCACTTGTCCGTTAGAACATATTAAATGCAAGCCTTTGATTTCTTTCTTCGCGTCATTTCTAAGTTCTTTTGCTAACCATCGAGCTCCTTTTTGCATCTTGCTATCTCCTATATAATTGGATGGCTTTCGCGCCTTTCGATTTACTCGAACATGCTCGATCCATAATCTCCCGCTGAGTTGATAATCATCGATCACCTTGTTCCATTGTGTCCTCTTGCTCCGTTGGATCCTTCTCATCCAGATTTTCGTGTGCAAATTGATCTTTATATTGGCTTGGTTGTTAAACTTCTGCATGTTGACCTCATCTCATTTTCTTCGAGATTCATGTATTGCTTTTGCTCCTTTGATCTCTTCAGAGTTGCTCGACCTTTAACTCGCCTTGAACCTTCGACACTTTTGAAAATGCCCTACGAGACTCCACACTTCTCCTTCGACAATGTTGCAAATGACCTATATTTCTTCTGAAATATCCTTCGGAAACTTTGTAAGAGTCCATTCCATCCGAAAGTATCCTTTGGGAACTTTGTAAGTATCCTCTCCATCCAAAAGTATCCTTTGGGAATTTTGTAAGTGTCCTCTCCATCCGAAAGTATCCTTCGGGAACTTTGTAAGTGTCCACATGCCTTAGACAAATTCTTCGAGAGAATTCATCAATGCCCTTCTTTCGAAAGTGTCCTTCGGGTCTTCTATAAGTGACCTATTCAGAACTTTTGTTTGGATCACATGCCCTTTGGAGCTTTAGTGAAGTACCTTTTGGAATTTTTGTGTGGGTCACATGCCCTTCGGAACTTTGGCAAAGTAGCCTTTGGGAATTTTGTTGGGGTCACATGCCCTTCGGAACTTTTGTAAAGTACCATTTGGAAACTTTGAATGGTTCACTTACCCTTCAACATTTTGAAAAGATCCCTTCGGAACTTTTGTAAAGTACTCTTCGGAAACTTTGAACGATTCACTTACCCTTCGGCATTTTGAAAAGATCCCTTCGGAACTTTTGTAAAGTACCCTTCAAAAACTTTGAACGGTTCACTTACCCTTAGATATTTTTGAAAAGATCCATTCGGAAACTTTGAATGGTTCACTTACCCTTCAGGATTTTTGTAAAGATCCCTTCGGAACTTTTGTTCGGGACAATTTTTCCGCCAAAGACTTAGCCATTTTCCGAAAGAATTCGCCGAACCACTTTCTCTGAAAGAATTTCAAATTCCACTTATTTCCTTCGAAAACTTTGTTGCAGACATTTTGTCTGACAAAGTCTAAACCATTTTCCCGAAAGAATTCGCCGAACCACTTTCTCTGAAAGAATTCCCCAGACAAATGCAAAGGTGCAAAATCAACTATGGAAATTTAGTAGGCTTTTAGCTGAGGAACAACCTTATGCATTTGTAACATTTGCTCTACTCATACTTATGTCTTAGAACTTAGACCACAAAGAGATATATGCAAATGTTGTTAACATCCACCTGTGTACTTAGCCATATCTGTCAAGATAACCATGTGAGCAAAGACATTCATATGACTGTTCTTCTATTTTCATAGTCATTCAAAGTACAAACACAACTCCATGGGGCTTTGCAACAGGTCTGTTCAACTCAACACCTTTGTCATTAATGCATAATGGCACTTGCTACCTTTGACATCAATGACAATCCTTCATACATCAATGACTATGTCCAACATTTAGCTATTGAGGTAGGCTCATACTTCAAAAGTTGTTTGTTACTTTGGCGTGTCAAACACCTTGGCACATTTGTAAAGGATTGCATATTAGCCAAACTGGCAAAATGTTGTTGCAAAGCTCATAAGGGGATATGCTTTGTGTAGCATAAACAAGTCTAATGATATAAAGTTGGGATTGTATATGCCACTACTGGTTGTTTCCATACCATTGGGAGAGCATCTCCATGGATTTTGGAGGAGGTTTTCCTTTATGAAATAATGGACATGATTATTTATTTGTTGTTGTACACTGGTTTACTAAGTCGTGTGTTCTCATTCCATCTAAAAAGACTGTTAAAGGCAGTGATGGAGCTGATTTGTTCTTCACTAATGTTTGGGTTAATTTTGGTTTTCCTAGTTCTGTCATTTTAGACAGGGATTCAAGATTTTTTAGCATGTTTTGGATCACTTTGTGGGAGAGAATGATACAAGGTCGAAGAGATCAATTGCTTTCCATCCAAAAACATATGGTCAAACCGAAGTGGTCATATGACATTGGTACAGCCGTCGAGGGGTATATGGAAAGCTTGGGATGAATATTTAGCATATATCCAACATTCATACATTAAGGCGGTTCATTCCTCTACAAATATATCTCCTTTTGAGACATATTCTGGTTACTTACCTCCTAATCCATCATGGGACAGCCACAAAGGAAGCAAGAGCTGAATTTTGAATACAAAGCTGAAATATTTATTGAGAAGAAAAAGCAAATACACCTCCAAGTGCAAAAGAGGTTGAAGGAGTCTTAAGCTAAGTATAAAACAAGACATGATCAACATAGAGTTGAGCGTAAGTTCCAATTTGGGGACTAGGCATGCTTTTCTTAAGAAAATATAGACTCCAAGGTAAAGCAAAGAAGCTAAGAACACTTTGGCATGGTCCATTTGAGATTCTTGAACATGTAAGCACTAATACGTTTTGATAGATTTGCCTCCATACATGAAGTTATATTCTGTTGTGAATGTTAATGATTTTGTCTCTTTGAGCCTTTTAATCTAGACAAAGGAACTTTGTACCTTCTATTGGCAACCTTGCACCTAATTCCCTAGAATAGTTGGACAAGGATGCTATTTCGCAGAAGGCGGCGAGGACATCAATGAGAGGAGAGCAGGAAAATTGGAAAATGTGGTTTAAAGGACATTTTCCAAGCAAAGCCAAGTGGTATTCTAAGGAGAAATGGGGGAATTATCTCCTAATCTCTTGTGTCCTTAAGCTTTTAGGGACCAAAAGCCTCGTAATTCTGGAGGTGTGATCAGAATTGGAACATGGAAAGTCAGTAGGTTCAACTAACTAAACCATTAATCTCACTCACTAGTCAAATTGTCTAAGTATGTAACTTGAAGACACTCTTATCTTAATATGACATGTTTCAGCAAGAACAAAGTATTCAGGTAAGTTCAGGGATTTACAGATGTTGCAGAAAGGTTCTAAGGTGATCCAAACACCCTGGAGTTATGAAGAATTGAAGAAGGTTCCTAAAATAGGGAAGAATCAAAGAACAATCTACACACTGACAATTTCTAGATACAGCAGGGTGGCAATGCATTACTGTCATGGCAGTTTTGCTTTTCTTAGGGAGTTCACGCTAGTGGCATGACGGTTGCGTTTGTGGCATGTCAATTTTGTCCTGATGTTCATGGAGGTCTTTCCCAAGTCGGACAGAAAAGGAGAGGCATGAGAGATAAACAATCTCTTCATGTTCTTTGGCATTTTAATTGTTTGTTCGGTGCATTCTTCTTGGTTGACTGTTTTGGGATATCATGTAAGTGTAGTGTAGGAGCGTGTGTTGAAGCAAATTGCAAATTATAGTAAGCTATTAGAACATTGTTGATTTGTTTTCGGTGTTCTAGGAGGCCTTGAGCATGCACATTGGTTTGGACAATAGCAAGATATGGTGGCAAAAGAAGGTATATGCCTTAATCTTATGGATTTTTATGCCATTGGGTTTCTCTAGGGTATTTTCTTCTGTTATGAGCTATGTTTTTCTGTGTACAATTATTTACTTATTTTTTCATTCATGCGACTGACTACCTACATTAAATCACAACACTAAAAAAAACTCAGATCTAAGCACAATTGACTGTTTTCTTATGAAAATAGTAAGGTGACAGCAAATATAACCAAACAGTTTATTTTCATATAATATTCGATTTGTGTTGGTGAATTAGCTATGGAATGTCTATGCAAATTACAGATCACCACTGCCACCATATCTGACACAATTAATATTTTATTAAGCAAGGCATTCATATTCCATCATTGGCTGGCTATTAAATAGCCAAAAAGCTTCCTATATCTAAGCAAGCAAGCCTATCAATAACAAATAATGAGCTAGACATAGCTCAAGCAATTATGGAGCTATAAGCTAACAAATTGAATTAGGCTTTATTGTAGATTGACAAAGTCTATCTAAATAATGACCTTATTACTACCTTATATTACTAACTCTTCTAATCCTCTCCCTTAATGACTAAACTAGATATAATCCATATGATATAGTCATTATTACAATAATATGATTAAGTTCAAACATAAACTTAATAAAAAAATAAACCTGCTGCCAATGCAACAAATGTCATCAAGTGTCCCTATGCTTTCCAATTCATTTCACTGGAGTACATGGGTAAGTAGCTGCTGCAACCATCGAGTAACATAGGAAGTGGTGTCGAATGCTAGGTTTATTGGATTCTCTTTGGAGTTCTAAATAATGACCTTATTACTACCTTATATTAATAACTCTTCTAATCCTCTCCCTTAATGACTAAAGTAGATGCAATCCATATGATTTAGTCATTATTACAATAATATGATTAATTTCAAACATAAACTTAATCAGAAAATAAACCTGCTGCCAATGCAACAAATGTCATCAAGTGTCCCTATGGTTTCCAATCCATTTCACTAGAGTACATGGTTAAGTAGCCGCTGCAACCATTGAGTAACATAGAAAGTGGCATCAAATGCTAGGTTTATTGGATTCTCTTTGAAGTGTTGTCTTTGTCTTGAATGTATCATGTTTCACCTATTTGCTATTAGATTGACTAATTCCATCAAAAACTAAAATATTTATATCCAAGACAAAATGACATTGTATATGCCCTAAGGTATTTTCTTGCGTGGATTTCCAGCATGGTTGATATTTAATATTCTCCACCTTTGAAGCATTTTGGGACATACACTGCATACACCACTATTGTGTCTTATCTAAATGCCCCTACCACCTATACCAATCTTTATGGAAGACTTCCATTTAGGTTTGATTGTGGCATTCGTAAGTGTGTAAGACCTAACTACCTGCGGAACAATAGTAAGATCAAAACTTACCTTCTCATCACATTGCTCCATTTGCTTTCCTAATCTTGTAGACCTACCTTCCATTGACTTAGGAAATTCACCTTCTTGAACATCTTGCAGTGTGGTGTCACTGGTTGTTTGTGTTGGCTCCCCTGATCCTATTGTGAAGACTAAGAAACACTTCACTACCAGATCCCTCTTTGGATTTTGACTCCTCTGATATTTTCAACTCCAAGCATTGTTTAGTTTTAACACTAGAACTTGTTCCAGAAGTATTATCAGCAGGTATACATATAATATTATTTGTAGATTTACCATTATCATCAAAGAATGGTATTTTCTCATGTACATCAACATTAACGCTTACCACAATTTTGTTTGTAGATAAGATAAGATAAGATAAATATATTAATGTCCAACTAATGGCCACAAAGGTAGGTCAAGGGGATTGCAAATTACAAGAGTGTGTCAGGGACAAGTAGGAAACCAAAAAGGTCTCCACAAAACGAGAAAAGCAATGCCGAAAGAAATAGTACAAAACAGGGCAAAGAGCAACAATGCTCAAAGCCAAAGAAAGAAGCAGAAGAAATGAGCAACCCCTGAGAATCTATAAACATTGGGAATGCGAGAGTGAACCCTGAGAAAGAACTAGGAGGGGGTCCATCAAGAGTTCGATCCAACTCTCCTAGCATCCAAGGTCGATGAGAAGAAGCTCCGGATAGAAGTATGACTCGAAGAAGAAGAGGTAGGATGTTTGGTATGTCCTCCAATCCTCTATCTAGAGGGAAAAGTCCTCTGCGAAGATCTGTGGATCTAATCTATCTCCTGATGCTAGGCCTGAAATGGATTTGTTGATGAAAACTCGGGGAACTATGGAGAGTGTCTCTGGGTCGCATTGATTTGGAATGTGAGGCTGCACTAATGTCAATCTATTGCTTAGTGCCTCTCCTTGAAGGTAGCACTATGAAAAAGGAAGTGATCTGCTGGGATGGCGCTAGTCTAGTGGGCCTCTAAATAGAATAATCAGGAAGCTTAAGAGCTTCCTGTATATATAAAGACAAACATCTCTGGTCCTCATATTTGAAGAAGTCAGAAAGAGTTCGTGTCCTCCTAAATAGGCAATGAAATCTCCCCCTAATCTCATAGTATATGGGACAATGGAAGATGAAGTGTTCCTCAGACTCTGTCTCCTGGATGTTGCATAACTGACAAATCATGTTTGCTTGATCTATCTAGTGGTTTGTCTCAATCCTAAGCTTGTGAGAACCCACTCGAAACTGTCCTAATAAGATGTGAGAGAGTGCATCCAGTGGCATAATGTATACTATGGACGAATGATACCCCTGTCACTCAGCTCCAAAAAAGCGTTTTGCATAAAATGGCATCTTTGGGCGTAACCCCCCAGGAGGGTTTACCCAAGTAATATCAATAAACTATCTATAAACATCATCCCTAATAATCCAATTCAGCGCCTGTCTGGTGGGTAGATGAGTCGGTGCGTCCAAGGAGTACCTAAATGGAAGAAGGCGGTCCATCCTAATTCTCACAGACTTTAATAGATCGGAAACCCCTGTATACCAACAATGGCCACGTGTCGAGGGAGCCGAGAGGGCAAGATTATCTGAAGAATAGTAGGCTAAGTATGGATATCTGTCATGCCAACTCATGGAATCAACAAAACTCTAGATGGGATGTATGAAAGAGATCAGATAATATAGTTTCCAGTCGGAAGGGCCGTGCTCCAAACTCTGCAAGGATATTGTGTTGGGGAATTGTCTGCTTACATTTGATAATGCGGCGAAGGAGAAGTTTTTGGACCCTCTCGACAACAGCCCAATCACCCTCAAGCAAAGAGCACCCCCAAACTATAGATTCATAAATAACTGTGGGTCTGATAAGTGTATCCATGAGGGACATGTTGGCCATTTTTTGGCCCACATATAAATCTCTCGCATGGTTTGATGAAGCAATGGAACAAAGGGGGCTTAGAGAAGGATCTAAGCAAGGTTTTCAAGGGTCAGCCAGCAGTGTTCAAGGATAATCTTGCAAGCCAAAAAACTAAGTGCAAAATCTCTTTTGGCTAAGTCTTTACTTGTTCATTCTTTCGGACTCTGTATGGAGACTAAGGAAAAGATAATTCTTTCGGGCCTTTTCTAAGCTAGGTTTCATTTTCCTTTCGGGAAAATTGTTTGCACAATTTCCCGAAGGAATTTTTTCTCTTTTGGTTAAGTGTTCTTTCTTTGGGAGTTTTGTTTTCGACTAAGTGTTGGAATTCTTTCGGACAATTTGTCTGAAGGAAAGGTTCCGAAAGATTATCTCTTCAAGCAAAGTTCCCCAAATAGAAAACCCGAAGGGTCTCTTCCCTTTAGAAAAGGCATTTTCAAAAGACAAAATGTCCTAAACAAATTGTCCGAAAGAAAAGTCTATTTTCGAAGCCTAAAGGAATTGGCCCGGTGCAAATAATCCGAAGTTGAAAGGGTGAAATAGATTTCCGAAGAGTCAATCCTGTGGGAGAAAAGGCCCGAAAGAAAGTAGCCGTTGGCATTCAAAAACCGTCAAAGGGGTCTCCGGCTAAATGCAGAGACGACGCATGGCAGCATTTCGAGAGCTAGATTCGATGGCGCATAATCAATCTTACATTGAAGATCAACGGCGAGTGGAGGTCAAAGGGGTTAGCGAATCTCAAGGGCGAAAGTGTGCATGACAAGTGTCAAAGACACTTCAACTGGTAGGAGATCGATGACTCACGGGCATCCATGCACAAGTAGATCGACAGACATGCAAAAAGCCAAGGGGGTATCGATTTTAATAGAAAATATATAAGTCCAAAACAATATTAAGGAGCACGCCAGATTTTAAATGCAAAAGATCAAATCGTGTACCCTTGATGGGAACATGCAGCTACCCACAACATGGATCTCTCATCTCCAAAAAGGGAGACTTGAATGTGCGAAGGGCTCGAGGAGATTTACGGTGATATTGGAAGGTTCTTTTCATGGTCAAGCAGTTGCACGCTCTAAAGGCAAAAAAGAGTTCAAGGACATAGTGGTGGTTGTAGCTATTGATGACCCCCTCTCCGTCCTCTCACGCAATGTCCCCTCTTCTTTCATCCCTTTTTGCTATATATACAGACGTTTGAAACCTTAAAAAGGATCCCTCGATTGGTGATAGAGTTACTTTGTAAAAATTTTCTTGTAACACTCTCTTGAAGCAATACAAGGCAACTTTTTGATTTTCGTTGAAGTCAAGTGTGCATTATTGGAGTTTAACTTGCAGAATGTATGTCTTTCTCTCATCACTTGTGATTTCTCTATGCACCTCGCTTTAGTTTTCTTGGTTTCTTGCAGGTCGTGTGATGTGTTAGCCTTTGGTGTCTTTTTGAAGTGTTACAAGTTATAGTGTCTCTCTTGCAGACCTATTCCTTCCTGCCCTTCAAAGTGTATCCTCCCCTTTGACCTCCACACAACTATTCATGCTTGCAGCTTTGAAATAGGATCAGCTAGACTGTGTCTTGTTTAAGTTTAGTAATAGTCATTAAGGTTCCCAGTCTGAATGTGGATCACTCTCTATTTGGTGCATCACCTCTTTTAGCTCAGATTTCCTCTTAATGTCATCCTTCTATCCCTTTTCCTTAATCAACAGTAGATTTTAGTGTGGGAAATAAGAGTTGAAGTGAAGCATCTGAGGAACTAGCTTCATAAAAAAACCTAGAGGTTCAATCTCACTACAGGATACCCACAACGTGAGGTTGTCCCAATGCTTGTAGCTAGGAGTGAGAGATCCTGAAAAACTCTCCCACAAAGGGTGCAATTCTAGCCTACAACAGGACATCTTGGATGAGATATCCTGAAAGTGATGCCGAAAACACTGTCGTTCAAGAAGAGCTAAAGAACCATAACCTTTGTTTATCCTACACTGAAGTGCCTGCCTCAAGCGGAAACGTGGACCAGAAAATTGCACTCCCAGATAAGCATAGGAAGTGGTAATCTCAACGTCCTTTCCTCTGAAAAAGAAATGGAGGTGGGAGGTCTTCAAACCATTAAACACCATGACATTGGTTTTTCCCAAATTAACTGTCAGTTGTCGGAGTTCACAAAAGAGGCCAAGGCATCCAATTTCCACTGTAAACCCTCAGGCGAAGAAGCTAGGAGAACCGCATCATCTGCAAACAAGAGGATAGAAATCAGAACTTGGTGAAGAAGACACCCATCACTAGCCTGAATATGCTCATGAAGAAAGGTCTCTAACTCATCAATGCATATGCCAAATAAGGTTGGGGACAATGGGCAACCTTGCTTGACCCCAATGGTACTCCTGATAAAGTCGAAAATCCCATGAATTGTGCGGAGTTGACCAAGGACATTCTCGTATAAACTCATAATGGCTGCCAAGAGGGTCTCAAAAATGCCAATATTCCTAAGTTTGTGGAAAAGTGCCTCTCACGAAACAAAATCAAACGCTTTCCAGCAAACATCTAGTAATCTGTATGCCTTAGAATGTTCATTGCAGCCAGCAAACATGTATGTTTTGCTGAATGCAAAAGCAATGCTACCAAAAACATAAAAGTTACATTAGGGGTTTGCATGACAATGTTTCTTCAGGGGTAACTTTCTGCAAGGCTTTACAAGGACTTCTATTGAGGATGTAAACTTCTGTACAGTACTAAAAATGTACATTCTGGCTCTACACCACACACTGTGTCATCCCCATAATTGTCCCCTTCCTCCCTTCCATGACTCCAATGAGGTGTGGAGTGTATGGAGTAGTATACTTCCTGTGTATACCTTTTTCTTGCAGAATTCTTTGAACCATTGTGAGGCAAACTCATCTTCATTATCTGATCTGAGAGCTTTCACTTGTCTACCTATCTATTTTTATTTTAAAGCTTTCCTTGCAACACAATTAGAGAAATAATTTGAGTTTTTATTCAGAAAATGAATTCACATTTTCTAGAAAAGGCATCAACTATTAACAAAAAATGCTAAGCTCCATAAATTGTATGTGTTTCCTTTGGACCATGAAAATCTGTGTGGACTAGGTCCAATACTCCTTTGGCTTGCCATGCCTTACTAATATCACACAGATGTTGAATCTTGTTGAATCTGTTTGCCAATCTAACACCCTATACATGCATTCTGACTTTCTGGAATGGATGGAAGTCCATTAACCATGTTAGTCTTACTTGGTACATTTATATTTTCATAACTGAGGTGACCATAACTCTCAAGCCAAAGTACACTTTTGTTTTCAACTGCTTCTAGCGCATGTTATTTTTTATTTTAGGAGACACCAATTTATACAACCCCTCTTGACCAATTCCAACAACTACTTTATTATCATGAAGACTAGTAACCATGCATTTTATTTCTTGAAACTTTATGAAAAAACTAGGATTTGTTGTTATCTCACTTATAGATAGAAGATTCTTGTTCATATATGGTACATATCAAATATTCTTGAAATTGTAATTAACAAAATTGTTCAACCTTGCATAAACATCTCCACACCCTTTAACAAAGTGAGTCCAATCATCACCCAAGGAAATAGATCAGTTACTACTATTGTCTTCAATGAGATTTACATCTCTGTTTCAAATGTCAGCAATTTCTTGCCTAGCCGAGAAACTGGGCCCTATCTAGCGAGATGAGAAGCCCTGGTTTTCTCGACGATTTTCGCCGAGAAATCTCTGCGATTTTTGCTGAGAAAACCCTATTTCTCGGCTACTAAACAAACCAAAAAAATGCATTAAAAATAAAAGGTAAACAACCAGATTTGCAGAATGTTTTAGCACGTTTTTGCACAGACGAGACATTATTGCTAAGTGAAAACTGAAAAGAAAGAAACGTGTCCTCATTTCATCATTTCTCATGCATATTCAAGTTGCAAGTTCATCGCCAAACCCTACAGTTGCACTTTGCAGTGTGCACAGCCACAACGTCCGCAATTTGTAATATTCAAGTGCCAGTTTGAAGTTGAAGTTTGTAGTTTGTAACTTTGTAATATTATTTTGCAGCTTGAGAATTGACACTTCACAGTTCACAATGAGAATTGAGAATCGATTGATTGTTGACACTTCAAGTTCATAGAGAGAATCAACTGAGAATCGATTGGAATTTGGCCCATTATACTGTATTTTGCAACTCTGCTGGACTGTGCACACTGCATAGTGATAGGGCTGCTGGCAAGCTACAATATTACTATAATACTATTACTATTTGGCAAGCTACAATATACGATTGAAGCTTGAAATTTGAGATTGAGAACGAGTGAGAGCCTGGCAGCCTGCAAAACACGCACAACGTACATCGGAGTTAGATTGCAGGTGGTTTTTTTTTAATTTTAAATTCATTATCTTTCTAATTTTTAATATAAAGTTTGAAATTTGAAATTTTCTATCAAGAATCATGATCATTAAAATTTTATTTTTAGATTCCAGCTATATTTAATTTTTAAATGTAGTTATATTTAAATTTTAAATTCCAAAAGACTAAAACATATATATATATTTTTTATAGGGTTCAAGTTTGTTGTTTGAAAATAAGGTTCAAGTTTATATAGGTTACATTCATTTTTCATGTCATTTGACAATGTTTTACATTTAATTTAAGTTTATTTTATGAATTGATATGTTTTTTAAAGTTGCGGTAAAGTTTTCGAGAAATTCCCGAGATCCAAGATCTGGTTCAAATTTTGCCCTCTCGAGAAATCACTGAGAAAGAGATTTCAAACTATGATTTACTTACTAGTCTTTGTGACGTGTAGTTTCTAAATGCGCCTCAGTTAAAGTACCATGTTCTTGACTTCACTCACTGGTTATAAGACGTCACAAATGCAAAATCACTCGATGTTCCTTGTTCATCTTTGTCAACAATATTTTCATACTGTGATTGCTTTCGACTATGTTAAGTTGTATTGTCTCTTTCAACAATCTTTCTTGAAATGTCCTAACTTTATATATTAGTGACATTTTCACTATGAGTTGTTAATGCTTCTGTAAGCCTCATCACTTGTCGAATTGCTAGCATTGGACTGTTTGTTGTTGCGACTGAAGTGACATGGATTGAATGCACTCTTTGTAGAATCCAAAGTTGTTGCCTCTACATGAACTTGCCTCTGCTCCTTCTGCATGAGAAATGTTGACAACTGCTCAAAATCAAAAGTTTGTCTCTCTACAATTAGGTGCAATGACTCAACAAATGAATCACAGGATGAAGGTATACTTTGCAACACCAACACGGCCTTATCTTGATTATCCACTAGCTTTTCAATGGCAACCAGTGGATCATTGATGTCCTTCAATTGCAACAAAAACTCAAAAACATAACCACCTTACATTTTAGTAGAAACCGACAAATTCTTCAAATATAAAGCCCATCTAGCTTCAGATGCTTGATATTTTGTAGTTAAACTTTGTTAATAAAGTAAATAGTACAAAAATAATTTTAATCATAGTGAAAAGCAATAAAAAAGGACAGATCAGAAGTACACACAGATTTACATTTTAAAACTTTGAAGTGTTTCAGGGATTACCACGGGGCAAGGGTCTCTTAGTATTTTGATTAATATCAGGAATAAATCCGTAGTTACATCAATAGCCTAACCACTCTCTAGCTCCGATAACTAACAATTGTACTACTGTTCTTTCTCTGACTTCACAAGTTCCTTTTATAAAAGGAACTCATATTAGAAATTGTGGTACAAAACCATGTGTAGTACAACTGCGTGATGTACAAACACGTGTAGTGCAAAGGCATGTGCCGTATTATATGGATGCCCTGAAAACGCATCGTCAATTGCTCTATCAATGCTGGAAGAATAAAACTGACTTCACATATCAACAAAATTTTCCACAAGTTAGATGCTACAATTGCATTTTTATCCTTGGGTACTAGATTATCTGCAATCGATAGTTTTAAAAACGTTAATGTTTCCCCGTGTCTTTAATCATAGTCTTTAACATTATTTCCAGGTGGTTGTTTATTGTCTAGCACAGTGTGATCAATATTTCTATGCTTACATACTGTAAGTATTTTATGAGCCCACAGACTGAAGTTTTTACCAGTTAAATTATGTGAATCAGGCAGTAACATGTGTTTCAAACTAGCCATTTTGACTTATGTTTTTACGAAAACAATTGTTTTGGGAGAACAATAAGACTTTTTACAAAAAATCCTTCACCACTAGGTTTGTTTCCCTTAACCGGACAATGCAGCCACTTTTCAGTTCAATACACTTTTCCAGGCAAAAGATATGATATTAATTGCCCTCTAGGCACATCTAGGGCAGTTATTTAAATATTAATAAAATTTATGTATAAAAAAAACTCTACTAAATATTAACTAACATATTTAATCTTCTCTGTCCTAAATTTCTGACTTAAAAACATTATGTTAAAAAACTTGAACCTTTGCATGATATTTAAGTGCCCAACCAGACTCTGCGCATGGCCATACAGCTGCGTCCAAGCCATCATGCCATTAAAAAAAATGCTCCCTTACTGGTGTGCCCTTCTCCGACACACTGGCACATTTAGATCAGCAAAAACATTTGTATTTTAGAACTTTTTGGGTGCTTTCAGTTCAAATCCTTCACTCGCACACTAGGTAAAGTTGTGCCCAATAGAAGTAAAAATGAATGCTCTAGAAAATTCACTACCAACTATCAGGCAAGGAGAGAAATTAATAAATCACTCCTGGGAAACAAAACTAGTGGCTAGTTGTGGCAACCAAGCATCCAATGCCTTCTGGATCAGCCACCATGCAATTTCACCCTCCCAGCCACGTCCAACTTGAAAGGAAAAGGATCGCCTAGCCTGTTTCCACTCCAGGCTGCCATGTTTAGCTTAGAAAGCATATGTTCATGCTATAAATGTTTCAGAATTCACGTTGGGCTATGAGAAAGGTTGCACTTCCTATAGGCTGCTTGCAATGCCTCAATAGCAGCTCCTGCTTCAGATCATATGTGCCACTCTTCTGGTGTTTTTTGCTTCATGCCTACTGCAAAAAAAATGATCGTGCTTCTTCCAATTGCACCCTCTTCTTTTATGACAAAAGAGTATAAATTGAATTATCTTGCCTCTTTCCTTAGGTGATTCTACATGCATGTAATGCCTAGGCTTTGTGCTTTACTTCTCATAACACGCCAGCTCTTTCTTTTCTATAGTTGTGCTACTCACTCTTTGCTTACACCCTTCCTCTCACCAATTGGATTCCCTCTACACCATCTACAGGGTTATCAAGGAAAACTAATTTCATATACCTCTAGGTAAATTACACAGGCTTGCTTACAGGGTCTTCAATATCAAAGCTATGATACCATAATATTTTATTAAGCAAGCCATTCATATTACATTGTTAGATGGCTACTATATAACAAAAGAGCTTCTACATCTAAGCAAGCAGGGCTATCAATAATAACTAATGAAATAGACATAGCTCAAGTAGCTATGGAGGTACAAGCTAACAAATAGCCGTGAATAAGGGTTTATTGCAGGTTGACAAAGTCTATCTAACTAATGACCTTATTACTACTTTATATTACTAACTTATTATAATTATTATTTTATTATTTTTGTGTGATTGTACATTTCTTCTGCATCCCTCTGCCCTGAAATGTCCTGAAGGTTGTTAGAGGGAGAGGGACAGGTCCCGGCATAATTTTGAGTAGAAGGGAGAAAATAACACATTTTGAGAGTCTAATCAAGTCAAATAAGAGAAAAGATCATCACGATCATAAAGTTATCCTAAGACATATCCCAAAACTAGTCTCCTAGGATCAGAATAAGGGTTGAATGGCACCTGTTTTAGAAGTGGTTAAGGATGTGTTCAAGATATAGAAGGATAAGGCTCCAAGCTTGAGCAACTTTATTCTAGGTTTCTTCTATGTTTTGGACATAGTACGGAAAGAGGTGACTGCACTACTGAATGAATCCAAAAAAGCTGCAAAAATGCTTCTTGACTGGACTTTCTCACTCTCATTCCGAAGGTACAAGACCTAGTGGCTTCTGCTGATTTCTATCACATTCACTTTGTAACACTATGCTTACAATTATTACGAATGAAATAGCAAAAAGAGTGAATCCCCTTCTCTCTCATATTATTTCACAAGTGCAAGACGACTTTGTTAAAGATAAATAAATTCTTGATGGAATCATTGTAATTCATTAACTATTGCACTCTCTCTGGGCAAAAGAAAAAGAATATGACTATCAAATTGGACATAAGTAAAGCTCATGATTGCATCTATTGGCACTTCCTAAGAGGGGTACTAGCTTCATTTGGTTTTTCCGAGGTATGGTATGAATGGAGCTGTTTTTGCGTCATAGGCTGACGAATATCAGTCTTAGTTAATGGCATTGCAACAATATTTTTCCAAGGCTCTAGGGGTATGCAGCTTTGGGATCCTATCTCCCCTTATCTCATTGTGGTGTTTTCTAAGGCTTTGGGTAAAACTTCGTTTGCTGCTTTGAGGAATAGTAGGATTAAAGGGCTAGAGATAACATGGAACATGGATCTAGTGTCTCATCTGTAGTTTGTGAATGGCACATTGCTCTTTGGCAAGGCATAGTTGGAAGAGGCCAAAGCAATAAAAAATGATCTAGGTGAGTATTCCTGTGTCTCTAGATAGTTTATTAATGCTGATAAACCCAAAGTTTTATTTTTAATACAAGTTCAAGAAGACAACAAAGTTTGGCCGAAAGCTCAATCTTGGGATTGGAAAACTCCCATGTAAATACTTGGGCATACTCCTCTTCATTAGAGCAATTAGTTTGAAGTTGGGGGATTTACTATCTAAAGTTGAGTAGAAGTTGCCTTCCTAGAGAGGCAAATGGATTAAAATCAATCTTACAAGCTCTCCCTATTTATATGTGTTGACCCACAAATTTGTATTTATAAGGAAATCCAAATAAAGACCAAGCTTAAGATTTGTGTGTGAGAAACACTTCTTCATACTAAGGAGTCTTGCAATTCACTAAGGAAGAAGATGCAAAGGCATGAAAACAATGCACATGAAAGTTGAGGGCTTAGAGAAAGCATAGTTTTGGAGACATAATGCCAGGCGGGAAAGAAACATAAAATGTATCACAAGAAATAACAGATCCAACAGGTGGCAAGCACCAAGAGGACGATCACACAAATGTGTCGTGATCGATCCTTGATAGAAAGATATTTGATGGAATATGCATGGATGCTTGGCAGGTTGGATAGATGGGAGTTGAGTCAGTGCTAATTGGTAGGGGTCAAGGGGTTCGTGAAACCTATAAATAGAACTCTCAACCTCTCACTTGACATCTTGAAGGGTCAAGGGGTTCGAGAGTTGGTTATACCTTTTGCAAAGTAAAGGCAAAGGGAAGATCAAGCTTAGGGTTTTGTAGAATATAGTGAGTTGTGGAAGGCAATTGTAATCATTATAGATGTTTGTAGTTTGAATGCTTATGAACGTTGCTTTAATGGAGTTCCTCTACATGTGCTTGTACATTTTAATCGAGTGTTGAATGTTAATGAAAGGAAGTGTTATTGTCACATGATGTGTTTACTTTGCTTTAGTAATTGCCAGGGTTTGTATGTGTTCTCTTTATGCATGATCCTTATCTTCATTTTTTTTTGATAATTGAGGAGTCGTGACTCAAATTGCTAATTGACCATCACGCCAATGACCTCTGCCCTCATAGCAACCGCTGAGTAGATGCCCTATATCTCGGACATGTGGCCTTGTAATATCCCCAAATTTATGATAAAATAACGTAATTAATTTAATTAATTTAAGTTGTCCAAAAATTAATATTACTTCAAAAGGATGACTTTAATTAATTAATTTCAATTAATATGGAAATAAAATATTAAATAAGTTAGCTTCTTCTAGAAGTTTCCTGGAAGCCTTTAAAAGAAGGGGAGGGCAAAGCATTTGAAATATCTTTTGTTGCTAAAATATTTTGAGTATTGTGAAGCTTGAATCTGTGATTCAGCTAAAATCTCTGAGGACGCAAACCTTCAGCAGATTAGAGAAGAGTTGGACAAAAACCCAACGCTTTTCAGTGGTGGATTCGTGACGGAATTCAGATTGTGCTTATTGATCAGATCTGGGGCTTCAGAGGTCATTCACTGGGTATATCAGGTGTTCAGCATATGCAGAGGTTTCCAGGTATTTATTCATTAGATTTGATTTAAGATTTATATATATATATCTTCAGATCAGGTGCTGTACGGAATCCACACAGATTGGTACCAGGCCGTACCAATGGATTCAAAAAAGTGAAGTAGGGCACAGTTTGCAGTTGCAGGCCGCAGGGTAGTACAGAGGCCGACATCGGCAGATTAGTGACCGACATCCGCTGGTAGACCGACATCGGCCGATCTATGACCGACATCGGCAAGAAGACAGTCAGGCAGGCAGAGATCAGACACAGGAAACCGACGACGGCAGTGTATCGACCGACGTCGGCAGAATAATCGACGTCGGCGACTGTGTTTTTTGGACACAGCAGCCCGAGCCACACAGATCCAGGTTTTTTTATTCCAGTTTGCTAGTTTGCTAGAATAATTTGGTTCTGAGATCACATTTGTATTGTTTTATGAGATCTGGATTGTATTCGCAATTGCATTCAGATTTATATCATTGTCTTGTTTTATCATTGGATATGGTTGTTCCATTTGACTAAATGCCTGCAAGTAGTTGAAATCAGTTTTGAAAGGAACTTGCATCCAAATTTAGTTTGGGATCTTTCAGTGGTATCAGAGCCTTGATTCTGCCAGCCTGTTGGGATTTCGCATTGCATGTTAGTTTTTAGCAATACAGGGTCGATTTTTGCTCTTTCATATTAGTTTCAGTTGGTTAGCTTGGTAGTTCATTATGGCAAAATGGTTAAGAGATATAACCCTGTGGAAAGAATGTGAACAGTCACAACAAAAATTTAAGCTTCAATTGCAGCAGTTCAATGATTCTATGTCAAGGAAATTTGGACATGCTAGTGGATCATCATCTTCTTCTAGAAAGGATCCATTGCCACTAGACAGAAAAACGGAAGTCATTAGCATACTTGAGGAGTATAATACTCTTCCTCAATATGTTAGGGAGAACTTCCCTTTCAAAGATTACATTGACATGCATCCGAAAATTTGTCATAAGACTGAGCTTGCAACAAAGGAATACCATGCCATAGTTGATGATATGTTTTCATGTGAGAAAGAAGATTTGTGTCAACCTATCCATGTTTATGATAAAAACACCATAATGGATCAGTCACTTGCAGGGTATGCAGTAGAAAGGCATGAAGATGTGTTATCATTTGAGTTGCAGCCTAGGAAAAACAAAAATCAGTCATCATGTGGGAATCCTAAAGAAGAAATAACTCTAGAGACACATAGCACACCGGATTGCATGGTTGACCCAGATAGTGATTCCAGTACAGTTGGTCCAGATGAAGTTACAACAGTTGAGGATACTGTCATGTTTGAGGATAGTACAGTTGATCAAGAGGTGAGCATTCATGACTTTGCTGAGAGAGAGTATCAGGCACAGTTAGAAGCTTCGACACATGAGGTTGTATCAGGAATCAGTTGTGATGTTGGTGAGCTAGCAGTTGGTTTGGTTCCTGTTTATGATACTACTCCTTTGGAGGTGTCTTCGAAGGTAGTAGTTGGTTCGGGCTTGGTTAGTGATCAGTTGTAGTTAGTTTCTTCTAGATTGCAGTCTGAGCCACTGATTGAGAGTGGTGCATTTTATCGACATTACACTATAAGTGCTTGTCATCAGTTATGGGATGGTTTGATACCATGGGATGAGAAGTTGGGTGGTATCAAACGGATTTCACAGCTTAGCATTCAGATGGGGGATTTGGAGAGTATGATAATCAGAGTAGCGCAGCGGTCTTTTGTGAGGACTAAGGTATGTGATGTTGAGTTTGTTAATTACATATTGAGAATTATCGCATTACTCTCTAGGAGAAATAAGGAGAAATTATTCACAGATACTTTGCAGCATAGTGTTTCAGATAGTAGAGTTTGCAAATTTTTGAGAATGATATGGGATCCTGGTAGTTGGTGTTGGGTATCAGGGGTGAATTGCTTGAGGACAAGCAATCTCCAGGAAGGGAGGACTGTAATATCCCCAAATTTATGATAAAATAACTTAATTAATTTAAGTTGTCCAAAAATTAATATTACTTCAAAAGGATGACTTTAATTAATTAATTTTAATTAATATGGAAATAAAATATTAAATAAGTTAGCTTCTTCTAGAAGTTTCCTGGAAGCCTTTAAAAGAAGGGGAGGGCAAAGCATTTGAAATATCTTTTGTTGCTAAAATATTCTGAGTATTGTGAAGCTTGAATTTGTGATTCAGCTAAAATCTCTGAGGACGCAAACTTTCAGCAGATTGGAGAAGAGTTGGACGAAAACCCAGCACTTTTCAGGTGTGGATTCGTGACGGAATTCAGATTGTGCTTATTGATCAGATCTGGGGCTTCAGAGGTCATTCACTGGGTATATCAGGTGTTCAGCATATGCAGAGGTTTCCAGGTATTTATTCATTAGATTTGATTTAAGATTTATATATATATATCTTCAGATCAGGTGCTGTATGGAATCCGCACAGATCGATACCAGGCCGTACCAGCGGATTCAAAAAAGTGAAGCAGGGCACAGTTTGCAGTTGCAGGCCGCAGAGTAGTACAGAGGTTGACATCGGCAGATAAGTGACCGACATCGGCTGGTAGACCGACATCGGCCGATCTATGACCGACATCGGCAGGAAGACAGTCAGGCAGGCAGAGATCAGACACAGGAAACCGACGACGGCAGTGTATCGACCGACGTCGGCAGAATAACCGACGTCGGCGACTGTGTTTTTTGGACACAGCAGCCCGAGCCACATAGATCCAGGTTTTTTTATTCTAGTTTGCTAGAATAATTTGGTTTTGAGATCACATTTGTATTGTTTTATGAGATCTGGACTGTATTCGCAATTGCATTCAGATTTATATCATTGTCTTGTTTTATCATTGGATATGGTTGTTCCATTTGACTAAATGCCTGCAAGTAGTTGAAATCAGTTTTGAAAGGAATTTGCATCCAAATTTAGTTTGGGATCTTTCAGGCCTATCCCGCTCCCATGTCGCTTTTGACTCTGACTCGAACTCGAGACCTGGGCATTCTAAGAAGTTGACCCCATCCATCTGAGCCAAGACATGGGGCTATCTTCATAATTCTTTATATCCGTGGGGTTCTTGATGTTATCTTATTGTGCCTTAGGTGAGTGCTTGAGTCCTCGAACTTAGGTGATATGTCAGATGCTGTCATGTCCCCAATTTCTGCCCTTCCTTAGTGACAACATTTCTAGCAGGGTTGGTCTATTATCTAGTTCCCATAGGCCAGCAGAGCGTAGAGGGAACCAACCCAGGGGCTTTGAGAGTCATGCATGAGCCTCCCAGGTAGTTTGGAGCAGTAGACAACAGTTTCCTACAATTTAGGAGGGATTCCTAATTTGTAGGGATTGACTAGGAGTGGTCTAGGAGGTATTTGGAGACCTCGGTGAACGTTTTGGAGACTTAGAGTGCATCTCCTATTTTTTAGGAGGCATTCCTATTTTTTAGGAGGAACTACCAGTTCGGTGATAGTTCTCTCAGAGGTGCACACAGTAGGGGAGAGTCATTGGGACTCAATTTTGGTTATGCAGTGTTGGGGACTTGGTGTTCTGGCAGTTATTGATTAGTTGGGAGACATTCCTTGTTTTTAAGAGGCAGTTCCTACATTTATGGGGGTTATTCCTACTTTTTAGGAGGTATGATCATGCCCAGGGTTGGGACTCCATGAGATTACTCTTTGGGTTCAGTTTTAGAGGGATAGGGCTTGTTTCCTAGATTTTAGGAGCATTCCTAGATTTTAGGGATGAGACTGCCAGTGGATCCTTGATTTCTGACTTCAGTCACAGACAGGTGACAGGATGATTTGTTGGTTCGTGATGTCAGTTGGACATTTTGTGGCTACTTGGGTTATATTTTTAATATTTCCTAAGTTTTCGTCTTTATATTTAAATAAGACTAAGTTGTTAGCCATTTTGGAGTAATAAGGGGTTTTTGGCCTCATCTGAATGCGCACCCTATGGTATGATAGCTTGTTGGAAAGGTCTCGAAATTCTCTAAATCTTTCTCTTTGGTCTCAGGGCAATTCAGTGAACGGATTTCTATCTATGAAGAAAAAGGTCATTTTCTAGTAACATGACCACTTTAAAATAAGAAATTATAACACCTTCACTTCACAACGCCACTTGGAGACACTTAGGGTTCGCTTTGGAATTGAGAGGGATTATAAGGAGATGGAAGCTTCATTGTTTGATTATCTTTGAACATATTATATTTCTTTTGGAGAAGAGCGCTTTGGAGGCGTTTTAGCATTGGGACGCCAAACCCCAACTGCTGGCCTGTTGGGACGTAGCCCCCATACAGTGGTTTGTGGAGTATTCAGGTTTGTTGGGAGGTTTTCTTCTATATTCCTTTGGTAGGCGTTGGACGTTTGGACAGAACTCAGCAAATATAAAGGGGCGACTTCAGGTTGTGAGGGCTTTTGATAGTACGGCTGTACCTAGCTGCCTCTATAAACCGTACGGCTGTACTTGACAGCCATTTCTTATTACAACAGCGCATCATCAAGGGATTCCTTCAGCTGTCCGCCATTCTTTGTCTGGTCTAGATTATCTTCAGCGATTCAGGTTGGCTGTTTGTCACTGTAATTTACCTGAATTATTGAGAATCCATAATTGGTACTTTATTTGAATATATATCTAGCAATTCTGCCCATACGAAATTGGATTTGATTGTACTTAGGTTTAATTCCATAAGTTATTTATGTTATTGCATTACAATCATTTACTTGTTGCAAAAATCCATCAAAACTCAAAAACAAAAGAAAACATTCAGAAAAAAGAAAAACAAACATACCCTTCTGCAAATTTCTGTTTATTACGGAAAGAAAATATCCAGAAATAAGGAAACACAATTCCAGATTACAAAATTACAGCAGATCTACAGAAGGGATCCATTAGGGATCTTTCAGATGCCATGAGTATATTTTTTGTGCATGATTTGGCCTACACAAGGGTAAGAGATATCAAGAAAAAGCACAACATTTGGCAAACACCAAGAGAACAATCACACAAATGTGTCGGGATCGATCCTTGGTAGAAGGATATTTTTTGTAATATGCATGGATGCTTGGTAGGTTGGATAGATGGGAGTTCGAGAGTTAATTATACCTTTTGCAAAGTAAAGGCAAAGTGAAGATCAAGCTTAGGGTTTTGTAGAATATAGTGAGTTGTGAAAGGCAATTGTAATCATTATAGATGTTTGTAGTTCAAATGCATATGAGCATTGCTTTAATGGTGTTCATATACATTGGCTTGTACATTTTAAACAAGTGTTGAATGTTAATGAAAGGAAGTGTTATTATGACATGACATGTTATTTTCTTTGGTTTAGTATTTGCTAGGGTTTGTATATGTTTTTTTATGCATGCTCATCTTCATAATTTTTTTTTTGATAATTGAGTACTCAAGACTTGAATTGCTGATTGACCATTGCACCAATGACCTTTGCCCTTACGACAACCGTTGAGTAGACCCCCAATACCTCGGACAACGTGTGGCCTACCCCTACTCCCATGCCACGTTTGAGTCCAACTCGAACTCGAGACTTGGGCATCCTAAGACGTTGACCCCATCCACATGAGCCAAGATGTGGGGTTATCTTCATAATTGTTTATACTAGTGGGATTCTTGATATTATCTTGTTGTGCCTTAGGTGAGTGCTTGAATCCTCGAGCTTAGGTGATATGTCGGTGCTGTGAGTATTTGTCTATCCGTTGCACATGAATTGGCTTTTCAAGGCTAAGAGAGATCAAGAAAAAGCACAACATTTTGGTTTTGTTGCTAGGGCCCCATTTGTAGAGTGTGGAGATCAGGTGTGTGGAGTATTTTTGTTGGAGATTTGTTTTTTATTGAAACCCTAGCCATGGTTGGCTAAGTTTTGTGCTGCGTTAGGGCTAGGTATAGAGATGGATTACAAAGATGGTTAGATCAAGCATTGTTAAAAAAAATCAAGAAAAATGCATAAGAACAGAACACTTTAAGCCAATCTATTCAAATGGGGTTTTGCAAATGATAATTAAGAGCAAATGAAAGAAAACACATATACATCACCTTCCTAAGAGCATCCCACCATCCAAATGCGGCTCAAAACATGATTTTCCCCTTGATTTGGTGCTCAAGTCTTCAAAAATGATGCAAGGCCAAGCTCTTTCATCATCTTTTGCTCACCAATGAAACTAGGTTCATGATATGAATATCAATGTTGTGCCTATCTTGAAGCTATCTTATTGCAAATTGAGTATAATTAACAACATACACAAATGGCATGTGGAGAGAATTCTGCATAATAAGTTTACACAAATGAAGCTTAATCAAAGTGGTCTTGGCCCTCCTATTTATAGATTTTCCAAATTGATCAGGATCAACCATGACCGTCCATCTTGAGATCAAAATCTGTGGCCATGAATTAATCCAACATTGCATAATTAATCCATAAATATCCTCATAAATATTTGGAAGGGGCATTAAAGAGGCATGGGAGGCCATAATCTTGATATTTGTTGCATTTATGGTTTATGGATGCCACCCCACAAATGATATAATTTGATGATGCAGATAATAGGAATCAATTTCTACCAAAGAAATATTCAATAACTTCAATGGAATTCTTAAGTTCATAATTTGGTTTAATTTGTCTAAGTAATATTAATTAAATTTTAAGCAATTCTTTGGAAATTGGTTGCATTCAATTAATCAAACTGGTCAAAATGTCATATTACTGGGTCGTAATTTGACTGGAGAGGAATTAGAAGGCGATGTTAGTTTCGTACGACCATTATCCCATTTAGGATGTCAACATTAAATAACACATGCACGTGTCATGTGCTTCCGAATTAGAAGAAAAGAGCAATCTAGAGCACCAAAATGCGTTTTCGTCGCTTTGACTTGAAATGATTTGAGAAAAGTTAATAATCACATAAAATGCATTGCCCCATTTAGGGATACATTAGCCTAAATTGGCACTTGTATATGACAAGCTCGAACCATTTAGCGTGTTTAAGTGATTTTGTCCTAATTTGTGCGTTTTCACAAATTTCGAGTAAGATTGACAATTTCAACATAATGATGTTAGGAATTGGATGCCTACACTAGGCATGGGTGAACTAGAGGAGAGATTGATAACGCAAGGAAAGGGAGGATGGATGACTATGTGGAGAGGGAAAAGAGATTGCAAATTATGGACCTCGCTGGGAAGGGGGAACTAAATCATTACAATATCGTGAGGACCCACATAGAATGGGAAGGGCACATGATTAGTTCACAAGGAGAAGATCGTCACTCTAGGGCAGAAGAGATGGTGCACAATAGAGAACCCCTAGGATAAGAGTCAATTTATGAAGAAGGATGCATATCCAAAAGGTAGGGGACAATGACATGCAAGCCTAGAAGGTCTTAAATCTAAGTTTGCCTATAGTAGATGCGTGTATGCATCCAATTTGTTAAGAGTTTTTTGAGCTAACGTGATATTGTTATACTGAGTGGATTGTGGGGGATCATTGGATTGCATACACTAAGAGTTTGTAAAAGTGATCACGACAATGAATGGGGACCGATATGCAGGGTTTGTTACTCAGTGAGAATGTCGTTGGAGGGCGACCAACAATTGCCACACAATGGAGCATAGGACAAACAATTAGTGGAAGTGGAAGCACAACTATTGGAAGTTATATAAAAGTACAACCATTTGCACAATCATTGGCAATCTACTATATGTCGATGAAGGTGTATGTAGAAGTACAACCACCTGCACAACCGACAATCTACTATATGTCGATGAGGGTGATAGAGTATTATGGAATTGAAGATGTTGCAGATCACATTCATATGTGTGAGATCGCATGTCTCGCAAAGGGAGCGTCTACATTGGAGAGAAAATTGAGTCAGTTTGCCACGACACTAATGGATCATGCACATACGTGGTACATAAATTTTGATTCGAGTCAAAATGTGGTGGACTTCAAGTAGCTCAAGACTGTGTTCTTGAGGGATTTCCACATCCTGGAGTTCGAGCTGTAAAGTATTTTTGATCTGAAGGAGATCAAGCAAGATGCTACTGAGAGCCTACACACACATGATGCATGGTTTAAGACATTGATACACCCATTGTAGCATGCACAATGGTTTTTGGAGGACTGTTGTTGGTGTTTTGAAGACAATTGGCAATGAAATCTTTTGACGATGCATGAGCAACATTGGATGATGCTCTTTAAATGGAAGTTGCGGGGAACTTTGATACATGAATGAGTTACTTTTGGAGGCTCAAATTTCAAAGATAGCTATATAGATCCAAACGTTGTTTGCAAACAATGCACAAGATTTGTAGAACGGACTATAGTGCACAAATTGTGAGACGGAGGGCCATACAAAGAACAATTGCATGTGCAGAAAGGTGCAAGTTGTCATTGCTTGCTATGAAGTGTGCTAGGAGCGACAAAAAATGGGGAATTGTCCGCTTGTTCAGAAGGCCAAGCAAGCCAAAGTAATGTGAAAACTGTTGAGTCATTGATGAGATAAGGTGTGTACAAAAAATGGGGGTTTAATCATATGCAACAGAATAATTTTGCACAAAATCCACCACCTCAATTAGGAAGGAGCTATGGTGGTGGGAATACTAGTTGGCAAGGTGACGTAAGAGGTGGAGGAAGGTTTCAAGGAACCTGTTTTATGTGTGGAGCAACAAATCATTAAAAAGGGAATGACGAAGTTCCTTACTTGTGCTCATTGTAGTCAAAGGCACAAGCTGAAGGATTTCTTGGATATTCGGTAGATCTTGTAGAAGGACATGATGGCGAAAGGCGTGAAAAAGATCTGAATTGCATAGTATGGAGGTAATGGGCAGTGAAGGAAGCTACGCAAAAAGCAGGCACATGCCCAAAGGTGAACATGACAATGAGAGGGGGAGTAGGTCCTCAGGTGATGAAGATCCTAGTTCCACAAAAGGATGCACTGCACAAGCAATGAATAGCTTTGTTGGAGTACTCAGATGCATCGGGAGATAAGAGGTTGTTGGCTGATACGAAGGACATTGTGCAAAGTCTTTAGGAAGAGTTGCGCATGGCCAAGGAAATCAATGCGAAGATGAGAGAAAGTCATCAATGCAAAGGTTCCAATGACAAATGGTGGAGATCATGGATTTCTTTTCCATGTTGAAGAAATAGGGTATGTTGTCGTTGTTAAAAGACTTGCTGAGGACTAGTATGGCCCTGAAAAAATGAAGGAAGTTCATGTTTTAAGAAATGAGCTAGATGACTAGGGGTTGACCCTAGATGCTTTTGTGAATGATTGGGAGTTGTACAACATCTTGATTGATACAGGCGCAAAAGTGAATCTTTTGACACTTGATGTGTGGTAGAAAATGGGGAGTCTTAGGTTGACACCTCCAACTAATGTGTTGTTTGTTGGAAATTTTGTCATTGATGTCAAAAGGTCTAGCATTGGTGATAAAGGCTCCATTGTATTTAATGATGTTTTTAATATTCATATCTTGGCTAATGTGTGTTAATATTTATTTAATATTAACAAATTTGGTTGCATATAAGTCAAAAGAGGGCCCATAGAGAAGTCAAAGAGTCACAAGGTAAAGACAAAAGAGGAATGGGACACATTTTCTCATGAAGAGTCGTCTTGAGGAATTCCAAGAGTCACCATGTGAAGACAAAAGAGGGTATGGTGCATTTTTTCATGAAGGGACACTTTAAGGAATACAAAAAGTCACCAAGATAAAGACAAAAGAGGAAAGGACACATTTGCTTATGAAGGGTCACCATATGACTTTTCAAATGCAAGGATACGAAAGGTCATGTAAGTTTGGCACCATTTTCCATGAGGATTGAAGGGTCACAAAGGGTGAATGCCAAAGGTCATTTGGAAAGCTATAAATAAAGGCTTGAGAAGCCCTTTATAGTATGCAAGAGAGTGTATGGTTTGTATTTGTTTTCGAAGAGAGAAAAGCAGGAGATATTGTAGAGTTCTATTATTTGTTGAGTAAGCAACATTGAGAGATAGTTGTGTTTTATACACGAGAGGTTGGTGCTCACAAATAGTTGTTGTGTTGGTGCTCGGCAAAGGGGTTGGTGCTCCTGCAAGTTGGTGCTTGCGAACTTTGTAATTTGAGTTGGTGCTCATTCATATACTTGAGATTGTTCTCCGTGGTTTTCCCCACTATGGTTTTCATCGTAAAAATCTGATGTCTCTCTCTCTCTCTCTCTTGTGTGTGGTACATATTATTGTTTCAATTTTATTGCATATCTTGAATGTGTGGTTAAGTGGTTAAAGAAGAGGAATTTGATTAAGTAAAAGATATATAATATACTGATTCACCCCCTCCTTCTCAGTATATTTCGTGCTTAACATTGTTTAGGGTGGGCAACTCAAAGTTGGGAAGTTTGGGAATCCTAAAGAATGCAATGTTGATCATAATGTGAGCATGGTTTAAAGCTGACTTTGAGGTGTTTGAGTTGGCAGAAGTAGACAAAAACTGGACTTTACTTGGAAGGCCATGATGTTATGAAACTAAGGTGGATATGCGCTTCAAACATCACTACATGAGTTTCAAGAATGAGACATAGAGATTGGTGATTCCATTGGGATGGCAATCATGGGCCATCATATGTGGAGAGTGTGGATGCTGAAGAGGAGATCAATCATATCTACAACATTACCTCAGAAGGTAAGGAATACTTGAACCCACAAGATGGTGGGTTCTTAGTTTGAAAGGTTGTGCGTCAATCTCGAATACAACTAATCATACATGCAGAAGATGGCTAGAGGAAAAATATGAAGTGATTGGAAGGTTGTGTGCACATGTGAAGTATGGGGTTATCAGCCCTATCAGGAGTGAATTGTTCAGGTGTGGACCTAAGAAGACAAGGCCAACAATGGTCAGAAAGTTGATGAAGAAGTGGGTTCCAAAGGTTACTCGTGTATCTAAGAGGGTGTAGGCCTAGCAGGGGAAGATTGGGGAAGCTACCCCAATATGATGGCACAACCAACACACGTGCATGTGCAGGATCTAGAGGCATGTCTGCCCAAAGAGGTAGATCGAATTGTAGCATTTGTATACACATTGTGTAGTACTCTTGCACGATGGTGGGCAACACACCGACCTTACTTACCAAGATGAATGGCTTGCAAAGAAGCTTTTTGCATATGATTTGGGTGCAATAATGAGAAAAGCTTTTTGACATTGTACTTAGGGGAAATTGACCCTACAAAGCAGTTAGATAGATGTGAAAAGGAATGGACAACTTGAGTGGCCATTCTTCCTCTATGTTTGTGGGTACATGTGTTCTTTGGCACATTGAACTCGTGGGCACATGCATGGTATATATTCAACGAGATAGAAAGGGGGACTGCGGACTAGGACAATGTAGAGGAGGATTGCATGGATACCATCACGTTCGGGTTATTGGATGAAAAGTTTAATGTGCCATTAGTCATGTATGTTGCAATGTTAAAAATTGATGCGCAAATGGAGAACATGTTTAGGGAGATGAGTCATGAAGAGGATTATGGAAATGTAGGATTGTTTGAAGAGGGGAAGTGCTCAAACAACAATCAGTAAACAAGTATAAGTACTTGCAAGACTTGGAAGATGCACAAGTTTAGAAACCAAGTCACGAGAAATTTCTTTGCAATATTGTGGGAGGATAGATTAGATGACGAGGCAAATTTTTTGAATGTAGAGTCTATCACTATAGAAAGAATAGGTGAAGGTGCGTGGCAAGATAAGGAAAATAGTAACTGTCAGTTGTTGCCCGCAAAGGAAGAAAATGTGGGGATGGAAGAGAAGCCTCAGATGGTTACGGTTGGAAACTATTGGATGGATGTAGAGTTTGTGCAAATCGTAGAACCCATCAAGAAGATTAAGGACTTGTTTCGACAAAATTTTGATGAGATGAAATGAGTACATGGATCCTTGGAGAAAATGGCCACTCAAGTTGTGAGAGTGCGTAAAACATATGAAGAAAACGCCATATCAGATTAACTAGAACCTTTGAGCAAAAGTAAATGAAGATATAGACAAGATGCTCGAAGTTGGGTGATTTATTGAGTAGAAGAATTTGACTGGGTGAGTCCTATGGTGATAAACATTGAAAATGAACGGATTAGGATGTGTGTGGACTACCGTGTGTTGAATATGCGTGTGTAAAGGTTCTATTCCAACACCATTCATAGAGAAAGTGTTGGAAGGAGTGGTTGGCTGTGAAATTTACACCTTCAAAGATGAATTTTCAGGGTATCTCCAAGTTCAAATCACGTATGAAGACAAGTCTACGACCACTTTTGCTATGGAATGGGGGTCATTTGAGTATATTGTGATGCCATTTCGGTTGAACAATGCGCCTACTATGTTCTCACACATTGTTGTTGAAGCATTCAAGAATTTCATACACAAGTTCTTCCAATTGTATGTAGATGACTCGACTTTGTATGGATTGGTTAAGGATCACTAAGCTAATTTGCACCTGATGTTTGAGGGGTGTAGACAACTTCAGTTATCCTTGAATCCAAAGAAGTGCACATTCGCATTGCCATTTGGTACATTGTTAGAACATGCCATTTGCAAGGAGGGCATCTTAGTTGATCTTACTAAGATAGTGGTGATACTACAATTTGAAACACCAGGCATGTAGGAGGTGAGCACATTCTTGGGACATTGTAGATAGTACATGGAGTTTATTTGCAATTATGTGCATGTTGCAGGACCTTTGGAGGAGTTGCTAAAGAAAGATGGTCCATTCAAGTGGACACAAACACAATGAGAGGCGTCGATTCTACAATTTCCAGACTAGAAGACTCCATTTCATGTGCATGTTAATGCATTTGAAACTGCAGTGGGAGCAATACTTCTGCAACATGGTGAAGGGAAAATTGATCATTGTATCTCATTTTCAAGTAGAAATTTATCCAAGGCTAAGCAAACCTATACCATGATAGAGATGGAAGCGCTAGCAATGGTTTGTGTTATAGAAATTCAAACAATATCTTCTTGCAACTCAATTTGTGTTTTTTACAAATCATGAGGCACTCAAATAGTTGGTAAACAAATTGGGGTTGCATGGTTGGATTTGTTGGTGGATAGTGGTATTCTAGGAGTTACAGTTTTTAGTGGTAGTGAAACTTGGAAGATTGAATGTGAGATTAGACCTAAGGAAGAAAAATCAATTGGGCACCTTTTGGTTCTTTGCAAATACACAACTCATACATTGACATGGTTTGTAAGGACAACGAGTTGGCAGTGGATATATCAAATGGATATAAAATCTTTCCTAAATTGACCTTGTCCTAGCTAACACTTCAGGTAGAGTAACCTTTGGAAGATTGGGCCAACTTTGTTAATGTGAAATTACTTGTTTGGTCGAAATAGAAGAATCTTTAGGGAGGAGTCACTACCATGGAAAAGATGTGCAATGAGAAAAGAAGAGATTAATATTGAAGTAAAAAATGCTCTAAATAGCAGATTTGGGGATTGCATCCTCTCTTGACAAAATGGTTCAAACTTATTGGCCAAATGTAAAATCTGCCTACGTTGAAGGATCAAGCATAAGAAGGGTAAATAGGAAGAAGTAAAATGGGAATCCCCACCACAAGACTTCTCCAAGTTGAACTTTGATGACACATTCTATAGGAGTGAGATGTCTTTTGAGGGATGATAAGGTCTCCTTCCTCGGTGCTTCATCTATGTTCATTTCAAAAGGCACCAATAATGAGGCATAGACATAGTTAGCAAAAATGAGAAATGAGAAGCAACTGTAACAACAATGTGACGATAAATGGTGTTGGGGAGGTTGCGCACAAGAATTAAATTTTCTATCCATATACAAGCGTACATGTTTTATTTAATTTGTTTTGGAATTATTTGAGTTTTAACAATGCAAACATAATAAAAGATACTGAATAAACACAAAATGATGAATGAACATATATCAAATCTAAATTTTATATAAAGAAAAAATAATTAATACCACAATACCACTTACGTTCTTATTTAGGCGAGGGGTATTTAAACTTGGGTCACACTCTTACAAATTTCCCAATTGCCCCATTACCTTCCCTTGAACTCCAATATGTACATAAAGTTATTAAATATCAATAAACATATAATTTTTTGCATACAATTCTTATTTTGCCAATTGGATAGCTTGGCCAAAATTGTACACCGATTAAAAAAATTGTATACCATAGGTTTTCCAAGCTTCTAACTCAAGTTTCCTTCACACTTCATATTCCAAAGCAAAATTTATAGGGATTTATTAAAAACCTCTAGTTGAAAATATGTGGATGCTCATGACCTTAATGTGAACAAATGTGTAGTCCCTTATAAAGGATAACTTTGATGAAGGATATAAAAATTTATAATGCATTGAATGTCATGGAAACCTTTGTATCATCATAATTTACGATGTTTGAAAGGTCCGGTGAAGAAAGGACACTGGGGAATCTTCTACAAAGTTGGTGAAGTGGAAATTGGCGGAGAATCATTACAGAATATGTTCTAATCTATTCCTTTTTTAATACTACAATGGGCATTGATTTGTGTCATCATTTGCAAAAGCAAGGTGTTAGTAGAGATTTGGTAGACTATGTGGAATGGGGTGAGAGGAGTCATGGCAAAGAAAATGACAATGTATTTCTCTGGAGTGATATAACGCGTGCCTAGGGAATTTGGTTCATGCCAATACCCCAAGCACAATAGCTATGATTCGGTCTGTGCTAGGTGAAGAGGGTGTTGAAGTTAAAGGGGGTCGAAGAACACATACATTAGTGGAGGCAAAATTTGCAAAAACACTGGCCAAGCTGGTAGTAGGCAAAACCTTGTTTGATTGGATCTTGGTGAGGATGCTCAGAGCTGAAGCCATACCTCCTAGTTAGAAGCTTTAGTGAGCATCAAAAGCAAGCCACAAGTGAGAGGTGGTGTTGGGTGGAAGACTTAAAGTCAATGCAAGGATGCTTTGAAGTGTTACGCCACCCCACTACACTAGCATGGTAAAGTAAAGTAGAGATTTAATAGTGGCTTAGGTGGGGGATGGTCTAGATATGATGGGTTTTAGCCCATTACTAATTATGAAGCAAGCACCCATGGTGCCTCCTGAGCAAAATCTCTGAAAGCATAACAGAAATTGAGACATCCTGTAGGATTTGACAAAATTCAAGCAGGCAAGTCAATGAATTTATCTGAGATCTACAGTTGGTTGATAATGCCCAGGAAGAGTTGGTTGCCAGGCCTACATTCACAGAATAAGATATTGATGTGATAGAGGCCATCTTTAAGGCTAGGGAAAAGAAGGGGACAGAGAAAAGTCCATCAAAATCTGGGTCTGGAGAAGCAGCCACACCTCACTCTCCTAGATTACTGGACCAGGCATGGAGAACATAAGCTGCAAGGAGTTTATGTGGGTTGGGGGCTCAAGCCCACCCAAAAGTAATGATTGTTAGGGCTTGTAGTGCCTGTGTTGATATGTGAATGGCATCTTTGTTTTGTTTTACCGCTGAATATGTGCTCTAGGACCTCCTTGTATAGCTTTGGTAGAGCAGGTTCCACTGGTTAGAACATTTGTCTCAGTTGGAGGACTTTGGTAACAGGCTCAGCCTGGGTTAGCACAGCATATTGTTGTAAGCGAACAATCTCTGTTTATGATATTCTGTAAAAATGTTAAACTGGTAATGGAAAGACCATATTTCTGCATAGTTGGTTGGCTGCTTTTGCATATTCAGGTACTTGTATTTTGGCCTGCCTTTACCTTATGTTTTTTTTTAATGTTGTGGCACCCTATAAAACCCTCTTTTATTGAGACAACCAGAAAAACCTCTACAGAACCTTATGCTTATGTTTAACAGCCTGTAACATCCATTTCTCACATGTCCATTTGCATTTCATTTTCTCTATTTTTCCCATCGTTTTTTTTTGGCCTATGAGATGTGTGGGCGTGGAAACTAGAAGTAACTATTCAACTTGATGCATGATCTTGTGATTACGACTGGGTTTATGCATATGGAAATATGATATTTCTACATATTGCTGGTTTTGCATATTGGCCTGCGTTTACCTTAATTTTTTTAGGTTGCGAGACCTTGTAAAAACCTCTTTTATTGAGGCAACCAAAAAAAACTTCTAGAGAACCTTATACTTTTGTTTAACTGCCTGTAACATCCATTTCTCATATGTCCATTTGCATTTTGTTTTCTCTATTTTTCCCATTGTTTTTTTGGCCTATGAGATGTGTGGAAGCTAGAAGTAACTATTCAACTTGATGCATGATCATATGATTACGTTTGGCAGTCATGCCAATGGTCTCTTGTAAAGCGTTTACATGATATTCTTTCATGCACCTAGAAATGAAAATAGTAATATGAGATTGCTTAGAGAGGCTTAGTTGTCATGAAAATGGTTCCAATATAAAATAAGTTTGGTACAATTTAGTAGCTTTTGGTATTTCACAAAGTACTTTGTATTGTACTTGGGGTAAATTATTGGCCATAAATTAAATATTTTACACAGGTCGAACTGCTTGAGTGGGCTGATGATTTTGAGCTGCATCATCTTAAAGGATATGGAGAATCGTTAAATTACCATATGGGGTTACCACTTCTGCAAAATATTATTAAGTCGATGGAGCAAGCAATACTGACAAATGCAGGTATCTTTTATGTCGAAATGGACCATAAATGTAAATAATATCCTTGTGATTTTTGTAAAATGCTTTCATTCTTTTGCATAATAAGATACCTTGTAGTTATGAGTTCACTTTGCCCATCATTGGAAGAAACACACATCTAGACGAAAAAGGTCATGCAATCTGCCAAAATCTACATAAATCATATTCTGTTTGGTTTGATAACAATCTGCCATTTTTTTATTTCTAAGCTTTGAAAAACTATTTCTAGAATAGGAAAATGGCAAAAGTGAAGAGTTTGTGCAAATTTATCTATACTTGAGGGTTGAAATAAAGATCTTTGATTATAGGCTTAGAGCTCTATTACTAGAAAAAAATTGAGAAAATACCTATCCTATATTTACAAATATATTCATGTTGTTACTTGTTTCCTGAAAAAATTGTCAGCTGAAAATGCTTTCTTATACATGATCATAATGGCTGTTGATGGTTGCAAGAATTCACACAGAGGGGTAGCTCTTTTATTGTTTTTTGTTCGTTGGTCATTTATATTGAAGGAAAAAAAATGTTAATTTAGAAATTGTAAAGAGGGATATAATCCTGCTAGTCACAGGCAATATCTCTCTTTCTTTGTATAAGAAAAACCTGAACTACAATCAGAACCTCTGCTATTTAAGTTCTTCAGTAAAATTCAGAAGAAACAAGTTCAAAGTAGTAGTCTATAGCAGGAGCAAAATGATGCCAAAAAGCCAAATCTACTGCTTCATTCTACATACTTTTCTATAAGTCCGCCATCGGGAATTCAAGTAAACTGCTGCAGTTGTTTTTTTCATATTAGTCCTTCTGAAGCATTTTCCAATATTAAGTTGAAGACCCACTTTGGTGGAGTAAAAGACTGGTTATATTGCACCACAGGATTTGACATATTGCATATAGACTGGGGTACAAGTCAGGGACAATTATTTTTTTCAAAAGCAATGTTTTCAACTTATACAATGTTGTTCCTTGGTCTAGTACAGGTGATGTGTGTCTCCATGATGTTTGAAGTGTAAATGTCACAAGTCACGTACATTTTTATATAATTAAGGTAGCACATGCAAAATTGATTAAATCCTAGATTGGTGTAATCATGTCAGCTACTCTGTTAGTTTTACAGAGGAGAAAATTGTAAAGGGCTGTTCGTATCCAATAAAGGTAACGTCATCTAACATAGAGGGCGGTGTTGTACCATTATACATTGCTTATGATGATCCTTTTTATGTTAATTTCATATTCCTATACGACATATTGTTAAAATTATTGCCTTGATGCTCTGAAGATTTTTAATACAAGATAAATTGGAGACAATATTTGGTGTTGTTGCTGCTCTAGAACGAGTTTGGGTTTTTAAAACTTTGGGGGATGAGAACAATAAGAATCTGGAAGATGATGAGAGGGATAGGAGTAACTTTAAAAAGTGTAATGGATATTCTCTTAGCAAGCAGTGTAAGTGACCTGCTGTAAACTTGCTAATTTGATCTGTACAAGTACATTTTTCTATTAACTCGCGGTGACACACACACACTTTAAAGCTTGTTATGTATACTGTATATTGTTGGCAAATGAATGCTGAAAGAATGAAGAGAAATGGAAGGCACATGGCACACTTACACACTTGTGTGTCCATTTTATTAAGCAGAAAGTGGTTAAATTCAGTTGGGAAGGTCTGATAACTGCTCATTAGTTAAACATTAACTAATAGCTAATTAATAACTTTAACATTTTCCTTTAATGGCTAAACCAAAGACTACTCCAAGTTTGTCCCAAAATTTTACAAAAAAATGGGACCAAAGAGTTAGTCATTACATTAGACTGTTCTAGAGATATCAATATGAAATCTGTAGTCCTTTGAAATTTTGCTGCTGTCCAATGTATGAACTTCGGTGTAGACAAAAACCGGAAAGGATAGTCAACAACAAAACAAAGATCTGGCTGTGTGGACAAAAGATGTATCAAGCTGTCCACCAATTTGTTGTAGGATAATTCATTGACCTGTGATGAATCATCATGGGCTGAATACTTTAGCCCGAACTCCATAGTTTTGAATCCAAAACCTTGGAGATGTTGCTCAAACAAAGTATACCAGGGTTGTGGAGCTTGCTTAAGTTCATACATGGATTTAATTAACTTGCAAACCAAACAATCTGAACCAATCTAAAAACCTTTAGGTTGCACCATGTATACCTCCTAGTTGAAACCTCCGAAGAGAAGCAATTGAAATGTGATCATCTTCGTAGTAGCAATGGGAGTGAAAACCAACTCCGTAGTAGGAGAATAAACCATCTCCTCATCTATTCCCTCCTATTGGGAAAATCCTTTCGCAATAAGATGAGCCTTGTACTTATTCAAAGTACAAATTTTGTGCACTCATTTACATCCAATGTGTTGTTTAAATGGGTGTTCAACTTCCATACAAATGTCAGAAGCAAGAGGAAAATGACCATGCTTTGTTGAAGTAAAAACCTTGTTTCTAGCCTTTTGAGCCAATGCCCGTGACTGCGGCATATCATCCTCTTGCACAACTACGTGCATCTCACTGAGATTGAGGAATTGCATTCTCCTGCACGTCCTTTATAGTGGATATTCCCTCCACAATTAGTGCATGTAAGATGACTGGAGCAAGTTCAACAAGCCTATGAGAAATTTTATCCTTCAGCACATCCTATATGGTGGAGTCTTTCTCCACATGTGCATTTACGTCAAACGTGGCAGAGTCAGCAAGCCTATATAAGCCACCTTGCCCAATACCTAGGGCAATTACATTGTCCCACTTGACATTAGATACAATACACTATTTCCTTGATAAATTTATAGCAATGTTGGGATTTTTTGTTACTTAACTGATAGACAAGAGATTTTTATTTAGGCTAAGATCATACTTAACATTTCTTACTATGATTGTGTTTGCATTATTCAATACCATGCGAACATCTCCTATCTTCTTTATCGCAAGTGATTCCTCATTAGCTAATAAAACAAAATCTGAAATTTTATTACTTGTAGTAAATGTGACATACCAGTCCTTATGACACATGAAATGTTTGGATGTGTCAGAATCAATGAACCAACCACGAGCAACACAATCATTTGAGTATGATGCCACAAGGGCATACTCTTCTTTAGAATCTTGTTCTTCAACTGTTGCCATATTAGCCATTTGATTGCTTTGTTGGGAAAGTGCATACTGTTGCTTCTGACAATCCTTTTTGATTTGCCCATCCTTATGATGATAAATTCACTTCACTTGATACTTGAAAAATGAATTAACATAGATACATTTCCACTTCCCCTTTGACTGAGTGTGAATGCACTCTTTGTTTGTCCAACACTGGACTCCTTTTGTGTCTGTTTGTGTTTCTTTTACATCAAATATGAACTAACTTGATCCAGGATCTGGGTTTTAGCCATCAAGTGTAAAGCCTCCACGAATCATTCATATGGGGTGTCATGCTATTCAGAATAAGAACCACCATGTCATCATTATTATCCTCTTTGTTAATGGCTCCTAACTGGTCTCAAAGATCTTTCAGCCGAAGGTGTTTTGACAAAGACTCATCCTCTGAGATTTTTGTGGAAAATAGTAGATTCTTCAGGTACAAAACCCAAATTTTCTCCAAAGTTTGGTAATTATTTTTCAAAATGGTCCACAATCCATTTGCCTCAATGGCATTCCAGACCTCAGGAATCATATCATTTAACACAAATAACTTTAACAACAATAAGGTCTCCTTATGACGCTTGTTATAATCAACATAATTTGTAACAGGGCTCGCTTCAGTGTTGAGAATGATATTGACATAATTATGATATTCATAATTGTCAAAATCTTATACTCCAATGTAATATCCCCAAATAGAACAATTTTCTGAATTCGAGGTTTTCGGCTTCAGTGTCAAAAATGATATTGTCATAATTATAATATTCCACAATTGTCAAAATTTTATGACTCCAATGTAATGTCCCCAAATAGGACAATTTTCTGAATTCAGGATTTATTTGGAAACCCCCGCTAAAAATGTAAATTCTGATTTTTGTAACAGCAAACCCTAGCTGCCAAATAACTCCAAAAATAGCACAAAATTATTGTAAACCCTAAGCAACAATTGGCTGATCCAAACAAGCAATTTTATCCTTCCAAAAGCAAGGAATAACCCTCAAACCATAGATGCCTCAAAGTTGGATTTTAATATCAATTTGCAGTTGAATTATTCCAATGAAACCCTCATAAATTTGCATAAACAATACAGAATTAATAAGCAGAGTTTATGATGAAAATCTGAATGTATTTAGAGCCACAAGCCCCTCAAATCAAATTGCCAAAACTGGAAAAATACATATATTTATTGAATATTTTTAGGGGAAGATGACCCTCCAAATATAACGAAATACCTCACAAAGCAAGTCGCCACACTGTAGAATTATTGGATTAAAATTAGAATATGTTTTGACTCGAAATAGGCTTCAAAACCCTTTCAAACCCTACAAACCAGCTCTCAAGTCAATTCGCCCTAGATGGAAATAAACAATTCCAGCACCACTATCCACGCAACCCTCCAATGAGGGGTCTCCGTCCTTTTCAAACAGCTCCCAAGGTTCCAAACCCTAGTTGCCCCACTCCAAATGCATTTTTTTGTATTTTTTGAATATTATGTGCAAGTACAATCTTAAGGTGAAGTTGCCCTAGTTGAGAAATGAGGATTGGCATCCCCCCTCTTTCCTTGCTTGAAGGTTTTCGTCTTCAAGGCAATGGCTCTAGCATTTCGTGCTTAACGACCAATATTTAAATATCAATAATAACATACTTTCAATTGAAATCCTCCTTTCCTTTTTATACCACTTTCCCCAAAGGGCACACCCAATTGGGAGGGAAATACAAATTCAAATCTTAAGGAAGATTACCTTTTTAAAATGCTCATGACCCTTAAAGGGCCCTAACTTAAGTGATTCTTAAAACATAAAGTAACTTTCCAAAGGTACCTTTTACATATATTCAATTAGAATCACTTAATTCTCTTTCCCTTTTTACTTGTTTCTTAGCCCCTGGGAATTAGTTAAGGCTAAGGGTCTTCAATGATGTCCCTATCAAAAGTGGGACATGGCATTCAAAAATTATAATTTTTCCCAGTTAACTTCTGCCTTTCCGACAAATTGAATGCTGGCCATTTTATACACAATATTTGACTTTGAAAAGAGAAAAGTACAATAAAGGACTGACCTGGTAATCAATGCCAAAAAAGTACAATTTTCAGACCCAAAAATCAATGCAACAAAAAAAGTACAATTTTCTAACTTGGAAATCAATGCAACAAAAAAAACATAGGGAATTAATTGAATAGGAAAAGTACAATTGTCTGATCCAAAAACAGTATTGTGATCTAACTCAGAAACTAATGCAAGAACTACAATATTTTGAATTTGCTTGTATATGGAACTTCAATAAATCTACTTACAACACAATGCATGCATGTACTAGCTGATCCTATTCTGCAGATTACATCTTCATGTACATTCGGCATGTGTTTTTTTTGGTCTGAAAATGACATGCAAGTGTAAAGGCCTCTGTGCTTTCCTTTGGCTGTGCCCTAACTCCTCTGGTAGTTTGTGTTTTTCTTTCATGTTGCTGTAAATTGGCTGTGCCCTAATGCCTCTATCTATGGCCGTTCGTGTTTTTTTGTCTTGTTTGTGATTTCTGGTTCGTGGTTTTGTTGTTGTATGCTGTCCTCATTCCACATGTCTTCTTGGTTTTGAATCAAGAGTTTGTTTTGTATTTTTGTTGTCTTTTCATGACTGCACAAAAATGCATCGTTCTTCTTCTGATCCACGTGACTAGTCATGAATTTCACTCAACTATTGCAAATTGTTCAAACTACAATCCCATCGATTTTTGCACTTCCTTTGTGTTCTTCGATATGTGGCTCAAAACATGACCTCTTCTGCTTCATTAATTGTTGGTACCATTCTCCTATGGCTTCCTCAAACAATATACTTTGTATCTGACTTGGGCTTTCCCAAACGATTGGCTTTGATACCAGTGTTAGCAAATGAGTGTTGAAAGAATGAAGAGAAATGGAAGTACCTGACACACACACACTTGTGTGTCTGTCTTTTTATTAAACAAAAAGTGGTTACATTTAGTTGGGAAGGTTTGATAACCATCCATTTGTTGAATATTAACTAATAGCTAAGTAATAACTTTACCATTTATTTGTTGTTTATGCTTTCTTTGAAGCAATGCCATCTTATAGTCTACCAAAGCACTTGAATGTTACATCAGTTGAGCAATAGGGTTGCATCGATTTTTTCCTCCTTATAAAGGCTAACATCCTGCCCTTTGCTCCAAAATAGAAATTATCTACACCTTGGTGAAAGCAAGGAATTTTCGTTTTAATGTGCATAGCCAAATCTTGCTTCATCATCTTCAACTCTCCTAAGCTGGACATGGAATTGTTCTCATGAAAGGTTGCATTGCATCTTGTCTTCCAAATAGAAACAATGGTAGAAAACCTTACAACAAGCCATAGTGTATTGCAACCATCTTGGGTCATCTACATATTTACTGAAAGACCACCTCACTAAAAAGGGGATGTTAGTAAATTAAAAAAAAATGAAAATTATATAAAAATAAATTCTAAGAGAACATATTCGAATATGCCCAAGCTTGGAAACTAATAATCCAAGCTCGGGTATTGAACATAAAGGATAACCAATAATCACTCAGTGTTGCAAATCCAAATCCAAAATCTTTCTCAAATCTTCTTGCAATTTGCTTGACCACCAGATTGGAGGCGCACCATAGCAAAGAATATTGTGATTATCCAATGCCCAATTTGCCAAATTGTCAGCGACTTTATTACTTGCTCTAGGAACATGAAAAAAATAAGTGTCTTGAAACTTATCTTGCAAAGTACGAATTTTCCTCATTTCTCTAGCTATTTGCCAATTTTTACTAGGATCTCCCTCAGGGTCCAATAACAATCCCACAATTACCTTAGAGTCTGATTCAATTTGCAATTTTTGCCAACCAGTTTTTAAAGCTTCTTGCATCCCTTTATAAATAGCTTTGATATCCACCATATTATTAGTAGTATATCCTAGCTTATCTGCAAAATAAAGGCAACAAATCCATCCGATATTCTACCAATACCTCCAATACTAGCCTGTCTCAGATTTCCTCATGAAACACCATCCGTGTTTGGCTTCCCATAGCCATAAGGAGGTGTTGTCCAATGGCTTTCTTGCTGAGCTTTCTTTTTTTGATTCAAAGCCTTCCTTGAAGAGATAGAAGGTTGCATTGGGAGTTGGCTACATAAGTATTCCCATTCTGGTGTTAGGGGTTGTGGCAAACTAATCTTAAACTTTATAGATTCAACAATGTTGATTTTGACCATTTCCCAAACCAAACTGATATCTCTACTTTTCCTTGTCGGAAGATCCTGTGATTGGGTTCTTTCCAAATATTCCATAGCAGAAGCGAGATGCCAAACCACAAAGCCGGAATAAGATATTGGCCATTAGCTAGTTGACATTGCCATTCTTTGCTTATCTGTTCTAATGACTGAATAGGTATCCAGGTAAGATTCAACATTTGGGCTAAAAGTTTCTACAAGTAGATCCCCATAGGGCACTAGAAGAAGAGATGAGATATAGTTTCTTCACTGTCCCAACCATAGTTACCATGTTGGACCGAACATGGCTCATGGTCGGTTCGAACCGAACAAATTGCATGGACCGAATATGTGCAGTCAAGTTCGACCGAATAACCTTTTTTTTTTTTTAATTTAAAAAAAAATTAAAAAACCCAAAATGTAAATCTAGTCCGAACCCAACAGTATATAAATAAAATAAGTTTACATTTATAATGGACATCTAGTTTCTTATACTTTAAGTTATATTTTATTTATATACTTTCAGGATGTTTGAGAGGGGTTTCGGACCGCTAGGAGCTATAATGCAAATTCTAGGTTTTGGAGGATCCTATCATATTTCAGAGTTAGTCAGATTCCAGGTTTCAGGGTTTCAAACTTAGCCATATTTCAGGGTTTCAAGATTTCAAGGAGACATCATAGGAGGTATGAAGGCTGCATGAAGGGATGTATGTGTGATAGAATAGTATGAAAATATCTCTCGCAAAGTGCCACAAGCCGATCCCACCCCATTCCCAGTGCACCCCTGAAGGCATGCACTTTGTGAGATTCAATGCATCGATGAGCCCTTGTGAAAGTGTTAGTAAATGATAAAGTTGAAAAATAATGGGAGTGGCATTCATGATTTTGTGGGCAATCGAGATGATTTATTCTAGATTTGAATGTACATTTTGTCTTTGAAGTAATGAATGAATGAATGAATGATGGTGCTAGTGCTAGTGCTAGTTTTGATTTTGAAGCTAGGTTTGATGTTGCAAATGTTTGAAACTTAAGTTCTATATCAATTTTGAGCTTAGGCTCTAACCTATGAATATTTTGCTATCTTTTAATGTAATTCAAGTTTGAAATTCTTATAAGTATTGTGTTTATACAGATACTTATCAACTTATTTAGTTTATGTTTTACAAATATGTATGATATATTTATTTTTTATAATCTATAAAAAAATCCTAACCGAACTTTTTTCAAAATTCCGAACTTCTGAACTTTTTCCCCCTTCCGAACAAACCGAATTTTTCGAACATGGTAACTATGGTCCAAACACATGACACATCGAAAGGGACCATAGAAACCTCATCTCATGAGGTTTTCTCCAGTGAAGACTCTTTTATTCAAAAGCAACCATAAAAAGAAACTTACCTTTTGCTATATAGCTGGCTGCCAAATTTGGCTGAAAATACCCTTGAGAGGATGAGGCTCATGCCTGCTAAGAGAATCATATCCTGAGGAAACTGTATAAACACCTATGGAATTCTTCCCCAAAGCTAAAGCATAGGGGTTTGATAGTGTTGAATGAGCTAAGAGCATCTTACTAATCCATGACCTTTGGTCTTCTAGTATTTGAATTGGCCACTCATTAAGAGGAATCCAACATTTTCCAATCTGCCAATGCTGATTAGTATCCCTAGAATAATGAGCAATCTTAATCCATCCCTTTTCATGCAACTGCTCCATCATTGTCTTAGGTTCTCGATATTGAGAAATAATTGGTGGGTAAGCATCCCACGAATCAGTCTAGAAGTTGGCTTGTTGGCCATCATTCACAATCCAAAACAAATTCTTTTTGATTAGGTCCTCTCCTTCTTTAAGGACAACAAGAATAGGTGACCCTTTAAGAGGAAGAGATAATCTAATAATTCTCTCTGGAGTATTGTTTTCTGCATATTTAGCTTGAATATTAATAGCTCACAAATCATTTGGATATCTAAGCAATCACTAGTAGAGTTTGGCCGCCAAAGCCCCATGGTGCTTAAAAGAGGAATGGAATCCCAAACCTTTTTCCGTTTTGGATAGACACATACTTTCCCACTTTACAAGAGACCATTTTATTTTCTGCTGCAAACCACTCTAGAGAAATTTCTTACAAATAGAATCTAGTTGCTTCAAAATTTTACTAGGAATGTTCAAAATAGAGAAGCATAAATAACCAAGGTCTGAAGGACTCCCTTTACTAAAGCCTTTCTCCCTCCTATTGACAACCATTTATTAGTCCACTTCTGAAAATTTATTACCACTTTAGTAGCAATCCACTGCCAATCTTTAATCTGTCTAGTTGCAAGAGGTACCCCCAAATATCTAAGAGGAAGAGATCCTTTCTGAAATTGGAATATATACAGAATTTGTTCCTCCTGTCTACTAGAACAATGAAAAAATATGATGCTAGATTTATATTTGTTAATTAGCTGACTCGTAGCTTTGGAGAACATCTAAAGAATTTTTTGCAACTGTTGAGCTTCCGACCAGGGGGCTTTACCCACAAGCATAAAATCATCTGTAAATTGTAAATGGGTAAGAGGGCGAGCTCCTATAGCTAATTTAATACCATTGATCTTGTGTTCCTGAGAAGCGGTAGTAACCACTCTACCAATGCATTCCTCCAGGATAATAAATAAGGGGGATAAAGGATCCCCCTGTTGAATACCTCTAGAGGCCCAAAATATCTAGGAAGTAGTGCCATTAACCAAAATAGAAAAGGAAACCGATGATAGACATGCTCTGACCCAATCAATCGAATCCTCTGAAAAGCTAAATTGAGTCAAAGCTCGACATAAAAAGTCCCAATCCAATTGATCATAAGCCTTGGATAAATCAAGTCTGATAAACATAGAGGGAGATATTTGACTATCCATAGAATGTAGTGCTTCCTGTGCTAAAACTATATAATCCAGAATTTGTCGTCTTGGAACAAAACCTCCTTGTTTCGGTGAAATAATCTTATGGAGCAAAGGTTTCAACCTCTTTGCCATAACTATAGTGATTATTTTGTATAGATAATTACACAATGCTATAGGTCTCAAACTAGATATTTCATTCACTTCCCCAGCTTTGGGAATTAGAGCTATCAAGGTTTTGTTTATTTCCTTTAGCATTGTTTTAGCTTCCCTCACTTCTTCCACTACCTTAAGAAGACCTCCTTTGATAATATCCCAAAACTTTTGATAAAATTCAATAGGAAAACCATCAGGGCTTGGAGTTTTCTCTTTCTTCATCTCAAACACTACTCGCTAAAATTCCTTTTCCATGATTGGGCTGGTTAGTTGCTCATTATCCCATTGAGAAATGAGTTTGGGTAGTGTTTTTAGCACTACCTATTGAGTATTTTCATTCAAAGGTTGGGCAGTAAAGAGTTTTTGGAAAACTACGTTGCTATTTGTTGCATACCTTCCAATGAAAATTCTTTCCTCCCATCTTCTTTATTCAAGGATACTATGTGATTATGAGCGCTTCTAGCAAGCAAGGATTTATGAAAGAAAGTAGGATTTTTATACCCCTCTTTTAACCATTGGATTTTGGATTTTTGCTGCCACATAATCTTTTCGCATGTTTCCCATTTGTGGAGCCTGGATTTCAAAAGAAGTTCTTGCTTAAGAAGATCCTCATTGCTGCCTGAAGATCTAATATTTGCATTCAGCTCTTCCAATTGTTGAATAATATGCTTCTTTTTTTCTGACATCTCCAAACTCATTCCAGTTCCATTTCTTCAATTTGGCCTTTATATAATTCATTCGTTTTGTAAAGGAAAACATCTGAGCCCCATACCTTGGCTTTCCTTCCAAAACCACCATTGTTTGATGAGGTTTTCAATATTTTCATGTCTAAGCCACATCAACTGAAAGCGGAAAGGAGCATGACAAGGAACTGATTTACCCATCTCAAGACACACTAGCCATCAAAACCAATAGTATCTAAAATATTAGCCTTAGGAATATATTCTTTTAACCACCAATTTTTAGATAAAAGAAAACGATCCAATCTTTCGAGAATACAATCTTGACCTTGCCTTCTATTACACCATGCCATTAACCCATTTCCAGTCTGAACATCAACCAACTTAAGGGATTGTAAAAACCTAGCCATATTTGAGGAACTAGCATCCAAGTGTGGAATTCCTCCCTGTTTTTCCTGTAGATTAAGGATGGTATTGAAATCTTCCCCAAGAACAATCAGAACATCTGGATAAAAATTGATCATAGCTTGTATACATTGCCATTGCATCAACTTAGAACACACATGCATCATCATCACTCCCCGATTGCCACAAGAGCCTAAAACTGTAATTAGCTTTGGATCCCAAATACTCAAAACTCCTCCAGATGCCCCTTGAGAACCAAGAGCTAACAACTAAGCCTTAGGCCAAATTCTTTCTGCCAACACTGAAATAAGCTCAATGGAAGCTTTAGTCTCTTGCAAAGACACCATATGTGGTTGATTAGTGTGAATCATTCTTTTAATTTCCATTATTTTAGGACTGCCTTTCAGCCCTCACACATTCCTTGTAATCACCTTCATTCGGAGGAATGATTAAAAATTTGGGACAAATCTCTAATTGTTCCTACTTGACTTAATTTCTGGCCTTCCAACTGGATATGATTTTGGTTTGTTTTACGGCCAGCCTTAATATCAGTATCTACTTTCAATTTTTTAATTTTTTCCTGTACAATTCCCAAGGGTAAGTCTTCTTGTGGTTCTTGCACCATATTAGCCATTAATAGTAATGGTTGATCTCTCTTTTAAATCTCTTCTATCTGCTGATTTTGGTTTTCAAATTGATGAAACTTAGTTTTCCGCTGATATCTTTTCATTGTAGTATGGGTCTCATCCTCCTTCTTTGGTCCCTTACGTAGTGTGATCTGATTATGTACTTCCCCTTCAGGTTGAACCACTGCCATATCCTATACCTCCATAGGTGTTGCTGGAATTTGAGATTCCGTAGGGTCTTCATCATCTTTATCTTCGTGATCTTGTTGCAAACTAGTGAATCTATTACTTTTCTGAATGACCACTTCTCCTAATCATTTTTCTTAGATATATATATATATATATTTTTTTTTTTCGGTACAATGAAATCCTCTTGAGGTTTGACTTCTACAGAAGGTTTTGGAACCTTAATTGGACAATCCTTGAGGAGATGACCATATTCATGACAAATACAATAGTGGAATGAAATGTTTTCATAATCTACCACCTGTTCCCACTAATCATCTTCCATAGGTAGGGAGATCTTAGTAGGCAGAGGTTTAATAAGGTCCACCAGCACACAAACGTGGGCATAACTAATTAGTTCCAGTCGTAATGCTGATTCAGTTGTCATCATATAAGTTCCAAGTGCATTACCAATTGCCATAAAGGCATTATTGGCCCAATATTCCATAGGTAACCCAAATAGACGAACCCAGACTGGAGCCACCGAGGGAAGCTCTTCATTTGCTTTGAACATGGGATGCCATGGTTTCATAAAAAGGCCTACTTGACCAAAAAATCATAGCCTTCCCTAGAATATAAATTCTCGACCTTTTGTTGATGCAGAAAAAATTAGGAAATAGCCAATATGACAAACATAAATCAAGAAATCACCTTTAGTGAGCCAAAATTTTCGAGTCCATTCTTTCAAAGCTGCCAGTGAAGGACGAAAGTCCAAAAATCGAATAATCAAACCTTTGTTCTTGAGGACATCAATTTCATTTTGCACATCAACTTTTTGAAGTCTCATCACTAGTGTACCATTGGCTGCCTTCATACATCCATTATCATTTTTCTTGGGATCAATTTTTGGCATCCAGAGAAGTTTCTCTTGAAGATTTCGGCCATGCATCTGTATTCTAGAATCCCCACGAACTGTTGCAGCAAAGGTCGTTCAGGAGGATTCCCCTTTACCAGTCTTAAAATACAGATGAAAATTGTTTAGCCCATGTTTGGCTTGAGCATCTTTGAAAGACAACTTAGAAGATTCCCCTTTCTCCGCCATGTCCAAAAGGACCACCCACATAAAGAGATTCTCCCAACAACCCCCACGTTTGCCTCGAAGGGCCCATGAGAGACCCACTAGATGGGACACAACAACAGAAACGAACAAACAAAGGGTAAAAACTAAAAACGAGATAGGACAAAACAAGGAAGGCATGGAAGTAAAATGGCGATGAAAATCACAATCAGGAATTTTGAAAGGAAAATTAGGTATAAACAAAAAGAGTCATGACGCCCAACATTGCGATTCCGCCTTGGCCATTTTCAAAAAAAGTTGCTGCAGATATACATTTATGTAAGACGTCCAAATTATTCACAATTTTCCACATAAAATGTAGAAAGAATCTCATTTGCCAGACTCTTTGGGCCATCCTTTGACTGCTAAGCCTTGGTGAAGCACTAACCACCCTAGGACTTTGGGTCTCAAAGAAGTTATTTCCAAATACATTGAAAAATATTTTTCCCATCGTTCTTCAAGATCATGCACCCCTGTTACTTGTTCAATTGTGGGACAACAGCAAAAGTTTGTCTTTGTCATATAAGTCCTTGGTATCATAGTTATACAAAGACTGCTTGTTACTCCACTTCCAATCTCTTTGATAAGGACCCTATCCTTGAATTTGCATCTTGAAAAGACACATTTCAGGAATCATTTTACAAAGCTTCTAGAAGGCTGGTTTGTTCGCATTGTTCAACCTTTGAGTGAGATTTAATTCATCCATGTGTCAATTTTCCATTCAACCCCATGAGGACAAACCTTTCCTTACCCAATCTTTTTCCAAGCTGGGCATGTGGGAAGGAGAATCTCCAAATTTTCTATAATTCTAAATTTCAAGCATCATTTGGCCTTTCATGGAGCCAGAGATTAGAAATTGCAGTTAGCAAAAATTCTCTTGACCGGCGTTGAACTCAATTGCAAAAACAGTGTTTGTATTGGTAATTATATTCCATATTTATAAATAAGGCACCCCTGATTCCTTGAATGTGTCGAGAAGTATGAATTCCATGGAGCATCCTCATTTGCTGCTCTTGCCATCCATTATCCTGTAAGGACTGCAGGTTCAGCTCTAATATTGGTGGTGCCTAAACCTCCTCAATCCCTTGGTAGAGTGCAAAAGGCTGGAGCCACCATAGGATCCTTTTTGAGTCCTCTTGCTTGTCCATAGAAAACTTCTAAGTAGTATCTCTAGCCTTATATAACTTGTTGGGTAGGAAAAAGGCAAGAATAATAATAATGTGCCATGTTGCTAGTAGTTTATCCAAAATTGTGAATCTTCCAGATAGCAGGAGGTCATGACTATTACAGTTATTTCGAAGTTTTTTTACATATTATTGCGATTTGTCAGCAATGGAAAGAAAAATACCAAAAAGGATATACTAGTATTGAATGAATTCAACTAGCTTTTTTGGCTTTATTTTTTTCACCTACCACTACCCAAGAGGATTTAATAAAGGTTTCTATGTAAAACATGGGGCTGCAACCCAAAATACACATTAACTAATTGACTACCGCTTGGAATGAAAATTCCTTTAATTTGTCCTTGCATACTAGCTTCCTGACGTAAATATCCAATAGCATCCATTACACTCACATAGATGTTGAAAGTAGCTACTGAGAGGGGGGGCGGGGGTGAATCAGTAGACAACAATGTACATTGAATTCCAAAACCATTCCATCATACATCAACTTGATCTAGCAACATAAATATAAAAAATACATATATCCAAAGCATGAATCAAGAGCATACGTCACATGAAGACATCCCTTAGGAAACCCTCATGGGGGATAAAACCCACCGAACCCTACAAGATGGACTACAGTCTTATAATAACAAGATTCAGTTTAGACTAGCTACAACCGATCAAGGAACTACCATTCCTTATTTAGTGAGACTATAATCTCACAAGGTGGTACCACACCTGTCTAGCTGAGCTGCAACAACAACTAGACCTTTAGCAAGTTTCACCTTGCAAGGAGGCTACAACCCCCTAGATGTTGAGCTGCCACAACAACACCTATGAACATCTCCACCTCTGATTTGATGTCGTCTACACCTGATGATGGACTTCTCTTGCTTGCACTTCTTCACCCTTCAATCTCTCTCAAACAGCCTCTAGGGCTTACTTGCTCAACTAGCCTCTTCTAGGCTCATTAGGTCTAATGACCTATGCATTCACTTTCATCACCTTGATCAAATAAGCATGTTTGATCTTCTTCACTCTTTGATGGTCCTCAATGACTTCTACCTCTTCTTTCAAAGGTTATCTCCTTCGCTTGGCTCCACACACACACAACAAGCACAAATTGGCCAACTAGGCCTTGTACTTATACCACTCCTCTTGGTCTAACCCATCTTGGTTGGCCAAGATGCTTCACACACTTGGAATAGGTCTCCACACACATTACATGGGTGAGACATACGCTTCATAAGTTGGCCATTACCTCATTAGCCCAAATCCTCCATTGGACCTTAGTGAGACCCTACGTTACCGGATACTGCAAGGGAGGGTCTTGGATACGCTGGGAAACACAGATATGGTACGATCTGCATCCGATTTGTGGGGGATACGGCCAGGGCACGTCTTGCCCCCTGCGGATACGGCGGGATATGTCCATGGATGTATCTGGCCGTATCCGCAGGGGGCAAGACGTGACCTGGCTGTATCCCCCACGGATCGGACGAATAAAAAAATATTTTAATTTTTTCACTTTATAGAAAAAAAGTCAAATGCAAATGCATTAGTCAAACCCTAATATAACTGCGTTCACTGCATTTTAGAATTTATTTTATCTACTGCATTTTGGAATGTGACTACTGCCCGACTGCCTGCGATTCCCGTGCCTATGCGACTGCCTGCGACTCTCGTGACTGCGTGCTGCGTGCCTGCGTCCTACGTGCCTACATGTTGTGTCCCTGCATGTTCGCTGTGTTTGCTGGTTTGGTTTTAAACTTCAATCTTTTTTTTTCCCTAAACTCTAAACTGTGGGTTTAGGGTTTTATAAATTATAAACTAAATTTATTTATTTAGTTTAGTTTTTTAAATTTATTTCTTTTAACTTTTTAAATTGAAATTTTAATAAATATTAAATAATGTTAAAATTTAGACTTATAGTTTGTATAATTGTATTTAATATTTATAAATATAAAATATATAGTTTATAAATTATGTTAAAAATTTAAAATATGTTTGTTTTTAAATTTTAGACATATATTAAGTATTAAATTTTAATTTTAAATTATTAATCAATTTAAATTTTTTAATATAAAGTATGGTATTAAATTAAATTATTAATTAGTTTAAAATTTATATTTATAATTAAATTTTAATAGCAATTTTTTGTGTTACCAGGAGCTATAAGCCTATAGGGATTTGTCAGAAATTAGAATGTCTCAGGTTGCAAGTGCTAGTTCAGTGGAGCAAGGGATAACCCCCAAATATGATTCGCGAACACCCCTTTGAAAATATGTGACAATATTAAAACAGATACCTGGTGGAGGGTGTTTTCATTGACTTTGCTCAGAGTGTAACGGTAAATTCAAGAACTCATATAGTCGAGTGAAAGCTCATTTCTGTGCGATTTCTAGCACTGGAATCAGATTTTGTGGTGGGCCAAGCGTAGGTGGAAAGCCTGGGAAGGGCTTGCCACAAGCAAAGATCTTTGCATACTTCAAAGAGCAAGAAGACGCAGATATCGTTATGGGGCAAGGATCAAAACATTCTTTGAGAAAGAAAGGATCACCCCCTGTTGATCCATCTTGTGTTAATATGGTGACCACATCACACCCCTTTCTTGCTGCACCTATTGCGGTCGAAGAGGAAGAAGATTCACCTCTTGGTCACTAATATAAGTTCGACTATTGAATATTATGATATTTGGCATTGAATTATGAGTATATATTTTTTGGTTATATAGATTATTTGAAGTTATAACTTATTTTGTTTCCTCTATGCATTTTATGTTGTTAATTTTGCTTATATGGCTATATTTTTATATTTTTAATTTTTTATATATATATTTTTGTACGGCCGTATCCAAACCACCAAAAAAAAATTGACGTATCCCCGTATCCAATACTCGTACCCGTATCTGTATCGATAACTTATGTGAGACCTAAAGCAATTAGGCCTACTCACCCACACGTTACAACTTGGACTCCTTGGTCCACATTCATCCTCTACCAACGCTTCAAACACATCAAACCTGTTACCAATAGACCCTTTCTCACTCCAACAAAGGTCCATGCCACCTCGAACACCATCTCATACCTTGAACCTAGCAATTTGGTCTCCTTGCTCTTTAGACAACATACACAGAAATCACAGGGATAGACTTCTAAAGTAAACTGTCAATTTTATGACATAATCATATGAACAAATCATATGTGTGGAACCTCCAAGACCTCTACAACACCTCCATGTGCTTTAGACACTCCAACACAGGCCAATAAGCTTCAGGAACATCTCTGCTAAAAGACTACTCAGAGCAACCAGTGCACCAAGAAAATTGTCTTGACAAACTGAGATAGAAATATGTCTTATCACCTCAACAAAGATCACCCAACCACTCACAATGATGCTTCAAGACTTCACCAACCTCATTATGTGCTTTGGAAACAATAACACAGGGCAAAGCACCTCCAAATCACACCTGCAACAAGACCACTCCGATTGGTCAAACACAATCAAAGTTCAGTCAATAACTCTTGACTCTTTACATCAATTTGTGCACTTTCATGACATCTAATCCTCATTCATGATTCCTCTGAGGTCTCTATATCAACCTCTAATAGTTAGTCTTCTTGTTCTATCATCATTCATTTGTCTTACATACCAATTCCTTAGACTACTCTCACACTGTACATACACAGCTAGACAAGTCCTCTTGGGTACCTCATCTCAACACCTCAAACAGTTTCTCTAGCTTCCACAAAGCTTGAGTAGATTAATTAGGTCTCAAACCACATTAGGATATTCATTAGATGCAACAACTCTTATCAAGGAACCTCAAACACTTCACTTTCCTTAGCATGCCTGTAGCAGTCATTTTGACTCAAAACATAGTCATGGTGAACATGACTCCTAACACCTGTAGAGTCACTTCCTTGACCTCCAAATGTATTCATGAGATCCTTCAACAACCTTAGATCAACTTCAAACACTAAACCATAGATGTATAGTGGCAAATATGAAACATATGGATCAACTACTGGAACATACACCTTCACAATTTTCACTCACACAGATTGATCAACTTGAGAGCACTTTCTTGCTTCTGTAAGGGCACCATCATTACTTGCCACTTAAGGGAACATGAGGCATAGGTCTCAAACAAAGACCCCAATCCATTGGACTCATCCCTAAACACCTAGAACCCATCCCTAGACAGATTCTCACTCTGACTAGCTTTTTGTCACTGCTATCGTTGTTTGCAAATTTAGCGACTAGTCAAATTTTATGCTCAAAATGATTGACATAGAAGATGAAACTTGCTAAACCAATTCCATAGATATCAAGAATAAGTCTTGACCTTCAACCTCCAATAGCTTGCATGTGTTGACTCAGTCAACTCTGCGTGTACCACTAAAAACTTTAGAAACAAGCTTCTTTTTGTACCTTCTGCTCACTGCATTGACACACCATTGCCACCTAGAGGTGCCTGGAAGAGTCCTCTACACCTTCCAATAGTCAAACTTGGTCAACCAATCCATTCTGGGCCATATCCAACAAGCTTTTCCAATCGGGTCACTATAAGGGTTTCTAGGAGGATTTTGACCCCTTTACATTCGTAACGAATGTTCATAAAGCTCTGTCCCTCAATCCACTGCAAAATACTTGGAAATCCTTCTTAGATCAATGTGCCACCTCTCCCAAAAGGCTCAAGTCACCATGCAAACTCTACACATGCCAATGAGCATTAGAACTTTCATCTTGAGCTAGGAAACCTTCAGTTTGCATGTACAAGTGTCCTTCCAATGTACTATCTTGATTTCTCTTCATCCTCAAGACTTAAAATTTGGTCAACACCTCTGACCAACCTTGTCGTACCTCAATCCAAGCCTACAAGAGCTATGCCATCTTGATATCTCACTTTGACTCACCAATTGGACCTCACTAGGTCACTATGCACACTAGGTCTAGGACTGCAAGTCAAACCTTGAACAAGCAACCACCTTGAAACCACTTCAAAAGCTCTCACCACCTCAAGAACAAGTCATACACCTTCATGCCATACTCCTCAGCTGCCCTCCATGTTCTCCCTAGTCTCAACCTGCTCAACACACTAGGCTACCAAGCCTATGCCACCAAACAAGGCTACCAAGCCTATGCCAATCACACTTTGTCTTCTCTCCTTGACTTGTAGCACTATCAACATGCTAGACACAACATGACAAACCTCAAACAATGCTTACCTTAGCTCATATGCATCCAAACCTGCCTTGCACACCTTCATGCCATCACTACTTTGTCATTACCTTTTGACATCAATGCATGTGATATCATCCTTTGACATCAATGACAACATACCTCCAACAATAAAGTGATGTGTACTGTTTTTCCGCCTTATTCTTGACACTTTTTAGCCTATTATGTCATTTAAGTAAAAACACTTGTTGCCTATACATGGTTATGGTTGTTAGGGCAAGTGTTGCACATTGGCATAATCTTGACCTATCGAATCCCCTTGAGATATTGGTTTGTGTTAATATTTGGGGTTATTGATTTAGGATCGAATGAGTTATTGTGGTGTGGTATCTTTCTTGTCACGTGGGTACGGGTTTGCTTTATGATACCATTGTGATTATGATTCCATTGGTATATGTGACATGAATAAATGGCTAGGGTTGGTAAATATTTACTATAAATAATTGGGTTGTATACCTCCTCTATCGTCTAATTTGAATTCATTTTCATTTTTATAGCAAGTAGCTTGTGTACTTCTGGTATTGCCATATCTTGTGTCAATTGTTTATATTATGATTCAATCCTAATGTGTGTTCCATCATAGTTGAGCTAGGGATTTGTTGGGCTTAGTGTTTTAGGGTGACTTGTAGTACCCTTTCTGGCCAAGGAAGTCGGGATTACTTTAATGCATCATAGTTATTTTATCCCTTTTAGCTACAATTGCAATGACATGGACAATTATTGTTAATATTTTACTTTAAACCAGTCTTTTGAATTTCATGGTTTTACCTTCATAAATGTATTTGCTTTGGGTTCCTAAGTGATGGAATAAATGTTTAAACTTCTAATTTTTTTTTTGGTTATTTATGTTAAGCCTTGTTTTTCACTTTTCATATTCTTCCTTGATTTTCAACTCATTTCCGTAATTGCACTATTGTGCATGCAAGTTTGCCCAATTGTTGGGTTTTTTCTTCATCCCCCCTTGAAGAATAGACTGCAAGTTTATTTTGCTTCTCGTGCACTGAATCTCAACGGGGTCATTGTTGTCATTTTCTTGGACAATTGTGTGTTGTGCTTGGACGATGGTACTTTTTGCTCGAAGAGTGGATGAGATGTCTACTCAATAAGGCATGGCTCAATAAGAGGATTTGAATTTGGTTAGGCAACAAGAGCAGACTCAAGTATAGGTTGCTTTGGAGTATCAACATGTTTGATTAAAGGTTGTTCATCAACATTGCCAACCTCCATGTCAAATGGCCTTGAGGTAATGTCAATGTCATCATTGTCAAAGTAATTGGACACCAATCTCATACAAACATTGTTATCGTAAGTAGCACTATTTTAACAATCACAACATTAGTGGTCATATTAGAAAGAATCAGAAAACTGCGTTAGAGGTGATGTGAAACTCGCAACTTTTCAAGTCTTACGCTAGGCCGATCATCAGGAGGAAGAGATCTATGAGATCCATGAATAAAAACAAATAATAAATTACTATAACTAGTAATTGCTAAGCATTGAGGTTGGGTCGGCTCTGCTGTTTATAAGGGAGGAATCATGATTATTCTTATTTTTAATAAGACGAAAATAGGTTTCTAGCTATCACTAAGAATCCAATTGCCATCTCTATTTAAATTGTTTGGGTTCTTCTCTATTTCCACTGCTTCTCGAATATTCCTATTCATGTAATGATCATCTCTAGAAATAACACTGACTTTATCCATGCAAATATGATTACCAAAGTATAAGAATGCTCAATTAAGGCAGATTTTTGGACCTGGTTGTGTGAAAGATGAGCACAATGTTCTTTTATCCTAGCTTGAAATGAACGACTTGTTTCTCTAGTGTATAATTTATCACAGCTACACAATATAACATAGATCCCTTTGTGACAATTGGGGTTGGTTCGATCTTTAGCCTTATCACGCTTTTTCATGATTTAATTGGGAGGGGAGAAGACTATTGATGTTTCTTTTCCTAAGGATCCTTGCTAACCTATCCGTAGTCCCTTTGATATACGGTAGAGTAACCTTGTTTATATTCTTCTCTTCAGGTTGTCTAATGCTAGGTTCCTTTTGAGTTTTATGGATAATATTTCTAATTTTTCCTTCCTCATAACCGTTCCTTTTGAAAACCGTAGAAAGATGTTCTATTTCTTGATTAAGGTGTTCTTTGTCTGAAATTCTCATGGCATGTGTCATTAGGGTATTTATAATGTAAAGTTTTTGCACTGGATGGTGATGTGAGTCTGCATGTAAATAATTGTCTATGTGAGTTTTCTTTCTATATACTGTGTGGGACAAAGGTCCATCGTTGTTTTTTATGATGAGGACATCCAAAAAAGAAATTTGGTTGTTCTCCTTTACCTCCATTGTGAATTTTATGTGGTCTGATCTACCATTTAGAAGTTCAAGAAATCTATCCAAGTTTTGCCTACCATGTTGCCAATTTGCATTTGTATCATCCACAAATCGCTTCCACCATTTCGGTTTTAATGTCGTGGACTTGAGCTAAGTTTTCAAAATATTCCATTTATATATTAGCCACAACTGGTAAGAGGGGAGACCCCATTGCAATACCTTTAGTTTGCTCATCCCTTCCTCTTGACAATGGGCCTAGCATAAGGCTTGAAACGTTGAGAGTTTCAAATCACCTCTAATGCAGTTTTCTGATTCTTTCTAATAATTTTTCTGCGTATTCACTGTGAATAATTAGTAGTCATAGCCAAAGGCCTCCCAATCTTGGACATAGGGGGAAGAGCGGGTGAAGGTATTCTAACCAAACTCCCAACTAAAGGTCTAGCATGCATTAAACTAGGTGGAAATAAAAGAAACATTGGGGGATAGTTTTCCTTGAGGAGTATAACTGCCCATAGAGTTCTTGATGTCTGTTCACCTCCTCTGCTTCTTAGTTGCCATCAGCATTTTATTAGTGTTATCTTTGTCATCATTGTCTTCCTAATTCCAGCCAAGGACACTTGGCGATTTAAAAAAGTTAGTGTGCAGTACTGTGGAGAAACCCTTAGAACAACATGCAAAGCTATGTTATAAGGGTTCAGATGAAATAAATTACATTATGCTCTCATCTTGGTCAATCTAACTAATGATTACTTGTTGGTTTTGTAGCTCCATAGATGCTTTAGCTATCTTTATCTCATTCATTGTTGTAGAGAGGCTTACTTGCTTAGTTTGTGGAGTTTCTTTGGCTATATAATAGCCATTCAATAATGAAATAGATACAACTTGCATAATAAATATTTAATGGTATCAAAGCGTGTATTGTTTGTTTGTAGGCACACAATTTTTCGTTTTCCTTGGTAAGCTTGTAGTTGATGTGAAAGAAACATCATTGGTAAGAAAAAGAGTGTGAGAAGATTTATATAGGCAAAAGAGGATACAACTACTTTAAGGAAGAGCACGTCCTTCCAAGGGGGGTGTTTATTGTTTCATCCTAAGCATTGTTTCTCTTTCCTTGAACATTGCTTAATTTTTTTATGAGTGTGGAGTCTCTTAAACAAAAGCGTTGGAAGTGACAGAAGTGCAACTACTTTCTTTGTTGTGTTGCTAGGAGCACCCTAGTGAGCGTATTGATTTGAAGTGTAGAGGAACTGATTGTGATATCTTCCTAGTGAACGTGCCAAAAGAGAAGTGTCCCTGGTGGAAGGCATCTGGGAGAGGACATGTGCTTTGAAGGGGCGTGGCAAAAGACATCCTCGGGAAGAGGAAATCATGATTTATTGAGGCTAGGCGCAACATTACCAAATGCGTCCTCTTTGCATTGGCTGGGCATGTTTTCTTTGCATTGGTCGGGCGTGGTTGAATTCATGTAGCTTTGTCTAAGTGTGGCCTCACAGAGGAACATTGGAGTGAAGGATTTGATCTCAGAGGGTGATGATCTAGTAATGGTGAAAGCCATATGAAGCCATATGATACACGGAGCTTTGTTTTTAATCTAAATTCTACACTAATGTTTGTATTTTAAAAATATAGGGGAAACAAGTTTTTAAATTTTAGTTTTTTGTTTAATTTTTTTAAAAGTTCATTCAATTGAACTTTCGAAATATTATTAATTTTTTGCCTTAAAAGACCTTGGAAGGGAATTAATTATGTAACCCCTGATTGTAAAATTGACCATTTTTTCGTATTGAGTAGGCAAATCTAGTGGTGGTGGTAGTTTGGCCTGGAGAGTCATTCTTCCGGATTCAATTGTTTCCATATTTTAAGTGGTCTAAGGTGTCTAATGGTAAGGTTGAAATGGCTGGGATTCAACATTTATTACTATTCGATTCACAAAAAATAATTGTAAAAAACCACAGTTTGTGGTGTCACAAAATTGTTACCATATGTGAGTATAGGAATATCAACCAAATTGTGTTAGGTAAAGAACAAAGACTCAGAAATAATGCTAAAGACTATGATAAAAGAGAGGCATTAATTTTTTTAAAATTGTTAGGCGCTTATAATTAGCACTAGAGGTTAGAAATAGTATTGTAGTGTCTAAATTGTTGAAGAGTTTTAACTACAAAATATCAAGCATCTGAAGTTGAAAGGGCTTTATATTTGAAAAATTTGTTATTTTCCACTAAGATGTAGGAAGGGGGTTCTATTTTAGAGTACCTTTTATGTCTAAAAGATCTTAATGATCAACTAACTACCATTGCGAAGCAAGTGGATGATCAAGATAAGGTTGCATTGGTATTGCAAAGTTTACCTTCAACCTTTGACTCATTTGTGGAGTCATTGCATTTGATTGTAGAAACACAAACTTTTGATTGTGAGAAGTTGTCAACATTTCTCATGTAGAAAGAGCGAAGGCAAGATCATGCATAAGCAACAACTTCAAATTCTACAAAGAGTGCATTTAGTGTATGTCAGTTCAATGTTAAAGATTGACAATCCAGTGCTAGCAGTTCAACAAATGATTAGGCTTTCAAAGGTGTTAACAAGTCACAATGGAAATATCACTTTTGTAAGAAGCTATGACATTTCAGGAAAGATTGTCGGAAGAGACATGATGATATAACAAATGGTAGAAAGCAATCACGTTGTGCAAATGTTGTTGAAGGAGATGAACACATGACGAGTAATTTTGTATTCGTGGCATCTTAGAACTAGTCACCGAAATCCGAGAACATGGTACTTTGATCTAGGTACATCCCGATACTATACGTGTCACATAGACTGGTATGTTGATTTCATTGAAAACAATAGTAGTAATGAATTTGCTTTCTTGTGTGATGGTTGCACTTACTTTGTTAGAGGGTGTGGAGATGTTTGTGTAACTATGATCAATTTTGTTAATTACACTTCCAAGAATGTTGGGTATGTGCCATATATGAACAAGAATCTTCTATTTATAAGTGAGATAACTACAAATCCTAATCTCTTTATAAAGTTTTAAGGAAGCAATTTCTGTTGGAATTGGTCAAAATGGGTTGTATAAACTGGAGTCACTGCATCTGATTGCAAAAACGCAAACTATTTATTTTGATTGTTGTCAACACTTCTCATGCAAAAAGAGTAGAGGCAAGATCTTGTAAAAGCAACAACTTTGGACAAAGAGTGCATTTAGTGCATGTCAGTTCAAGGGCAAAGATAGTCTAGTGCTAGCAATTTGACAAGTGATTAGGCTTTCAAAGGTGGTAACAAGTCACAATGGAAATGCCACTATTGTAAGAAGCCAGGACATTTCAAGAAAGATTGCCGTAAGAGACAATATGACCTAGCAAATTGTCGAAAGTAATCACAACATGCAAATGTTGTTAAAGGAGATAAACAAGTGGCAATAGGTGGTTTTGCATTTGTGGCATCTTAAAACCAGTCTACATAATCTAGAACATTGTACTTTGATTCAATTGCATCTTGACACTATATGTGTCGCAAAGGTTGGTATGTTAATTTTATTGAAGACGATAATATAATGAATATATTTCCTTGGGTGATGGTTGGACTCACTTTGTTAGAGGGTGTGGAGATATTTGTGTAACTATGAAAAATTCTGCTAATTACACTTTCAAGAATGTTAAGTGTGTGCCATATATGAACAACAATTTTCTATCTATGAGTGAGAACTACAAATTCTAATTTTTTTGTAAGTCTTCATGACAATAAAGTAATTTATGTTGGAATAGGTTAAAAGGGGTTGAATAAATTGGTTGATCCCAAAATAGAAACAAAACATCCTCTAGCAATAGTTGAAAGCAATGGTGTACTTTGGCATGAGAGGTATGGTCACCTTAATTATTAGTGTTTGAATGTACTAAATAATATTAATCTAGTGAATGGCCTTCCATCCATTCAAGAAAGTTAGAATGTGTATATAGGTTGTTAGATGTGAAAACGAATTCGACATCTATTTGATAATGGTAAGACATGGTGAGCCAAATGAGTTTTGGACTTGATATATGTTGAATTGCATGGTCCAATGAAAACACATTAGTTGATCACTTTTCTTGGAAATTGTTGGCTTATTTTCTGAATAAAAAGTTGGATTATTGCTCTAATTTTGTTGCATGTAAAGCTTTGGTAGAGAAATAAATAGGTAGATGAATCAAAGCTCTTAGGTCAGACAATGGAGGCGAGTTCGTCTCAAAACAGTTTAAGGAATTATGCAAGAAAAAAGGTATACATGGGTAATATACTACTCCATACACTCCACAACAAAATGGAGTCATGGAAAGGAGAAATATGATAATACAAATATGGTATGGTGCATGGTGTAGAGTTGGAATGCACCTTTTTCAGTACCATGCAAAAGTTGAGAGTACAACTGTTCACATCCTTAATATAAGTCCTTGTAAAGCTTTGGAGAACATCACTCCCAAAGAAGCATGGTCAGGTAGAAAACCTAATGCAAGCAATTTTTCATATTTTTGGTTGAATTTGCTTTTGCAATAAAGAAAAGAGAAGTGGCTTAGATGCCTAAAGTAAAACATACGTGTTTGTTGGCTATAGTGACCAGTCCAAGGCATTTAGATTACTAGACGTCTTTATAAAGTTACAAAGTTGGTAAATAGAGATGTTTTTGTAGATGAAAAATACCAATTTTCTCAAATAATGGTAAATCTACAAATATTAGTAATGCATGGATAACTCCTAATGATGCTAGAACAAGTTCAAGTGCTAAAGTTGGATTGGGCTCAAAGAGGGAAACTCTAGAGGAGTCAAGTTCCAAGGAGGGATCTAGTAAAGGAAACAATGTTTCACAGTCAAATTGGGTTGCCCAGGACAAAAGACCGAAGTGGTTCTATGCCATAGTGAAGGATGTACGAGAGGGTGAGATTTGATAAACAATGTAAGAAATAACTACATGATCGGGGAAACAAGCAGTGCAAAATTGTGAATTGGTAAATTGTGCTTTAACTTAAGTTGTTTGTAGATATTTGAGCCAAACACATTTGCAGAGGCCAAAGGGAAGTATGAATGGGAATCTGCCATGAAGATGGAATTTGATGCTTTAATGAAGAACATACATTGGGTGTTATCAGATTTACCCCAAGGTAATAATCCATTGGTTGTAAGTGAATTTATAAATTTAAATGTAAATTAAATGGTTTTATAGTGAAGTACAAAGCTCGTCTTGTTGTCAAAGGATATGTACAACAAAAAGGAATAGACCATGAAGAAACTTTTGCCCCTACTATGAAAATGGTAACCTTTTGGTTAGTTATTACTTTTGCTGCTCAATTTGGATGGAAGATATATCAAATGAATGTTAAAAGTTCCTTCTTGAATGAAGACTTGGAGGAAGAAGTGTACATGATTCAGTTGCAGGAATTCTAGGTTCTTGGAAAATAACACTAGTTTGTAGGTTGGTAAAGTCCTGGTATGGACTTAAGTAGGCTTCTTGAGCCTGGTATTTCAAAACTGATAAATATTAGAGTCCAGTTTTAGATGAGGTGATTCTGAACCAACTCTCTACGTAAAATTAGTAGGTGATAGCATAGTAGTTATAGTTATCTATGTTGATGTTTTTGCCATCACTAGATGCAGTGCCAACTTAGTTCAACATGTGAAAGTTGATATATGTTATGCATTTGAAATGACTGATCTAGGCCTACTTCAATATTTTTTTAGGTGTAAATTTTGGCAATTTGATCATACTATTTGTATCACAAATTAAATATGTCAGATATTTGTCAGACAATCAAAATGTATGATTGTAACCCAACAACTACACCTATTGAAGTTGGGATAAAATTCTCAACTAACACCGATTCACCACTGGTCAATGAAACAATGTATCAACATTAGGTTATGTGTTCACTCTTAGTTTAGGGGTTTTCTCATGGCAAAGTAAGCTTTAGACTGTAGTTTTCTTGTCCTCCACTAAAGCTGAGTACATAGTTGTAATCTTCCAAATCAGAATATGTTACATTAATTTGTTTTTTCCGGAATTCCTTTAAATTATTTTTTTATAAATATAAATATTGCATTTAAAATAATAAATTAAATAAAATTTAAGTCCACAAGGGGTTTCATCTTTGGGCTATTATAATCACAAGGGTTTTCGTCCTTGAGAGTGGTTGTATAGCATGACACTTATATGAGTTAGATGATTGAATTTATAATTGGATGCTTGTAATACTTTCACATCTCTTCTCCCTTATATAGCCTTTAAAACTTCTCACAAAGGAGGCGTCCCAGCCAAGAGGCACCTCTTCACCAAAAGATGTGACCGTTGAGATTTCCGTTAACATTTCCATCGACATTTCCGTTCACTTCCGGCAACAATTTCATTTGACACTTTCATTCACTTCCGACAACAATTCTATTTGACATTTCCATTCATATATGTTTAATCACTGTTGTATTAAATGGTAGCGTTGCTCCTTGGCAATGATTTCTTCATGTGAAATGGCAACGTCTCTCCTTGAATTCAACAGTCTCCTTAGGGATATTACAGACCTCCTTGTCTCATATTGCTTGTCCTCAAGCAATTGCAAATTGAAATGTTCAATAATTAAGGCTCCTCCCCATATTGCATCTTCTATTGACAATCTAGAAGTAGAAGGATCATATAAACTCCATATGAGCAAATACTGCATGACAACCTCAGTCTCATTGGGAACCATCAAAATGTCAAAAAATTTTGTATACGTTTTCTATGAGACAATTTTACAAAGAACCAACACTTCGAAATCTTTAGGATTCATGTTTTCACTCAACAACGAAGGATAGCAGAAAAATATGAATAGCTTTTGTCAATTGAGAGGTGGATGCAAACATTTTCAGCAGACATGTACTTTATCTTACACAAACCCTTTAAGCCATTCCTTATGTTAGAGTACCAAGTACAAGTAGAATTTCCATGGAATGCAAACATAGATCCTTCAATGGCCTGACGTTGATCCACGATTTTCTCTTGTTCATAATTATAGAAAAGTATAAATGCATAAAGAAATTCCTGCACACTCAACATCACATATATTATATCTATAGAGTCTTTTGTAGATAACTTAGCTTCATTAAAATTATCAGACTGATAATCCTTTTGCAGCCATGATATACTAGAGTTCACAACTAATTCAATTTCACTGTAATATGGTCACATCTCTAAATTTGGGGGGAATGAATCTATTCTCTCTCTTAAATATAGTGAGCTATGCTTGGAAGATTCAATGGTGAAATGGAATCCCACAAGACTATGATAGACTGTAGGGGAAAACAAAACAAAATATCTTAGTTGCTCTTTGTAAAATGGCTTGTGAACAATATACCAAGATAGGTTTACCATAGCATGTGCTCTCATGAAAAATAGATCTAGTTGAAAAATAATCTGAACATAAGTATTCATATCAAACTTGTTCTTAATAACTTTGTTTTTTACTTTCCGAGCTCTATGCGGAAGATCTAGCTTTTGATAACTGACTAGAACTTGTGCAAGTAATGTTGATACAAATGTATCTTCAAACAAATCTATAATTTTATCAACATTTGCATTTGTTAGTTTACCATGGCAAAGATTGATGATATTGATGAACCTAAACAAATGATCCTCCAATGTGCATCTCTAATATCCAAAGTTTTTATGTCATTCTTCTCACTAGACAAGTCTCCATAAATATATTCTTCTTGGATAAGTATGTTTGGGCATTCCCTTAGTTCAACGTTGGACGCCTCATTCGTTTGCTCTTGGATGGGGAAGTTAGTCTTGGAATTTGTCATCTTCCTTTCTTCTATGACCTCTTGAAAATTAAATTTCTCATCATATTTAGTACTGCCATAACTATGATTCACAAACTCGTCTTCCTCATAGTACTTGTTTCCATTCCATGACTCTTTTAAATCCAAATAGTCTGAAAAAGAAATTTCTTTTCGAATCTCTGCAGAAAGGGTGTTGTACGACTTGAAACTGTCCATAATTTTCTTATGTAGTGACCCCATGGTTCACACGTTGGCAATAAAAACAGCTCTAATACCACTGTAATATTCCTAATCAGAATATGTTACATTAATTTGGTTTTTCCGGAATTCCTTTAAATAATATTTTTTTATAAATATAAATATTGCATTTAAAATAATAAATTAAATAAAATATAAGTCTACAAGGGGTTTTGTCCTTGGGTTGTTATAATCACAAGGGTTTTCGTCCTTGAGAGTGGTTGTATAGCATGATGCTTATACGAGTTAAATGATTGAATTTATAATTGGATGCTTGTAATACTTCCACATCTCTTCTCCCTTATATAGCCTTTAAAACTTCTCATAAAGGAGGCGTCCCATCCAAGAGGCACCTCTTCACCAAAAGATGTGACTGTTGACATTTCCATCAACATTTCCATTCACTTCCGACAACAATTTCGTTTGACACTTTTGTTCACTTCCGACAACAATTCCATTTGACATTTCCATTCATATCCATTTAATGACTGTTGTATCAAATGGCAGCACTGATCCTTGGCAGCGATTTCTTCATGTGAAATGGGAATGCCTTTCTTTGAATTTTGCGGTCTCCTTCTTAGGGATATTACAAAAGTAGTAGTTAGTGCAGATCATGAAACTATCTAGATTCAAACAATATTGGAGGATCTTCAACTTGTCCAAACCGCATCCACTCCAATTTTTTGTGACAACCAAAGTGTTCTCAAGTTAGTGAAGAACCTAGTCTTTCATGCAAGGACCAAGCACATTGAAGTTCATCACCACTACATTTGTTAGTTGGTTAGTAATGAAGACATTTGTTTTTATTATTATCCTACAACAAAATAACCTGGTGGCATAACGACTAAATATCTTGGTAAAGATAAGTTTGCAAAGTTTAGAGTTAAACTTGGAATTGTTTCTGGTTTAGTCATTAAGGGGGCGTGTTAGATAATGCTCTAGTCTTAGTCAATCTATAATAAGGCCTAAATAATGGCTACTTATTGGTTTTGTAGCTCCATAGATGCTTGAGCTATCTTTAGTTCATTGGTATTGGAAAAAGGCTTACTTGCTTAGTTGCAGGAGTTTCGTTGGCTATTTAATAGCTATCCAATAATGTAATTGATACGGCTTGCATAATGACCATTTTTATGTTCTAGCTTTATTGATAAATTCCTTGTTCATCAATCATTGCATACAGAGGAGAAGTGATAATGTGAAGTCCATATTTCTTGTCTTCCCATCTGATCAGCTGTAAATAAGATCTTGATTACATTATATCTGTTCACTCTACATATGGGATAGTTTCAAGCCTACGGGAGTATGAATTCCTTAGTTATTGATATTTTTTTCCTTCTCCTTGGAAGTTTCTTTCTTTTCGACATTTTCAGACTATAAAAAACCCAAAGCTCGAGAGATATCCACAGCTTCAAAGGAAATCAGAAGCTGCTTACTCTGTACCTTGAATGTGGATTTGGATGTAGTCGTATCATAATGCCGGAGTATGTTTACAAGCATATCCCTGTAGAATGCAATGTCCTTATCAGACACAGGCATGGACATAATTTGATGGACTTTGGTATTCATTAGTTGCTTAATAGGAGCATGATTCTTCTTCCTCAACCATCAATGGTGCATTAGAGAACACAAATGCAGACACTAGTGTATATGCTCTAAAGGGATTTTCTCCTCTTTCTTATCCTTCTTCTGTTGCTTTTTCTTCGTTCTCTATCTGCTACTTTTTATTCCTCTCTCTCTTGTACAAAATTGTAGCTGTGGCTAAGTGAGGCTGTCAGCAAATTTTGTGGTGGGATATAAATTTAGTATCTGACTTAACATTATACTATTATAGTTATTATTGACAATAGGTTAATCTAGACTTGATGTTCATATCAGATTATGTTTTTTAAATTCTGTATATGAAGAAATAATTCTTTCAAATTAATTAAAAACTGATAGGAAAATGATATGTAGAGATGCAATAAAATATGATATTGTTGAAGGTGTACTTTTTATTTATTTGAAGACATAATTCCTCAATATTTCTTAAGAAATGATTGGAAAATGATATGTAGAGATGCAATAAAATATGTTATTATTGGAGAGGTACTTTTTAGAAGACATGTTGATGGAAAATTACTGATATGTCTTGGATGTGATGAAGCTAGACTTGCATTACAAGAATTTTATGATAATGAGTGTGGAGGATTTTTTTTGTAGAAACTCCATGACACACAAGCAAATTATAATGAGATATTATTGGAGTATAATGGAAATTGATTGTCATGAATATATTAAGTTATATGAGAAAATGGAAAAGACATGGAAATCTTATACATGCCCCTTCCTAAAAGTTGCAACCTATAATGTCCCCGTGACCATTTCCATATGGGGATTTGACTCGATTGGAAAGATAAATCCTCAATATTTAGGTCGTACGTCTTATCATAATGCAGAAATCCACTAAATGCCCACCACACAATTATACCTTACCAAGGGAAAATATGAGACCCCCTTACATATGGAAAATATTGCTCATTTGGACTTCCCAAGTCTGAGCAAGGTGATGCAGATTTTATTACAAGAGTACGCTTTAACTCCACTGCTAACCAATCGCTTCCCTAGGCCCAATGTGGAAAAACTAAAACAATATCTAATTAAGTTACATTTAAGGTCCTTAATTCAATTTCTAGCACTTCTCTATCTCTAATGGGCTTTGAGGCATTTATACTTCCCCACCTATGTTCTAACAGTTGCATCTCCTTGGGGCATAATCACCCCATGGCATTCTTCAAATGAGTTCAACAAAGGGCATCTTGGTTTGCATACCCACGTGTATTCGTTCCTTGACCTTTCAATTTCAAGTAATTCAATGATCTAAATTATTTCGCGATAAATATTGATAAATGATATGCAAGTATGATAAGGGCCAGCTCAGATTCATGTTAAGTAACCTAGTCATTAATTAAGAGAGAACCTATGATTAGTTGGAATTTCTACTAACTCATGAGCAGTGGCAGCAAGTTGGACTTCTGTCAAGTAAAATATTTCTCTTTGGGTGTGAGATATCCTTGGAGCATATACAAGTCAGTTATATACAAGATATATTGCTTTGAATTCTAGCTCTGCATGTATTGATGTGGTTGATGCATTGCGTTAACAGATTATGTGTGACAATGAATTGGATGTAGTTTTTATTGGGAAACATTGTTAATATTCTCATTGGAACGCTGTGTATGTATAATTTCACTGGCATTGGATAGAATGGGAGATGGGGAAAGTATGCATGTACATTACATCCTGTTTCCAATTCTTCTGATATAATTTAGATATCCGAAGCAGCATTTTCTAGGTTGGTTCCTGGAGATAGAATCATTTATCTATTAGTAAACAAGTTCAGCCTGGAGATAGGCATCATCATATCTATTAGTAATCCATTTCAGCTATGTTTACAAAAGGAACAACATCACTTTTTATGGGCATTAGCTTATTGATTAGTCATAAGATTGGAAGGGTTCCTTCTTAGTACACATTCAACTACAGACTGTTCTTATGAATCTGTACTCTGAAATTTTCTATAACTTGAAGAAGCATGGTGGTTATATAGGCAAAGGTAAAGGTAATTTTTTAGATCGCCAAAGAATACCAATTTCATATATGTCAGTATGAGACTCCCCTTGTAGAAGCCCACAAAGGGAGTGTTTTTTCCATTTACTTTATATGTTGTCAAACAAGGTGTACAATGCTACCTCCTTTTGGATTCAAACATGTGACCTCCTCTATAAAGAATGCACCTTCACCGTCAAGCCCACTCAGGTTGTACAATATATAGTCTCATGGTTACTGGGGGCATGCCCGAGAAATTATATGTTGAATAAGGAGTAGGCTTTAGCTTTAAGTTTTTTTCATATTGTTATATGATGTTTTTGCTAAGTTACTGGATACTCGGGTATCCATGTCATATTCATATCTGGGTATCTTAAAGATATCCAGATATGGATACTTCACAGATACACAACAAATACACCAATTTTTTTTTTCAGTATCCAGGTCGTATCCAGATAGGTACAGCTGTATCTGATCCATATCTGGATAGACAACGTAGCTGGAGCATATTCAATCAGTAGTCTACTACTTTAAGGGAAGAAAATCTCAATTATTTTATCGCGTCCAGTCTTTAATATCGGATGCCCACTTACATTGGGTGAAAGATTGGGTAATTTTTCATTTTTGCCAAAACGTAAATATCTTCATAAGAATTTCTCATTTCTAATATGATTAAAGCTGGACATCCAGTAGAGACTAAAATAGTGGAAAAGTTATTCATTTTATATTTAGCACTAAGAACATTAATACTAAAATGCTTTTCAAGCCATTGCAATTATAGACTTCGGAGTTTATCCATTTAGGAAACTGAGATAGAGAGTAAAGGAAAGAAAAATACCGATAACGTATAGATATTATAAAATAAAAATCTAGAAAATGGAGAAGGGCATTATAGTTCAAAATGGTATCACTGTTAGATAGAACGTTTCTTACATACATCTAGAGCGCATGTTTTTTCTTTCTTTTTTTCTATATATGCATACAAATGTATCCATGCCGTGTCATACCCTGGGGATCCCTAAAGCAGTCATATCCATATCGGTATCCATATTTTAATAACATAGCATTCTTTGATAGCAGTTTTGAGAAAAGGAAATGGCAAGTATATTTTTGGACTAATATGCTTTTCCAAGAAAATGGGTGCCTATTTATAGCTTCAGGCAAGATTCCTTTCAGTTCTGTTCTGAAAGGGAACCCGTTTCTGTCAAGCTATTGACAGTAACCAAAATCTGGATGCAATTTTCTGAGGATTGGGATAGGAGAGCTGCTTATATTTACATGGGCTTATTTCTAGAATTAACTAATTTAAGCCAGTTGAGCATATACTATGATTTTGTCTTTTTTTTGTACCTCAACATTTTCAGAACATGTGTATAATAGAAATGGATTCCCTGGATCGGTATTTTTGCTTTTACATTTATATCTTGTTGTGTGATAGCTATTTATTGTCTCTCTATTTTCTATTTCAGATCTGCATGGTCAAGGTTCCATAGAAAAGGCTCGATTACGGTTTGCCCATGCAGAAACTATCATTCCATTTACCTGTCTCCTTGGTCTATTTCTTGAAGCCTCTGGTGAGTAAAATATTTTACTTGAAAGAGAGAATATCTACATAATCCATTCTATTAATTATATAAGTTGTAATTTCTATCGAACATTTTGCTTTCTCCATTCCACCACTTCTAATGATTAGATAATTAAAATGTTTTCTTTATCAGACATAGACAAGATACAGAGCGACCAGCCTTTGCAGCCACCCACTAAACCCCCTCAACAACGGAGATGGAGAGGCAGTACAGTGGCACCTTTTGCAGCAAATAGCATGCTTGTCCTATACAAATGCCCAGCTGAGGGCAGGAGTTCTGGAAATATTATTTCCACAGGAGAACGGGATAACAGATTTTTTGTTCAAATTTTACACAACGAAAAACCAACTTCTATTCCGGTAGGCTTCACTAATTCATTTTAATTTTTCCTTGCATCCTTTCTTTTATCTGATTAATTTTAATACTGAAATTCTTAACAGTGTGGAATGGATATATTGGAAACTGATGCTGTTCTAAACTTTCTCACAAGGTCTTGCCTTTGCTGTACATTGTCCTTGCTCTAATATCTTTTTGGAAACGTGATTAATTTTGCTTCTAGCATATTACCATTAACTCATTCTAGAATGTTTAATTATTTTATCTAGTAGGTTAAACCCTTTTTTCAGTCTTAAAACTATTTGGGAAGCATATTCCCATTCTGGTATCCAATTCAAATTGTGAAAGGGTTAGTTGCCATATTTATATGATATGTATTTATGGTTATATTAAAAATCATTTTTCTAGAACATATGAATAGGTTCTATACATGGAGAGTCTCTAGTTCTGTTAGGAACAAACATGGAGTTCGCATCTTTTTAGCCAAATTTAGATGTCATGGATTCAAGGGGAACTTTTTTTGGGGATAAAACTTTGACTATTTGTTCCACACTTCTAAACATTCATTACATAAAATATGCCTCTCCATCATAACACATGACACGTTTGGAGATGTTACACATCTTTCAAACAGCTCTAGACTTGGTCTGCATCTCAACTAGTTAAGTATAAGATAACATGTTACTAGTTCTATTCCATAGAATTTTATTTCCCTATTGACCTGATTGTCTATGAATCTTGTGCCATATTTTACCAGCATTATGTGAAGCCCTATTATTCATTGGGCTTGCTTTGTGGCTCAATTGCAATGCTCACTATCTATTTTGTTCCCTAATGAATTTAGGAATTCTTGTCATAAATTCATTTTTCATTTGAATTTTACCATAGTTACCTGGGACGGCAAAAAATATCCTGGATTTTGGGGATTGTAGGGGGACGACTATTCTAATAGTATATAAAACGATACAAATAAATTTGCAAAAAAAACTTAAATAAACTAATATAAGCTGAAATTTAAAACAATAAATTATTAAACAAAGCCATTGATCTAATAATAGTAAATACATATGATAAATAATACTTATTGATATTATAATCCAAAATATTGAGATACATCAACATGCTAACTCAGAGCTGTGACAATGAGAAGAGTACATGATACTTAAAGATTCAACATGCTAAGTCAAACTCAGACCTGCCAAGAGTACATGATATATCAAGATTCAATATGCTAAGTCAAACTTAAGAGTTGAGAAGAGTACATGATAATTGATACATCAACATGCTATTGCCCAAAACAAATAAAACATAGTCCAAAACTCAATAATCAAAGTCATCATTTGAGGGAATACTCGTAAATCGCTCCTCATCGCTGGAATTGCTAGGCTCATCTTCCCACTGCAAGGGGATCCCAACCGATCCATATTGCACCTCTTGGTCCTCGTCAATCTACCTCAGCTCCTCAAGATCTACATCCCCTCGTTGTTTTGGGATCTTCTTGTACTCAAGGGTCTTGCGATCAATGAGACGTGAGGCACTGTGTACAACAACAAGCTTCTCTACTCTCTTAGAGGTAAGTCTATTCCTCTTAAGAGAGCGGATCTGACCAAATGTTGACCAATTTCTCTTAACAAGAGAGGAACTTGAAACTCAGGAAAGGAGGCAAATGACAAGTGTTTGCAGCAACCCTAGAGACCGATACAGTTGCCACTAGCTCATTGGCTTGTCTTGTGCCAACGTGATCTTGTCTATCCTAAACTGAAGCCTTATAGCCATCAAGTTTAGTAAACTTGAGCTACTCAACTTTGACTTGTGAAGCTTCCTTTGGACTATCCATTTTTGTTAGGACCTTCAAGAAGGTATGAGACTAAGTTTCCAGTGAGTTTAGGAATAAAACGACATATTCCCGCCGATTGGCCAAGGGTTAACATAAATAAATGTCAAAAAGTGCTAAATATTTAAGCGATTTAATTGTTGATCAACTCTATTTACTGACAAGATAGTGTCTTTCTTTAAGAATCCCTCCACCTCCTTGTCATCCAAGGGGACAACTCTACCAAGTCTCTCCGCATACCATTTCAGATTAAGTCCATAAATGGCCATGTGTAAGGGGGTGTTCAGCCTCTTCCATCTCCGCAGAATGATGGGCTGAACATGTTGATGGTAGAACTCTAAGGTGAGGCCCATCACCCGAATAGCGGCCTTCATTTGGCCAAGCATGGTATTAATGCATTCATATATTTTTCCAAGGTCAAAGTTGTTATAATCCCCATATTTGATGACACTTAAAACTAGACATAATTGATTTATTGTAATCTCATATTTGCCCAAAATGTCTCTTACCACCACCTCCTTCACCTGCTTCCCCTACTTTGTCTTAGACTGCCCCACTGAATCCACTCATGTGTGATGATCATAACTTGCAAGGGCTTGTGCAACTCAAGCATCCTATCCAACAAAATAAAGTAGGATGCAAATTAGGTGTCCACTAGCTTGAGAAATTCCTTCTCTGAAAAGGTCCGAAATAGTGTCGGTGATGTGTGGTGCTTGTAGATGAACATCTGCACCTCCATAAGATCATCCATTACCTTTTTGACCCAATCAATTTTGTCAATGTCCTTTAGTGCATTGTTCATAGCATGCATGCAACAAGGGTTCCAAAAGATATCCCTATAGGTAGACTTAACTGGCTTACATGTTGTCCTACACATGTAAGTTGTATTTGTGACTACTTGTACCACATTGGAAGGACCAACCCCCTCAATGGCATCCTTGCGCTTGCCTAAACAATCTAGTGCCCTAATGAAGTGAGGTCCATCCTTACATTATATAACGATATGAATGAGTGAGTGATGTCTAATATTTGTGTATTGATCCATCATAATGTTGCATCCATGAGAAATCCATGAGAACTTCATCTTCTCCATCAATTAATTCACCTTCAAATAGGTTTTGTCCAAGATGGTAGTCCTCAGATTCATGTCTCTAGGGGGCTCTTGGGGGCACATACCTTGTGCCTACTTTGGCTACCTTAGCCATAGCAATCCTTAGTTTCGTGTCTCCAGGGGATACATAACCTATGCCTGCTTTGGCTATCTTAGCCATAGCCTTCTTGTAGTAAAGAGAGTGAGCAACATGAAATGGGATGCCAATAGAATAAAACAATTTTCTAGTAGCATCATTAGCCTCCTCTCCTAGCCTTTGCATCATACATGTCAACAATTGAATTGAGGGCCACAACCTTTCTCTACTCCCCAGCCTTCACTCCAGTCACCTCAAAACTTGAACTTTTTGGAGCATTAGAGAAAGAACAATAAGTGTAATGAGAACTAGAAGGGGTACAAGTGCCACAAGTTGCTGGAATGTTGTTTGCGATATATCCATTAAACAACTTGATAAACTCCGCCCTCTCATTAAGTGTGATTTTCGTACAAACCCCAAGCCCTTTTCTTGATATCTGCGATACCGATTCGCCCACCCCCCTTGGCATGATTCAGGTCCAATCTGTACTGGGTTTGGGTTCAATTTGGATTAGATTGTGGATTCACCCTGAGTTCATCCCCCATCCCTGAAACACCCCACAAGTCTGGAATGTCACCAAGATGGGGGGATGCATCCCTGTGTAACGCTGTCCATTACCATGGTAATGCTATCTAAAATCTTTTCTCCATGTACAGTATCCCCAAGATGTGTGGTACGGGCACTAGGATGGGATGAAGGACCCCCTTTCAAATCATGGTACATGAGTAAATGAATTAAGCTTGGTCATATTATGTAGAAATATAGTCACCGGGAAATGTGGGTACAGGAATGGGTTCCTCATCCCTATACTAAAGTTTCCTGGTGACTGTTATTTTCTATTATAATTAGATCCAAAGTCTTGGACATTTTGTTAGCTAGTACCTTGCACCTTAGCATGTATGCTTACATTGCAGAGTTAATAAGGCTTCAAATGGAACTAATGCTATAAATATAGCTTTAATAGAAGAGCTCAAACCAATTTGTGTGTTGCATTTCTTTCACCATTTGTACCAAAACTGCATTCTTGAAGATGAGGATGTAGAACTCAATTGGAAATCCATCAAATCCTTGTCTCTCCATATGTTAGACTGTCTTCTCAACTTTCTGCAATCATTGGTAAGTGGCGAGATTTTTTCTAAAACAATTTGGGGTGCATAGTCCCTTTTGTGCATTATAACCCTATGTCATCCATTACTCATAAAATTCAACAATTGCTCCTAATGCAGCTTCCTGACCTACTAACTCTTCACAATTGAAACTCACCAAAGTAGCATTGGAAGACCAGCTCCATTTTTTCTCACATTGATCTGGAATTTTTTTGTTTCTTGTCAGCATTTTCCTCCCTTATATGCTTATTTCTGGTTCTTTGCTTTTTCTGATGCATGTAGCTCTTGCAACTTTATGTCAGTTATCCTATTCTTTAGCTCATTGATTCAACCAGTATCTTTTGCAAGTAGTTGCAAATGAGAGATTAGGTTCTCTTTCAACAGTTGGCTGAGATGTATGCGAATAGTTAGTTTTGTTTTTGATGGTCTTTTTTATGGCTTCATCTTTCTTTTAAGAATTCATATTATTATACTGCCTGTTACCTTTGTTATGACACATGGTGTTGAATATGAATGGGATTGCATCATTAAAAGAATCTGTAGATATCTGAAACTACCACTCAAACACACGCACAGACATGAGACTGAAACAAGAGCTTACACTTTTATTGATCTTTCTTGGGGAAGTACAAAGACTACACACACATGCTTACTCACTCTTCCTTAGGCTACAACACAAGGGAAGAATGCTACGCAGACCCTTCTTGGACGGAACACTACTCTCTACACCTCTAGCTTCCTTCCCCAGCACCTACACTTTCTTGGGAGATCTTCTCCAACTTCAGTCGAACTGCTTCAAAGCCTTCCCTCGTCTTTTGTGCCTCTTTGTGTGACTCTTGGGATTCTCATCCACCTTGAAAATGCTCCAAATGAGCACTTGAATGCTTTTGGGCCATTATTGGGTGTGGTTAACCACTGCAGGGAAAACTGCCACTTCTGTTTTGGGCCATTATTGGGTGTGGTTAACCACTGCAGGGAAAACTGCCACTTCCCACAGAGTGCCAGTTATGTAGCCGCTGGTTAACACAGGCCTGTGTTAATTTGTGTTTTCGTCATGAGACTGAGAACACAGTCACATGACTTGAAACTGCTGCTCCTCCCTTTTGGAAGCCTGCTGAAGTGTGAATGAGTCTATGGTGGATGTCTTCAACTGTTGGAGGCCCGCAACATGATATATTTTGGGTGATGCAAATTTGCATGACTAACCAGATGCGGCTGCATCAGGTTCATCGGTGGGTTTTGCATAGTTTGGGTAAGTTTTGTTGCTCCACTGTTGGAGAATTTTCCAGGGATACAATATAAGCAGCTAGTACAGCACATTCATTTTCCTTTATTTCTATTTTTTCTCCTCCTTCAGCCATATTTTCCTGTGCTTTTCATTTAAAGCTAGGAGCTATGCTTGTAAGAAGATACAACTTGCCAGTGTGACCTACTATGTGACACTTTCTCATGAGTGACTAAACTCTTATGTTGAATAAATCATTAATATCCTCATAGGCTTGAATTCTTTAATGCATGATCAATGTTTTTCCCTTCACGAAATAAAACTTTTGATATTTTTGCCAACTTAATAATAACCCACTTAGCTCCTATGTATCATGTATCATGATTCTCTACGTTCTTTTGAGTAATCAATACTTCTATTCTAGCAGTTGATAATGTTGGTCAACAAAGTTTGGGATTTATTGAACATCCTAAGACACATCATTCATAGATACAGTTTATCAAGGCAAAATATCCGTATACAGAGGAAATGTTACAGAAAGAGCAAGATCATCATAAGTTGCAAAGTCAAAATCATGCTATGCCAACAAACATTCTCACAAGAGGCTTTCTGGAAAAAGAGCTTTCACAACACCATATGCCTACAATAAGCACAATTTCAAAGGGAAAAATAACAATCAATATCCCAAAGCACAATTCAGAAAGGTCAACTCCACAGTATGAGGCAATTCCCTCTAACATTCTAGGTTATTATGATTCCAATGATGCACAATATCATGATTCTGATGATGAACAATAATCAGATTCCTACTACAACATAGCATTCACATTGCACAAGAGATTACCATTCCTTTTTTTGACATAGGCCACAGCGATAGTGAGTCTCCCATGAGACTCATCGGTTCGTATAGTTTCTCCCTTCTTGTACATACTTTCCCTCTCCCTTGCTCCTTGTACATTGTTCATTTTCATATTGCTTGTACATAGCTTATTTCCATAAAGTACAAAAATAATATAACATGTCAAAAAACACAAAAACATTCAAATAATGACTCAGAAAACACAACATTTACAGATTGTATGCATTGAACAATAAAAAGGAGAAGATAGAAAAAAATTGCATGGTAAAATATGATGCATATGCAAATGGTCTCATTAGTGAATTCAAAGATAACATGTCCTTACAATTTGCATTAAAATCTTGATCAGTTTTAAGAATGAGATTTATTGTCTGATATTGGATAACATATTATCAGCTTGATAAACCTTACAACTTGGTATACTACCCCCACCCTCTTCCCTAAAAATTTTCCACTTTTATTGCAATATAAAAATGCATTCTAGCACTACATAATATAGAACACTTTTAGAATGGTATGTAGATTGATATCACAGAAATTTTTGTCAATTAGCATTTCGTTGTGAATACACTGCCTCCTTGTTTTTTATTTGTTTTCACTTGAAATAGTCAATATGCTGAATTGAGATTTTGAACAACTTTTTTATTGCTTAATTCTTTTAATATGATAGTTGCCTACATTGTCTATTTTAGCTAATGATTCGGGAGAATTTCATTTTGTTGTTTGTTTGATATTCAGGGTTGCAATGGAACTGATTTTTGTCCTTTTGAAGTTTTCAAGGTAAAACTTGAGTGCTTAGCCTGTCTTTGTGAGCGTGCGCATTCATACCACACTTGTATTCTCCTTTTGTTTTATGTATTTTTTTTGAAGGATGCGCTGAGAGATATTTTTACAATGCAGGAAAAGGTTGCAGGTCCGCATCTTAGGCACACTTTTGAATCATTGTGCACCATTAAGGCAATGCCTGCAAATTGCACCTTAACTTGCAGGCTTAAGAAGTTTTTTCGCAGGATCATTTTAGGTGAGGGAGCTAAGGTCCATTCTTGTGAAGATAAAGCTGAACTATAATTATTTCATAATATACTATTGGAAATAAAGTTGATTTGTAATTGTTTCATTTTATGCAAGTAGATGTTTGGAAACTGTAGATGGTCATATGAAGATTTTTGCAATTTTATCCTCTTAAATTAAGGACGGAAAGCACAAATTTTGATGGATTATGCAATCATTCCATATATGGACCCTGCCATTTATAAGAAAGTGTGGGCTTTTGTAAGTAAGATAAGTACCAAACAAATTATTTCAGCATTGCTTGCAAATTTTTGTTTAACATGCAATGGCCTATAAAGGAGCTCTAATATTCTTATATAAATTGCTTTCATAACCAAAATCTTGATAATTTGGAAGAATGTGGTCAAGTTGGAGTAGGTAGGAGCTCTTTTCTTGAAATCTTCTTGCAATTTATATGAGTCTTGGTCCACTTGCATTGCATATATAGGCTATCATGGACTTACTAAGTGTTCCTTATGACTGTAGGAGACGTGTTTTCAAGGTGAATTTGTGTCAAGTGTTTCTTGTGATTCAAGAGCTACAAACATATTAACAAAAGACACAATATTGTTTTGAGTATCAGTGAAATTTATAGTCTTGCACTTACATCAAGATTTAAGTTCGTCAAATTTATTTGAGGATTTACCTCTGTCCTCTCCATCCCTTCAAAGGAGTGTTTTTGTTTTCCTTTTGCTAACCCCATCGTAGATTTAGGACGCGTTATGCATAGGCTAATGTTTGGCATGGTGCCCATATTTATGAATTTGAAATGAACATACTCATAATCCAATTGTTGTTTTCCCATGTTAGTAATTCATTCCAAAATCAAGCATTTGCGAATGCAAGTTTCTTAAGTATACTTTAATACACATGCAAAAGTTGTGCAATGACAAATAAAGTTGTGCCATAAATGACTAACACCAAAAATTCGACTTGGAGCTCCTCATTGATGTTTCTTGCAAGAGTTCTAGTAGGAAAGAGTACATAAGTACAAAATGAGAATAAATTCTATGTTTTCTATATGTAAAAACAAAACCATGGACTATATAGCTGCAAGTATAAAGTAGCCATCATACTTCTTATTTCATCATGTTTGTAAAAGTCACAAAAAGAAACCCTTTGGCTTGAGTTTTAGGTCAAATGCTCGAACCTCATTCTGCAAGGATTAATTCCACAATTGTAATGTATCCTCTTGCACAAAGATGCATTTGGATTTATACAAGTGTACGAGTTTTCATTAGCAAGATTGGAGCATAAAACTCTCCATTCATTGAAACCTCAAGATTGGGTTAATTGGCCTTAGTTACACAACTAGACAGGAACATGACAAACGTATCGATGTTTGGATTACTTGAAGCATTAAAGATCTAAGGCTTTCATAGGCTATATTATGACTAATTTAAAAAAAATATGTGAAAGATTTTTAATCTATAAGAGTTTTGTTACAAAACCCCATATTTATATTCATGTAGAAAGATAACATACTATATGACATCATCAATTGAGAACAAACCCTACAGACCCTACTTCCTAGAACAATCACAAAACTGAAACAAAGGCAAGGAAAATGTAGATACATATATTTTTGTATTGCTTACACATTTTTCTATGAAACCCACTCTTTGTTATGATGTCAACTCCATCCCTTCAACATTCATACCAGTCACACTGTTAAATTGTAAAAATTCGGCTTCTACTAGCTTCATCTATATATGAAATAATTCTTGCGATGTACCCATTGCAAGTTTTGTCAATCCCCATAGTTATATGTCTCTAGTGAACCACTAACCATTAAGTCATAAGTGACGACTCTTTTGACCCCAAGGCTACACGAGATGAATGTGGTAGATTCTCCCTACATTAGCCACTTTAGTAATGAATTGATTTTGACTTCTCTATGATATTATTGGCTAGACACTAGGTGTCCATTGAGCAATGCAATTACAAGAATCCAAATATGCACCAAGGGTTTGACAATGGGATGGAAAGAAAACAACCTGCAACCTAAGGGATAGGTATGAGCTGAAATCCATTATCCAGTATACTGGCTTGCACATACTAGAGGTTGAACAAAAAAGAACTAGGTCAAAAACAAATAGGAGAAACTAATCTACTAAAATCAATAACAATAAAAATGTCTAATATTCCAACCACTAGTAAATGAAAGTAAGCAGTAAAAGGAGGGTACCATTTGTGAAGTAAAAGTTTGTTGTTTTAGGAAAGGAAAACATTATAAAAAGCAAAGCTTGCAATTTCATAAATTTAAAGTGCAATCTAGAAATAAACATGTTTCATATGAAAGATCTACGATTCTATAAATGAAATCTTATGTAACATTAGAATATATATTAACCCTAAAAGTATATATAAAGATTGATAAATTTTTAGCTAGCAATCAAGGTGCCCTCATATCATTCTCTTAATGATGCTAGTAATCTAATAACCTAAAATCCAAGCGTATTCAGTTGAGGAGGCAATGGCAAGGATCCATAACCTAAAGTAGGTGACATGCAATTCCTCAAAGAAACCATTTCTAGTTCAACACTCAAAACAAACTAGAGAGAAAGGGAGAAGAAGCACAAGATGAATGGTGACTGCAAAACGGATGAAAAAACACCATGTTATAAAAATAAGGTACCACAATAGATGAGTAAATCTACAATAATGAGTGTTTAAATCAATGCAATCCAAAAACCAATAGAGCAACATGAAAGTAATGGATCAAGTATTTATTAGTTTGATAGCAAGTGGGTGAATAATTGATTAAGAAGGATAATGGACGCCAAGTGGTCACATATATAGGCTAAAATAAGGCAACAAATAGACAAATTGAAAACCTTAACAAGCTTGCAATTAGTTGCAAACGGGAAGTTGTGGCCAGGTTGTAAGTATATGAGCAAACAAGTAGCCATACCATGAGATTTCCTAAAAATCCATGGCTTGTTTGTAGAGGGGCAAAACATAGATCTAAACAACTAAATTTGTCTCTCAACGGTCCTTCCTAGATGTACTTGTTATCAGGCGGCATGACAATTGACATAGGGAGCTGAAATATAATCATTAAAAGGAATTTAGGTAACAAGCATTACATATGCCCCTGAGGTATGAGTAGTCAAGGTTTGTGAGAACACAAGGCTGTGAAGTACCTAGAAGCCATATATAATGCAAAAAAGATCATAAAATCATACTTGCACTTACCTGTGACAAAAAATTATAGATTAAGTGTCGATGATTATGACCCAAAAAGTGCAACTCCAAGATCTCACTCCAACACTTTCAAGGGGACAAAAAATGAGTTCATGACCTGAGATGGTTCAAAATCACATTCACCAAAGCATCAACTCTAGTGTACTCCGATCGAGGGAAGTTAGAAACTTGGAAGTCCTCAAAGAGAGAAATAAAATCACATGCTACCTCGAAGTGGGGGCGAAACTCAATGCTAAGGATATTCCAAACCCCAATGAGTTGTGAAACGACCAAGAGCAAGTCAAAGAACATCTGTGCATAAGATGCACCCAACACATGAGCATCAGTAAACACTCCAATGATTATATGATACTTGGCAAGGTTTTAATTCTCCAATGATTATGTGATACTTGACAAGGTTTTTAGTCTCATTGGGTAGAAAGGAACCAACCACAACAATATCATGACACCAAGATTCATCAATAATCCAAGCAATGGTTGTAGATCGCAGGACCTAGGTTAGCTCAATTGTGACCATCAATATGAATCACCTCCAAGATGAAAAATGATGAGGGTCAATGACATGGGAGGTGGTCAATTGAAGACTATATAAATAGGGGGGATAGTGAGGAAGCTGCATAGATGAAAATTGATAATTGGGAAAAGTTGCAATCGAATGAGGTGAGATAACACCAAAACGGCTTCAAAAAAAGGTCGTAAAGATGTATCAAGAAACACAAGGAACCAAAGTTAGATGAGAATGGTGAGACCAAGATCCCAAGCGCTGCAAACCACCACACACTGATTTTCAAGACCAAAGGCAAAACAAGAAAACAAATTTTTTCATTTCCAATCCTTCTTCCAAAGCTAACCAAAATTATTAATGTTGTTTTGAAGAAGACATGAGGAGCAAGAGGTCAGAGGGGGAAGGAGCAACGAAAATCATAGCTCGACCCCAAAGCATAAAGAGTTATACCAAACTTCTATGACATTAGGAATTGTGAAAGGGTTCACAACTCACTGAAAGATGGGGCATACACCCTACCACCAAAAACATTGGTCCAGTTAGAGTAACTTGCATTTCGAGACTAGTGCATGTACTCTTTGTGTGCCATAATAGGGATTTGCAAACACACCAATTATTGTTATTCTAGTGTACCTAAATTTGTCAATTATTGGTCCAGATTAGTCTTTATTGCCAAGCTTTTTCCCATGTTTTTGGTTATTTCCTATCATGTTTACCCTTTCTTTATCTTTCATCCCTCCATATTTGCCTGAGTTTCTAGAGTTTCTCCCAGAAACATACACTGTATGTTTTTGGGACTGGGCCCTTTTCACACATATTTGGGTTCTCGAATATTTGTCGATATTAAACCATTTGCCTTTTTTCTCATTGTGTGTTAGCTTGCATGTCAATAGGGTCCAAATTCAAATAAAATAAGTCTATAAATACACATATGCATTAGTACATTTAAGACATATAATGAATGCACACAAGTAATTAATTCCAACATTTAGAGAAGGCATTCAAGAATCATAGGAAATATGAAGAGCATCTAGCATTTACTACTCCATTTTAAAAGAAATTAAACATTAACTATAACATTGAAATTCATAATAGATTAGACATTGCATAATGCTAGACTCCTTAGTTGAGTTGCATTTTAATTGGCATGTTATTTTCAATATTGTGAACCACCGAGGGGCTTGATAAGTAGTTGGTGCTTAAAAACACTATTGAACTTGAGCACAAGCCTCTATTTTTTTATTTTTCTAGAATAGGTTCAACAACCCTTTTAGGGTTTTGAATAAGAAGATTGATTTTACAAGGATTTGCACAAATTTTTGATAGACGAATGAGGTTTTCATAGCCCTATACATGATGAATATAATTGTCAAATCAGTTTTTCCATATCTACCTTTTATAAGAAGGTGTATTGTATGGTTTGGTTACCATAAATGTTGATTGCAGGGTTATGGTTACACTAAACGTCAAGTGTACAGTTCTAAAAAGTTGCTTATGTCACATTGAGTTTTCTAGGTTTTCATCATTTTTCTATAAAAACCATGATTTTGTTATTAGATTTTGATGAATGTTTCTAGATTTACATGAAAATTAGATAATTTTATAAACCCTTCTCTTTTCAATTATTATACTAGATTTAAATTAGTAATTAAGTATGACTTTACTATTTTACATTTTATTAGCCTTAATTACATGTTTTATGGGTAAATGTGATGCAAGTTGACTTAGATTTATTTATTCATATTACATCTTAGTGAACCTGCATTGTATTTCATGCTTTGTAGCCTTATAGGGTTATATCTTTATTCATTATTGCTAGATTTGGTTTTTCTAGGCCCCATTCAATTTTATTCTTTCAAATCTATTAGGCCTAGCTCTTGTGTGTTACAATTAAAAGCCTATATTGATTTTTATTGATTATTGTTCAAAACCTAGGTTATTTGGATGCTATATATGTTTTCCTCTTATGCCATCCAAATTGATTAGATATAAAAAACAAACTAGGAAGAATGTATTATAAATTGTAATCATGTTGATTTTATTGAAATTCCTTTGGGTAACCCTATACCTTGTTTGAAAAATAAAATGAACACTACAAATGAAGTTAATGTTGCTCCTACATTTTCTTTTTTGTTTCAAGTGATACCAGTGAGATGCCTTTGAATGATAGTGGTATGAATGGATCCAGAAGTGGTATCACATATGATCATGACACCAAGCTCATATATGTGATTTGGAAAAAAATGTAAACTTTGCACATTTTAGGAAACACATTATGGCCAACCTTAAGGAGATAGTGAAAATGATATATGTATGGAAAGATGTTCAAATTTAAGCCCTACATCAAGAGGCTCCAGGTGGGTTTAAGGTGCATGACATGCCATATAAGGTGAACAATAGATATTTAAATGTTAATAATGTAAATCAAACACTTGCGTCATGTAAGGGAACACCTTCTATGCCTAATTATGTAGTCATTTTCTAAATTTCTTTTGAAACTATTCTTCCTCGCGCTTATACTATTATTAATGCTTCTCTTTCTTATAAAAATACTTTGTTTAGTTTCCCAAGTTCCTCAACATCCTCCACTCGCCTCTTGTTAATTTCTTCAAAATTCACAAAACGCTTCTCAAAATTTTCATGTTCAATCATCTATCGCTCACAATACTTCTCAACTTGCTTAGTCACAATTAGAATTTTCAGCGAAGGACAACTTTAGACCATGTAACCTATGAACTCAACATAGAACAAAGGACATACATATATAATCCATACACACAATGAAAAACAATAAACTCACATAACTACAAACACATACAACCTTATCAGGGAGCAAACACATGTTATGTTATAAAACCTCAGTCCACTCGTGGAAACAATTTAACAGTGCTCATTTAACAATTTCTACCACCAAACTGGGCATCTCCAGGGAGTATGTCCTCAAGCAGAAAGCCAAAAAAAAAAAAAAAACAAGTCTTCTCATCGTAAAGGTTAGCAACCGTATGAGCACTCTTCTCCAAGTAAGGTCACGAAAAAACATAAAGATAGCATAGGGAAGAAAAAAGTTTCAGAGTTTATTGGACAATTAATTGTGGTAGGTTTCTCTTGTCAAATGATATCTGCAGATATTGCTTTAGGGGGAGGTATCAAAAGAGCACATGAATCTAAAACTGTTGAATTTGATAAAAGTCAACCACTATTTGATAATCATGTGCTTCCGATGGTTATTGCTAATCCGATGGATATTGGTCGTTTACAGTGTTACACCAAGATTCAAAAAAAAAAAGGTAAAAAAGGCCATATGATAGATACATAATATGACCATCTATGATTTTTTTTCTAATCAACGTTTTGTTTACTTGACTTTTGGTATTGTACTGTAATTTTATTTATCAATAAAAATGTACTTTTCAATAAAAACGATGTTATAATTCCATTATAGTTTCAAAGGAAATCACTACAAAACTTCCCTTGCATTCTAATGTCTACCCGAATACTCTAGCATTTTTGACCTCGGGTCCTCGAGGAGCTACTAATGTCCACTTGGAATGTAAACTATAATTTTATTACTTAATTTAATTCAAATTTTTAAAAATTGAAAATTTTAATAAAGTTCTGATATAACTTACCTTAGAGGCAGGTTTTAATTTAATGGGAAAAATAAAAAGGGAAGCTGGGTGTCCATAGGGATCACCCCTTCCAAAAAGCAATTCGAGTCAAACTATAAATAGCGGTCCGTACTTCAGCTGAAGCTCTCCATTTGTAACATAGATGAGTAAGGAAATTGCAGGCCATCACTGTGGCATAGTCCCCTGTAAATTAGCTTGTGGTCATGGCTGCCTCTTTGGAGGCTCATCACCACTCTATCACTGCTAAGGCCGAGCTGTGCAGATCTGAGGCCAACGGTCGATGATCTCGGCCATTGCCACGGTCTGCCTGCCCACTACTGTACTCACTATGCAATTTTAATTAATCCCTTTGGCTCGGGATTTGACCCTGCCACTCCATACGCATAGTTCCCCTGCGGGGAACTCATCCATCACCATTCGCCATTCAAAAGGGTCACACCTCTGTCGCCTCAAAACGCTCGTAGTTCCACCACTGCTCTCTGCAAATAAGCATCCATGAGCCCAGCCACAATAGAGCCCTCCTGAATTTTTATCATTCTCTTATATTAAAAATAGAGGGGAAAAATGTCATTAGGATTTTCTTTTTTCAATCAGTGGAATTCGTCTTTTTAGAAATAGGGGTTTGACTCCTTAATTTTTTGTATTTCCTACTTAAACTCCCATGATAATAGTGGGGAGGGAGTCACTGATGAGTCATTAAGAAACTCGATCCTAAAACCACTTCCCATTTCGGTTTAAATTGACTTGGCCTAGCTAACTTACATGCCCAAATGAGTCGAGCTTGTTTCAAAGCCCACTCTGAGTTGATCTAATTGCGGCTCTGTTTCACAAGTAATGAATCACCTTGTAAATGGCTACTTGGGTTAGAACTAAGACAACTTGATCTCAAAAAACTAGCCGACCTAGGCGATTTCCCTTTTAACAACTCAATTCTAAATCAAACTAAAATCGCTATGCCCAAAATGGTCCAAACCCACTCAAAATCACATTCCTTATCAACCAGGGTCCTTGAGCGTAAACCAAGCTCGATTAGCAAAATACAATTTGTTGTGTTTTATTAATGCTGCATTGAGTTGGGTGGGCTTTCAAGTAACCCCACCTACATATATTTTTTCTATTACACGGAAAAAGGTTAATAAGTATCTTCTAATCTTAGCAAACATATTTATTCAAGGATCTTATTTAAAAAATTTATGATATTAAGTGGATTGTAGTCCAGCGTTGAGGATGATGGTGTAGAAGGCGCTGCATAGCCATCCACCAAAATATAAATTCCAAGAGATACTAAAAATAGGATAAAATCGAGATTGACGCATTCTCATTCTCTACACCTAATCTGTGTAAAAACAAGGTTTCAATTAAAAAAATTAATAATAAAAATTAGATTTTTTGAAATAACTCAATTAAAGAAATAAAGTTTACTAGATAACCTAATATTAACTCTATCCACAAACAAAAAACAAAATAAGTAATGAAGGCCCCATTGTTGAGCTTGTCAAGAGAACTTAGTGGATAGTTGGATTGTTCTAGAGATTCCGAACATGGAACCTCCTATTTGATCAGTGCTTTTTAAGGATGACCCTCCACCTCTACCACCTGAAATGGTAACATGTACTTGATTATCTTTGTAGTTATTTATAATTGCTCTTGCGATATTTTATTCAACAATTTGTTAATACTTTGAACCAATTTCTCTATCCAACATAAAATTTAAACTGTAATTTATTTAACCAAATTACTATATAATCTTTTATATTTTCATTTATTAATATAATGTAAAACATTCTAACAATGTTATAATCAACCACCTTGAAACATTCAACCTCATACCTCAAAAAGATACCCACCCACACATATATATAGCTTGCCATTATTAAAACTATCAAAACTACTTGTGAAAATTTAATAAAATTATAATGGGTGTTTATGATTTTTTTTGTCTACATAGAACTTAGATTCGAGTGAATATTATGCACCAACATGAGGGAATAATTGCTAAAATTTCTACCAATTTACAGAAGAAAAGCGAGCATATTGAAGAATTGGATTTCAAAAATTTATAACAATTAATTTATAGCCCCTGAAAATGTGCCGTTGAATTCTACAAGACTGTTATAGAGTTTATAACAGAAGTAGGTGTTGTTTGACTCTAGTAAAAACTAGAAAGGGCAAAATCAATATGTGAAACAACATTTAAAAAATTATTCTTAAGCATCATTCCTTTTACTTTCATTAACATTCACAAATTAAAATAATTAATATTTCAAACATTTTAATGCATAAAAATATTTATTTTTTAATATACAATTTTAAAAAAATGTAAAAGTGATATCATATGAAATTTAGGTTATAAGATGTAAGGTTGATATTATATGAAATTTGTATGATTAAATTTTTTGTATGTTTTTAAATAAGAGTCATGCTATTTATTATGAAAATATTTAGTTATTAGTTGTGAAGTGATTTTAATTATAAATTATAGTGTGTAGATTTTTTTAATATGTTATATAAATTTGTAATAATATCAATAAAAATTGTTATTATAATAAATAGTTCTTATGACATTTATTGTGATTTTATGTAGGTAATAAAACAACAAATACATAATTTTAAAAAATAAAAAATAAAAAATCACATGACATTTAGCATATATCCTAACTCATATACTATATTTCTTAACAATTTATATCTAGCTGAACGTGATTACTAAATATCCGATAATGGCGAAATACATTAATTTTTTATTTTAATATACCAATATAATATATTATAACAGTATTACATATTATATTATATAATGTATATTTATATTATATTATTAAATAGAATATTTATTTATAATATAATTATATAATATATTATTATTTTTAATTTAGTATATTAATATAATATATATTATATTAGTAATATATCATTAGTAAAATATATTTATTATAATTTATTTCTAAATACAATCAATGATTATTATTTAAGCCTTGCTTTGCTCCATGATCGAAAATTAAAAAAATGGAAGTCACTAATTTATAAATCTACACATCAAAATGATGAACCATTAACTAGATGAACCATGTAGTTAATAGATCAACAGGGGTCTTTAAACCATGGAGAGATTTGTTTGCACTCCCAAGCAAAAATTGGAAGCATACACAAGGCACATGAAATGTTTGACATAATGGTGGAAACAAAAGTGGTTTCATGAAATGCTATACCTCTAGGGCATGCACATAATGGTTTCTCTGATGGCGCTTTAGAGATTTTGAATGAAATGTGTTGAGCAAATGTCATCCCTTGGAGTGCCAAGGTTGTAGGGTATGCAACAAATGAGTTCTCTGAAAAGGCATCAGAGGCATTTAAGCAAATTTAATTTACAGAAGTGGTGTCATGGAATGCTATGGTTTCGACTATGGTGTTTTGTGAAGCTGGAAAAGGTGGTTTTGTCGAAGGTTTTTGGAGGCTTGGGTCTTTGTAATTCTGAATTGGCTAACCAAACAGTGGGATTAAGTGTGTGTTGAATTTGTATAATTTAGAATTATATCGGTTGAGCAATCCACCTTCAGGATCTACAACTTGGAATGATATGATGAATGGAAGAGATCTCTCATACAGTCATTGCTACTAGTAGATTTGAGATGCAGAGCCAGCGTGTTTTTGGGAAGAAGCTTGGGATTAATCTTCCCATTTTGGATAGGATTCCAAACTCATGTATACCATCTTGATGTTCTAACAAGCTGGATGTTTAAAGTCAAAAGAAATATGGAACATTGAAGATTGATGGCTATGTTAGATGCCCGCTAATTCCAACTAGTAATAATGACGATAAAAAAAATTTGCTTTCTTCAATGGCTATGTTAGATGCCCGCTAATTCCAACTAATAATGATGACGATCAAAAGAATTTGCTTTTGATCATTCAATGGTAGCCCTTAATGATTCTGAAAAGATACTCTTTACTGGGATATGAAAGAAAAAGATGAATACTTGACCATAGTGATATATGGCTCCATAGTTACTAATTTGAATTGTATTCTTTGGGTGAAGATTGCTATATTTGTCTAGTTGGTGGCTGAGAATAAAAACCTCACTTAAGATAATTTACATAGGTCAGTCTCCTGCTTTTTATAGAAGCATGATTCAAAGACAATTATGGGGTTGAGAACTATTTCGAGCAACAAATGGACATTGTATCATGTGGTGACATTGATGTTATTGAAGACCAAAATCCAACTAGCTGAAACAAATGGATTCCCAAAGTTCGAAATAGAGGAGCCCACTATTGGTTGCTTGTTGCACTTACTTTTCTACTTACTAAATCAAATAAAACAAAACAAAAATCACTTGAAAGTAGGACCCCTTTACCTACTTTTAACACGTTTCAAAACTAAAACTGCCTAAAACTTGCATGTTGCTACTTACCTCCCACTTGTATTGCTTGCAAGATGAGAAGACTTTGCATTGCATCCATTCTCATCAATACAACAAAACACTTTCAATTACCATGTGTCTAATGGAACAACCTTACCTTCCTTCGAATATAGCCATCCCTCCTAATTCCTTCCTAACCTATCATCATTTAACATAACCACAATTTCGAAATAAAGACTAAAACGATATAATTTAGAAGGCTCAAACATTTTGATTTGATAATAACATCAGCATGATTTTTCTTGGTATAGGTACTAAAATTGAAACTTGAGAAAACAGGCATGCATTGAAGTTTCAATCACACGTCCTAGATAAAGTTGTCCATGAAAAATCTGTCAAACGGAAAGCTTGTATTTTTTTGGTGTATGTTTCAAGATGTAGAGGCATATACAACCCAAGTTGGTATTGGTTAAGATTATCAGGTAGATGTGCCAATATGGACTGCAGAGATTTTGGAGTAAGTCAAATATCTTAATGTGGTAGATTATATCATATGGATTTTCTATTTTGGGCACAAGGAATTATTTTAAAAAGAATAGTCCAATTGGAAGGAGGGGGAAACCCTCATACTAAATGAATACATATACTTAAGTTGATTACCATTCAATGGTAAGAACATATATTTACATAAGGTAACAAAATATGATTGGATTTTAGTTTCACGTCGTATAGGAAAAAACAAAAAAAAACCATGTTTTGGTGATACAGGTGGTGGACTAATACTTCAAATTTGTTGCAAACCTATTTGAGAGGGGAGGCTTTCCTTAAAGGAATTTCCCATTCAAGTCTCCATCCCAACTCTAAAATGATTGTCCAACAAGCAAGCAAAAAATAATAGTCTAGTCTCAAAACTTCAATTGACATATTTTAACACCAAGGTTGGTTTATTTATTTATTAAGCTTAATTTTCTTTAAGAAAAATAGACTTTCAAATTAAAAGTTTTATTTAATTTTTTAAAGATGTTAAGTTTAGCTAATTTTTTGTTTTATTAATAAATTTATCTTACTAATTTAAACAAGAGTCATGAAGCAGTTTTAATAATTGTTCGTAGTTAAGAAAAGAAGTTTTGTTTGTTGTTTTATAGAGTTAAGATTTTGTTCTATTTTATGTAAACAATGAAATTAATAGTTATTTCAAGGGATGAGTTGTATAGATATTTAATCTTGGGAAATTATATATATTAATTGTTTTCAGGGTTGGTGGGACTACTATCCATTATAAACAGAAAATTAGAAAAACAAATTGTTTGGCTTGAGACAAAAAACCTCAATGCTTATGACCAAAAATAATGCTTAAAAATTTCACTACAATACATATATAAATATGGGATTTGATTTCTCACGCTATATATTAGTTGTGATTATCATGAAATCATCTTGCTTTAAAATTTGCATGCTCCACTTAAAATGATGTCATTATAAATGGATATTGCCTACGTCATTAATGTCCAAACATCCTACTTTGCAAATATCAATTTGTTACTAGATCAATTTCTGCAACTGAATAATTAATTAAGCTTAATTTTTATATCATCCATGGGTAGTGATGTTTTATTAATGTAATAGTGAATTTAGCTAATTATCAATTATTAGTCCAAATTAAGCATATTTTAATGTATTTATCTACATTTAGTAGTCTCCATCTTTTAGTGAGGTTCAATAGTGAGTTATGTAAGAACTTGCATTTCACTTATCTGATACACACCCCATATGCTTCATGTATTTGTCAATTTTAAATTTATAGGTCGTAATTTCGACACAATTTATATATATCCAAAGGTTCAAATTCAAGCAATCAAAATTAAATCAGAGTTTAAAACCACATCTTTTCCCTATTATTAGATTTGGAATAATTGATTAAATTATATTATTTTAACAATTTTAATCCTTGTGTTTTTCTTATTACTAGATTTGGAGTAATTCACTAAGTTATATTTTTTTGATAGATATTGGGTTTACGTGACCCTTGCCCAATAAAAAATGAGAATACATACCAAAAACCCAGCGATGAAAAGATTTTCATTTGTTAGCCAAAAGACCGACTGAGTTACAAAAAACTAAAAAACTATACATACTTAAACTTCAGGGTCACCATCAGGGCACAAAAACAAAAAGCAACTACTAGATTAAAAAACCTCTTACAAAGCTAATCAATTTGATAATTCTAGTGAACTTGCCACGAGACCCAATCTTGGAACAATTCACAACTAGCAAATGACGCTTCAAAGGAGCAAAACCAACAACCACCACATAATAACTCGAAACTAAGGAGCCACACAAAGAGCCAATTACTTAGAATTGCATTTGCCTATAGCCAAATGTTCTTCCAAAACCCTTGTAAATTCTACTCAAGGTTATCTGACTAGCCATGGAGGAGAAGCAACAATCCCACGAAACACTAGCTTGGCCAATAATTTGACCACCTCAATTCTCTTGCAAGAATAGTAAATAGAGCGCATGGATTCTAGAGCAGGCAGAGGTGACAAAGCTTCCTCTAAAGGTGGAGGGGAAGCCATAAATCATACAATCTATTCACCCTTATGAATGATAGTAGAGACTAAATGTAATCATGGAGGAGAGAGAATTTCTTTTCCAACTCCCTGAACTTCGCCATTGGAAAGAACCTGAACTTGTTTATACCATAAAAGTGCAAGGGTTCCTCCTGCCCACCATCAACAAAATTCACCATAGCTTCATCCAGGCCCACCCTAAAAGTTAAATTGACAAAGAATTCAACCAAGGATTTCACATCCTCTTCGTCAGAGACAAGGAACATGATGTTGTTAGCAAAGACTAGGAATTCATCCTGAATAATGGAAAGGATAGCACTAAAAGATTCTTCAGAAGGAATCCAAAAAAAAAAATGCAGATGGCCCAATGAGACCCTACCAACAAAATCCATTTCTCTTGTTTTGCATGAACGCACAATCGAAGGATACGCCAAGGCTTCTTGCACATCGGACTCCATGAAACTCTGACCATAACCCAAAAAGCTACAAAAGTAATAGAGGATGACAAAAATGAAGAGTTAAAAGCCATCTCATTGAAAAAAGCCACCTTCTAAAGGAAATAAATACACATGAACCAATCATAGTAATAAATATGATGACGACAAATGGAAAGAAAGAAAAAATTAAATAAGGTTGACCATATCAAAGCCCAATCGCATTACCCATTCATCACTATGATTATCAATGATAAGATCCATAGGTTGGTTGATTCCAATATTTTCCAAGGCATCAACAACCTTATTCGCTTATTAAGTTATATTATTATAACATATGTGATGATATTTTATTAATTTGTGATTGATTTGAAGGTGATGAATTTAGTTATCATTCATTTATTCATAATGCTCTGACATAGGGGTTCCTTGATGTAGTTTGAACTTGATGAATTTAGTTATAATCCATTTAATCATAATGCAGGAACCTAGGGGTTCGCTGGCCCATTTTGTGTGAAGCTCCACACACTTGACAAATTTACAAAATAAATATAGTTTAACTATTAATAAATTTAAACTATGTGCTTTACACAAGTACAACATATTTAAAAAAATAAATTTTACAATTATAAATCTAAAAGTTATAATGAGAAAGAGGTAGATAGCCATAAACAAGTCAAACCTATAACTAAAAATCTAAATGTGAAAAAAATTAAACTTTACAACAATCAATACACTAGGCACATCGAATTTCCAGTAAATTATTAAGAGTTTAACAAAGTGTGGAAACTAAATCATTAAAATAGATCAAAGACTTGAATCAATAACTGAATTTCTATAGAAGTATGTGTTGCATTCAACATACCCCATTCTAAAAAAAAAGTCGAGTAGGGGCCCATTTCAGCCTGAAAGGAACTAGCTATGGTGGGTGAATTATTTATTGATGTTTGTCATGTGCTTAACAATGATAGGATTTCCCAAGTAGTCTTATGCCCAGGTTTTTGGTTAAGAATAGTTGTCTTAATGCTAATAAAATTTGTCATTACGATGGCTATCTAGATTTTTATTGTTTATTATACTCATGCTAGCCTATTAATGGTTTTCAGAAATTTTTTAAGTGTACAGGTTCTCTGAGGTTATCCCTAACATTCCTATGTTTGGCATTTTTGTTCAAATTTTCTATTTGACACACAAGTTCCTTAGAAATTTTATCCAACGAATATTTTGTACTAAATCAGATCTCTTGGGCTTTTACAACCTTCTATGTCCATGAGTCTTTTTACCTTGGTGATTTATTATATACTTCAATCTTCAAAGAAATTGATGCCATCTGGTGATATCCCACTAATCTACGACCATTCAAGTACTTATAAACTTTGAAAAAAACTTTAGGGTAGGCAGAGTGCTAGGATTTTTCCAAGTGTCGCAATCTCGCTCACTTGGTGATTGGTAGGATCAAAGTTTCAAAATACAAAACTCCTAGGAAAGTGCAGTAGTGAAAGCCATCCATGTGTCCCAATCTCGTAGGCCCATGATCATCAAAGCTTTATAAAATTTTCTAAGTCTTCCAAGCAAGCGGATCATTGAGATGATGAAGCATGTCATCATTTTGCTCATGTAGAGCCTACACAACACAAGGAGGAGTAGGACACTTTCACAAAAGTAGAACATTGGGATGATGATGTGTGACATCATCATGCTCACCTAAAGCCTGTGAAAATATGAAACACAATATGATACCTTTGAAGAGAGTGATATCTTAGGATTTCACCAACTATCATCATCACACAAGATCAAAGCAGTAATAAACATAAAGCAAGGCAGAGAAAGAACCATGAGCCAACGAGGAGGCAAAATTTTGTCATGTGTTCCTAAAACTATGTAAGGGTCTGGAAACAACAAGGCAATGCTTTTGGGAGAAGCAATAAGTTGAAAAGTGTCAGAGAAAGGATGATGCAACACTCAGATCCTAAAAGCGAAGCCACCTAGTGGTAGGATTTGAAAAAGGATGATGTATCACAAATCAAATTCAAAATATGAAAATAGATAAAATAAAAAAAGGAGTCAAAACCATTGGAGCCATTAATCCACATGAATTAGTCAACTGCATTCAATTCAACAAAGCAAGTAGATCTAGGAGGCAATATATGCAATCGACCAAGTCAAGGGTGATCAATATAGATAAGAAATCCTTTGAGTTGTTATGTAAGTCTATTGTATCATTGTTTTTTTCAAGTTTGTGTTACAGTGTTTATACATTTTGATCTAACTAATAACTTAGTCTTTCTTGATATATGCAATTGCAGTTTCAAATAGCTTGTAATTGAGTAGTAAGGTTTTATCAATTGGAGTGTGTAGTAGCAATGCAGGTTGTTAGATCTTGTTTTTTGGTAGCAAGCTAGCTAAGTTACCCTTTGATGTAACTTCTAAGACTAAGCCTTAGCTAGTCCAAAATGCTCTTTGGTATTACCTATAATCTTGAAGTTAAGATATGTTACAACAGTCTTGATAACAAGCAACCTTTAGTTAATAACTCAGAGCTAACTGTATTGTATCCCTTAGACCTTTTCATTATATTTGCTAGTTTTGTGTACTAAAGAAACAATCTACAAGCATTAGTTCTTTGACATTTGTCCTTGCCCTAGAGCTGGTTAGAAAGGATTCATGTTTTTTATTCACAGACCCTCTTTTCTACCTTCCCTTTATGTCATTTTTATGGTTTATTTGAGTTATGCCCACCTTAGGATAAATCAATCTCTATCACCATTCCATTGAACCCAAGTAGATCTAGGATCCATATCCATATCCAAACCATCTAGTTTAACAGTTACATTGCTCATAGCGATTCCACCACTGGTCACTGCAAGACCCAATACTTGCAACTCATTCCCTAGAGTGAAGTTGATCTTCAATGAGATCCCAAAACATTAGAAGTTATCACATATGTGTTTTTTGGTGTGTATAAATCTTTGAACAATAATATGGTTAGTGTTACCAAATGTCACAATCTTACTCACCCGATAACTGGCAGGATCAAAGTTTCAAAGTACAAAACTCTCAACCAAGCAGAGCAATGCCAACCATCCATGTTTTTTGATCCCAAGGCCTATGATCATCAAAGCATTCTAAAATTTTTCTAAGTCTTCCTGGAAAGTGAAGTGTCAGGATGATGACATGTGTCATCATCCTTCTCACCTAGAGTCTACATAGTAAAGCGAGGAGTATGACACTTCTAGGTAAGTAGAGTGTTGGGATGATGACACGTGTCATCATCCTACTCACCTGGAGCTCGTTCAAATATGAAATGTAGTATGAAACCCCCAAGGAGAGTGGGACTGAAAGAGTTTTCTAAGTGTCACCATCCTGTAGGTCTGAGACAATAATAAGCATAGAGCAAGGCATACAATGAACCATGAGGCAGAGAGGAGGTAAAATTTAGCCACGTGTCCTTGAAATTATGCAAGGGTCTGATGACATCAAGGCAACACTTCTAGAAGAAGTAGAAACTTGACAAGTGTCAAAGAAAGGATGAAAAAGCATTTAGAGCCAAGAAGGAAAAATAACCTGGCAACAAGATTCACAAAAGGATGGCATAGCTCAAAACAAATTCAAAATATGGAAATAGATAAAATTCAAAAGGATCCAAAGCCATTAGAGCCATTAATCTACATGAATTAGCCAATTGCATTTAATTTAATAAAGCAAGTGAATCTAGGAAGTAATATATGTAATGGGACAAGTCAAGAGCAATCAATATAAATAAGACATCCTTTAGGTTTTTCTACAAGTCTATGTTGTATGTTTGTCTCTTTCAAGTCTGTGTTATAGTGTTTATGTATTCTGATCTAACCAATAACTTAGTCTTTCTTGATATATTCAATAGCAGTTTCAAGTAGCTTGTAATTGATTAGTAAGGTTTTATCAATTGGAGTGTGCAGTAACAATCTAGGTTGATAGATCTTATTTTCTAGTAGCAAGCTATCTAAGTTACCCTTTAGAGTTTGTGTAGAGACACCATTTGATGCAACTTCCTAGAGTAAGTCGTATCTAGTCAAAGATCCTCTTTGGTATTAGCTATAATATTGAAGTTAAGATATGTTATAATAGTCTTGATAACTCACAATCTTTAGTTAATAACTCGAAGCTAACTACATTGTATCCCTTAGACTTTTTCACTATGTTTGTCAGTTCTATGTGCTAAAGCAACAATCTACAAGCATTATTTCTTTGGCATTTGTCCTTGTCTTAGAGATGGTTAGAAAGAATTCATGTTCTTTTTTCACATTCCTTATTTTCTACCTCACCTTTCCCTCTTTTTTATGATTTACTTGAGTTATACTCACTTTAGAATAAATCTATATCTATCACCATTCCATTAAATCCAAGTAGATCTAGGATCCATATCCATATATGAACCAACTAAGTTAGCAACTGCATTGCTCATAGCTATCCCACCACTAGTCAATACAAGACCCCAATACCTGTAACTCGTGCCCCAAAGTGAATTTGATCTTCACTGAGATCCCAAAGTGTTATAAATTATCTCGTATGTGTTTTATGGTGTGTATAAAATTCAGAACAACACTATGGTTTCTAAATTAGCTCTAGGAGTTTATAAAATGTAAGATTATAGTAACTTTGGAGCCTGAGTAATAAATGGAGATATGTTATAATGATGTATGCAATGTTTTTAAATGGATATTAATTGTTACCGATTTGGTGTAATTAATAACTTATTAAGCTTTAATTATAAAGCTTAAAGTTTTGAAGAATATATAAACTAATAAACTTATGAAATTCCAATATATACATTATGACATGAAGAAACTATTGTACTCAACATACTCCACTCTTAAAAAAAAATCTAGTAGGGACCCATTTAAGCTTGAAAGGAATTAGCTATAGTGGGTGAATCATTTATTGATGTTTATCATGTGCACAATAATGACAAGATTTCCCAAGCATTCTCATGCCTAAGTTTCTAGTTAAGAATAGTTGCTTTAATGCTACTAAGATTTGTCATTGCCCTGAATATCAATGTTTTCATTGTTTATTCTACTCAGGCTAACTTATTAATGGTTTTCAGAATCTTTTTAAGTGTGTAGGTTCTCTGATATTATTTCTATTCAGCACAAGTTCCTTAGAAAATTTATCTATCAGATAAGTTAGTTCTGCATGATGATAGCTTTCTAAGATAAGGATATTACAACACTTGGTAAAGTTTTTTAAGTCTTTTGGGTAAATGAAGCACTTGGATGTTACCAAGTGTCACAATCCCACTCACCCGATGACTAATAGGATCAAAGTTTCAAAGTACAAAACTCCTAGCCAAGTGGAGCATCGAGAGCCATCCAGGTGTCCTGATCCCATAGGCCTACGATCATCAAAGCATTCTAAAAAGTTTATAATTCATCTGGACAATTAGAGTGTTGGGATGATGACACATGTCATCATCCCGCTCACCTAGAGTCTACACAACAAAACAAGGAGTACAACACTTCCAGGCAAGTGGAGCACCAAGATGATGACACATGTCATCATCCCACTTGTAGGTTGAATATTTTGTCGATCGGTGTACTGATAAACAAAATAGGTCTGATCATCCAAAGTAGGAAGATTGGTCGTCCAAATGTGTAGGTTTACCACATCAAAAGGGGACTAATCTCTCCTCTCATCAAGGGGAGGTTATATATATATATATATATATATATATATATATATATATATATATATATAAACATAAAATAATACTCAAGGGTAGAACAAACCATCCATCTCTCTTTCTTCAGAGATGATGCATGTAAATCAAAGGGGAAATCTCAAGGGAAATTATAGAAAGCACTCCTCTTCTTTTAGAAGTACTATTCAGCAAACCACAAGAATCCTTCTGGTAGTAATTGAAAAATGTAACCAAAGAAGTAGTAACTAGCAGATTGAGATGTAGCACAAAGTCTCCACCTCAATTGTGCAAGAGTGAGATACGAAGGACAATGAGGGCACAAAGTCATCCCAAGGTCCTTTACACAAAAATTAAAAAAAACACACTAAAGGCAATTGTGGGTGCACAAAGTCTCTCCACAGTTGGCTTCAGGACACCTTCCTGACTACTTTCGCTAATTTTGCTTATTGAATTAAAGGAACAGAAGATATATTAAGGAAAAAGACATAAAAACAGTTTTCCCAACAACAAAGATATCACAGCAAAAAGTCTGAAAAGTCACTTGCTTTCTTATTCCAATAACAAAATATGATCAACAATCTGAGCTCAAAGTCTTAGTAATGCCTTTCAATTTGGGTAGAGTTTTGTTTTTGATAATCAGAGAGAGATATCTCCCGGCACAATAACAAGAGAGTCCCTTATATAGCCTCTTCAAGAAGGACTCGAGAATAGTAACACATCATGTTGCATTGAATGTTGTTTAAGAAGACATGCTAAAATTCAGGGGCATTTACCCATTTACTTTTCTCAATGTAGAGAAACAGGTCACGCCATTGAAGGTTTGCATCCTTTGATGTCCACCTGGTGATCTGCTTCTAGAAACATATCCAATGCGTAAATGTTTCTGATCCTTCCTCATTGTTCCTCCTTTTTTGGTTAATTAAATCAGGTCTTTGATTCAATTTTGATGCTTTGTTCCTTAGTCACTTCCTGCTAGTCTTGGCTTTAGAGCCTTTGAATGCATTTGGGTCCATTTTGGGTCGGGAAGAGCCCCTCGCAAGGGTATCTGCCCTTCGAGCAGTCTTCCGATGGCCTTCGAGCTTCTTTTGGCAGGTCGCTAAGTTCTTTGGTTCTTCTTTAAGGCTTTTCAAAATCAACAGCTATTTGACGAACCTTGAAATTGATGTTCGTGCACCCATCACTACATTTGAATTTCCAACGACTAGTTCACTGTTCTTGACTTTGACGTCTTTGGGTGCATCACCCCTTGGACTTTCTTTGACTTTTTCTTGATTTGCATCCTCCTAAAGGGAAGGTGACCCTTCGGCTTTGGGGAAGTGTCCTTTAATTCGGTAGCTGAGAGTCCCCTGCAAGGGTATCTGCCCTTCGGGGTCCTTCGGCGGCCTTTTGTCTTCGGAGTCCTTCAGAGCTTTCCCGCAGAATTTTTTTGCAGATATTTTCCTGCGGACAAAAAATCTGCAAGAATTGTTTCGGCTGCTTTGTCTTTGGCCTTCAAAAATTCTTTCGGGCTTTCCTCCCGCAGCTTCCCTGAATTTCTTTGGACTTTTTGTCCGAAGGAATTCCTTTGGACAAAAGTCTGAAAGAATTCATTTCTTGCCTTAGTCTTTCCACCAGGGGAACTTTTTTGAAGTAAATCCCTTTGCTCTTTTCGTTCCTTTCAGCGGTTCATTTTCCCCCTTTCTGCCCTCTGCAAGGGCTGTTTGATCCATTGGCTTTGGGGCAACCCCTTGAACCTACCGATTGAACCAACTTTGGTTCAACGGTTCAATGGTTCATTCCCTTTGATGGCTTGAAACAAGCCTCGTTGAACTCGTTGAACCTTGAACCTTGAACCCATTGAACCTTTGAACCAAAGTGGTTCAATGGTTCATTCCCTGAAAATGACTAAGTGTCAAAAACTTGTTCTTTTGATTGAACATGCATGTAGAAGCTTTTGAACCTGCTGAACCATTGGTCCATCACTTCCTTGATCTTTCTAAGCTCTTTGATCTTCATCACACTGGTTAAACCTTTGAACCTGTGAACTCATTGAACCCATTGAACCAAAATGGTTCAAGGTTCAACAGTTCAATGGTTCAATCGGTTCATTCTTTTTATTTGGCTAAGTCCTTTTGATCTTTTTTAACCAAATGCGTTGAACCATTTAGTCGCTAAACCTGTTGAACCTTGAACCCATTGAACCTTTGAACCAAAGTTGTTCAATGTTCAATAGTTCAATGGTTCAAGCCTTCTTCTCTTTGATAAGTGTTTTGAAGTTGTTGAACCTTGAAGTGATTGAACTTTGAAGCAGTTGAACTTTGAACCTTGACAAATGCGCTTAACTCTTGCTGCTGATGTTGAACCTTTAAACTCATTGAACCCGTTGAACCAAAATGGTTCAAGGTTCAACGGTTCAATGGTTCAATCCTTGCTTAGAGGCTCGCTGATGAATTATTTTGGTTGAACCTTGTTATTGAACTATCTTTGAAATCGTCTAAGTGTTGAGAGCTTGCTTCTTTCCTGCAAAGTCTGTAGAAATCAACCTGTGAAGCCAGTAGAACTTGGCCTGTAGAGTCCATAGATTTTCTTCCTACAGAGTCAGTAGATTTTCTTTCCTGTAGAGTCCGTAGATTTTCTTCCTGCAGAGTCCTTAGATTTTTGAGAAGCCTAAAAAATGAGGAATTTAAATGATCAGAACAAATTTTGAAAAGGGAAGAGACAATTTTGGTCTGGGGAACCAGAATAGTTCAAATGTTGTCCCAAAAATGAGTGATATTTTTGGGGGACAACAGCTAGCTCCAGTTGGGGAACTTCTATCAATTTTTAAAAAAGAATTGAAGGGAGTAGAATCCAAAATCTCTAGTGTCTTCATGTGTACCATTGGGCTACAGAGTCATGTTACCCAGAAATGGAAGGCATCAAAAATAGAAACAAATAAAACAAAACAAAATTAAAAACTATACAAATATACATATGTACAGATACAATAATATGATACTTCAAGAGTTGAAGTGTTTCAGATGCTACCCACTGTGAGGCAGAGAAAAGAGTGTGCCATCTTGATATTTCAGCAGAAAGCTATTTTCACCATTATGTTGATGAATTATAAATGGGCCTCTCTAAAGGGAGTCAAAATTTCCATGCATCCCTTTTGGTTCTCTCCTTTTGTCCCACAGTAGGACTTGATCCCTAATCTGGAAATCATGATTTTTAGCCTTCTGGTCAAAGAGTTTCTTTACCAGACTTTGATGAGCAGCAATTCGGTCCACCACCATGGTTCTTTGTTCATCCAGCTCAGTCAGGCACATGATTCTCTTATCAAGAGAGCTCTCATATGTCTGATCTTCAATTGCCTTTGCCAATTTCAAGGCTAGCAATTCTAAGGTGATTGGTATCTTAGCATTGATACCATAAAGAAGTTGAAAAAGAGGCATACCAATTGCTCTCTTTGGTGTGATTTTATCTGCCCATAGAGCATCAATTAATGATTTATGCCATGTCCTTTGATTGTCATCTGCTAGCTTCTTGATGATAGTTACCAGGTTCTTATTGCTTGATTCAGCTTGTCCATTTCCTTGTAGAAAATAATCAAAAGAGTGAGAGAGTGTAATTCTATAATGGAAACAGAATTGTGTAATCTCCTAGGAGGTGAAACAAGCTACATTGTCAATAACAATTTTGGTTGGAACTCCAAACCTGGAAATGATATTCTCCTTGAGGAAATTGCATACAACTTCTGAAGTAGCATGCTTAGTTGGGATTGCTTCTACCCACTTGGTGAAATAGTCAATTGTTGTAAGGACATAATCATGTCCAGCACTTGAAGATGGGTTTATAGTCCCAATAAAATAAATCCCCCATTGCTGGAATGGTTCTTCTATCATCACTAGATTGAGAGGCAAGGCAGCTAACTTGGGTCTTCCAATAAATTGCTGGCAGAGTTCACATTTTCTCACCCACTTATATGCATCTTGGAAAGGAGTTGGCTAGTAATACCTGGCTCATAGAATCTTGTGAGTAGTCACAGGAGCAGAAAAATGTCCTCCACAGGCTAGATTGTGAAAATATTTCAAAAGTTGGCTTTGTTGCTCTTTGTCTACACAATGAAAGAATACTCCATCTATGCTTCTCTTGTACAAGCCGTTGTCCCAAAGGACAAAATTGGTAGCTTTCAACTTGATAGTCCTCCTTTATTTATAAGACAAATGAGCAAGACATTCACCATAAGTAAGGAAATGAACAATACCTGAATACCACTCATTGGTAGTATAGACAAAAAGGATTGTTGGTGTATCTTCCACTTCAGCTTCTTCATGATGTGTATCTTCTGGCTTGTTGTCAGCAATTAATTGGCATAGGTCTTTTCCCCTGACCAGCTTTGTTGCCTTGATGTATAGATCAAACTCTTAGATATTTGTAATCCAATTGCCTCTTTTTGTGCCAAACTCCTGCTGAGTTAATATGGACTTGACTATAGTGTCAGGAACTAAGGCAGTAGTGTGTGAATTCAGGATATAGAAGCAGAAATGTTTGACTGCTTTCACCACTGCATAAGCATGCTTCTCTACATTTGAATAATTCATCTCATAGGTTTTGAGAGGGAAACTCATGAAAGAAATAGGAGATTCAATACCTTCTTTATAGGGCATTGAGTCAACATTGAGAGGAATGTCATGGCAGATTTCATCAGGTCTAAGAGACTTTAGGTCATCATAAGAATATGCTAAGACATCCATGTATTGATGGAGTAAAGTGGTGAACTTGAATATTTCTTCAAGGGTGCAACACTTACCAATATTAGCCATCTTGGGATTTTCTTTAGTAGTCAGATTTACTTGATCGAATCCCTGAGAGAAGCTTGAATTTGTTTGTTGTTGTTTGATGAATCTATCATGCTTGTCAAACAATTTCTCAAGAGAAACCAGGCCTTTGGAAATTTTATTTCCTTTCAGCTGTAAGAATTCTTCATTTATATTTGAACTAGATTCAGAGGCTGATTCATACTTTTGAGATTCACTGTCTTCAAAATGTAGTTGTTCAAAATTGTCTTTTCATTCTAGGAAGGCAATGATTTGATGATCATCATTGAATACTTGCCAATGATCAGCATTGTCAGGAACACTTGGTCTACATACTAGCTTAATAGTATACCTGTCTTCTTTGAAATTTGAGTGAAAAACTAAAAGAGTTCTTGAAACAGCAAGTGCATCAGCTCTGTCATTAGATTCCCTAGGTATGGCAGAAATGTTGAAAGCATCAAAGCTTTCAATTTGGTCCCAAACCAAGTTGTGATAGTGGCATAATATTTCATTCTTGGTTTGGTATAAGTTTCTCACTTGACAAACCACTAATTCAGCATCCCCTTTGGCATAAAAAAACTTGATGCCTTTGTCTTGAGCAGTCTTCAATCCAAGCAACAGAGATTCATATTCAGCTGTATTGTTAGTGTTGCTAAATTTTAATTTTTAAGATGAAGGAAACATATCTCCTTGAGGAGATATCAACATAATCTCGACTCCCGAACCAGTAGAGGAGTAGCTGCCATCGAATTTCAGAGTCCATAATTCATCAGATATTGATTTTTCTTTAAACTTTCTTTCATTAGAGAGGGAGGGTCCTTCATTTGTATTGCAACCTACTAGTTCTACTATTCTAGTTGAACTGGTTTTTGGGTTGACACTTTTAAGAATTTTATCAGATGTTTCATGCACTTCATCTGTAGATAGAAAGTAGTTACCCATACCTGAGGATTCAAAAAGAATTTGAGCTTCAGGGGCTGATGTTTGGGTGACCACATATTTTGCCTCCTTTTCAGGGAGCAATCTCTTCATTACGTCTTTGACAAGGATTCTTGCCATAGACAGGTCCATGCTTAGTTCTCCTCCCACGTCCTTGCAAAAATTTCATCCAAAAAAAATGCCATAGGATGCTGGGACGTCAGCCACCAAGACAGTCATCTTGATTCTCTTGTCTGGAAAGGTTGCAAATTCAAATTGGGCATCTTTGATTTGCCCCAGCAATGGTACTTGCTTGTTTTCCATGGAGAAACATCTCCCAAATGTCTTGGTCAATGTGAGGCCAAGAGATTTAGCTACTTTAGCAGGCATGACATTGTCAGATGCACCTGAGTCTATAATGCAATTACTTAACTTGTGACCATTTATTAACAAGAAAATATAGAAAGGTTATATTTTCCCAAGGGCAGCTGGAGGAGTAATGAAAATATCATTTAGAATGGGCATGTTCTTTAGGGAATCAGGAGTTACCTTTTTAGTTTTTTGTCCTACAAGGACAGTTTGATTCTTGACATATTGGACCAACTTATTCAATTGATTAGGATTGGACTGCAAATATTCAAAGTCAGACATTTGTATTTTGGTCTTTTTGACATGATCAATTATGTCAAATGGCTGAATTGGATTAAGAACAAAGGAAGGTATTTCAACCTTTTGGGTTTTAGGAGGGATAAGAGGGCTGGTTTGCGAAATTAGAGTAGAAGGTGAAGGTGAAATTGATGTATTTACCTTTTGGGTGATCACCAAATCTTTTGACTGGAAAGGCAGAATGGTTCCACGCTTAGCAATTGTAATTTTTGGTTGAGGTTGCTCCTCTATCTTCCCTTTATCAGCTTGCTGGATTGATCGGTTCTTGGCCCTGATAAACACTGCATATGATCCATCAAAAGTTTATCCTTTGCTTCTGGGTTCATCCTGGTAGTTCAGGAAACTAATGTGGGAGTCCCTAGCTGATTCTTCTTGATTTTATACAAAGAGATCAGCGTCATTTTCTTGATTCAATTAAGACTAGAAAGAGAACTGTGATTCTGCTTCAAGATATCCCATTGCTGAATTAGTTAGAGGAGCTTCAAGGGCAAGTTTGCTCTATGGGGGAGGAAGATGATTTTGTTGCCCTTGATTCTTGGTAGCATTGCCTTGATATGACTAATTTGGAAATGTCCTTGGCATATCTCTGTATGAAGGAGCAGAATATATTCCTTACGCCATTTACTTTCTGAGAGCAAGCAACTCATTTTCCATCTTCTACACCATTGGATCTGTGGTGCCTATAGATGAATATTCAAAAGATGATGAGGGTCTATTTTTATTTGGATCTCTTTTTATCTTCCCTACTAAGATGAGATCATCTTCTACCTCAGTGGCCAAATGTTGAGCTGCAACAAGATCTATTTGACCAGCACATCTCAAAAGAAAACTTACTTCAGGTAACTAAGAATTAATGAAGAAGCAGTTGAGATTCTCAGCTGTAGGTCAAGCAATTACAGGAATTCTATTTCTCAGTTTGTCAAACTTGGCTATGAAGTCCCTCATTGGTTCATGAGGTTCTTTCTTCATCTGTGTAAGTTGAGCCAGAAGTGCATGTGCATCTTCTGCCAGTTTGAATTTGGCTTCAAACTTAGCTTTGAGGGTATTCCAATCAGTTACTGACCTAGCCTGTAGATGATAAAACCAATCTACAGCAGCATCTTGTAATGTTTCTACAAATAGCCTAACTGCTACATCTTCAAATTATACTCCAATTATGCCATAGGCTATGCTAAAGGCTGCAATGTGTTCATCAGGATGAACTTTCCCATCACCATAGAATTTGGGGAAATTCTTCCTTAAAATGTGTGGAAGCTCATATAGAGGTGGAGTAAGATTGAGAGGACCAGAAGAATTATCCAGGGGCCTTGAACTGCCATTATATGACTATGAAAAGGAGGAATAACAAATCTCAGAGGGGTAATTATTGGCAAAGCTTTATCAACAATAGAAGTCGATACTTTGTTTAACAATGGAGATTTGACTTTAGTAGGAGGAAAGCTCTTGGTTCGTTGGAGGTGAGATGGTGATGGAAATAGATCAAAATTACTTTATTATACCAACTCGAATACAGGGTCAATAATACCTTTAGCTCTTTGGCTTCATGTATACCTTGAATCTGCCAGATTGTGAAACAAGAATGGAAAAGAATTGACCTAGCTTTAGTTTGAAGCTTGAGGCTTTAAACTGTGCATTCTTTCTCAGTTCGTGTGGAAGTGAATGGTAAAGTTATAATAATAATGGGTAAAACACAGAAATGGAATGGAGTCTATAATGGATAATGGTAGAGACTGATTCCATCTAAAACTTGAGGTTTCAGAATGCACATAACTATATCCCCAACATAGTTGCCAAAAACTGTAGGTTGAATATTTTGTTGATCAGCGTACTGATAAACAAAATAGGTCTGATCATCCAAAGTAGGAAGATTGGTCATCCAAATGTGTAGGTTTACCACATCAAAAGGGGACTAATCTCTCCTCTCATCAAGGGGAGGTTCCCTATATATATATATATATATATATAAACAAAAAATAATACTCAAGGGTAGAACAAACAATCTCTCTTTCTTCAGAGATGATGTGTGTAAATCAAAGGGGAAATCTCAAGGGAAATGACAGAAAGCACTCCTCTTCTTTTAGAAGTACTATTCATCAAACCACAAGAATCCTTCTGGTAGTAATTGCAAAATGTAACCAAAGAAGTAGTAACCAGCAGATTGAGATGTAGCACAAAGTCTCCACCTCAATTGTGCAAGAGTGAGATATGAAGGACAATGAGGGCACAAAGTCGTCCCAAGGTCCTTTACATAGAAACGAAAAAAAAACACACTAAAGGCAATTGTGGGGGCACAAAGTCTCTCCACAGTTGGCCTCAGGACACCTCCCTGACTACTTTCGCTAATTCTACTTATTAAATTAAAGGAACAGAAGATATATTAAGGAAAAAGACATAAGAATAGTTTCCCCAACAACAAAGATATCACATCACAAAGTCTAAAAATTCACTTGCTTTCTTATTCCAATAACAAAATATGATCAACAATCTGACCTCAAAGTCTCAGTAATGCCTTTCAATTTAGGCAGAGTTTTGTTTTTGATAATCAGAGAGTGATATCTCCCGCCACAATAACAAGAGAGTCCCTTATATAGCCTCTTCAAGAAGGACTCAAGAAGAGTAACACATCATGTTGCATTGAATTTTGTTTAAGAAGACATGTTGGAATTCAGGGGCATTTACCCATTTGCTTTTCTCAATGCAGAGAAACGGGTCACGCCATTGAATGTTTGCATCCTTCGATGTCCACCTGGTGATTTGCTTCTAGAAACATATCCAATGCACAAATGTTTCTGATCCTTCCTCATCATTCCTCTTTTTTTGGTTAATTGAATCGGGTCCTTGATTCAATTTTGATTCTCTGTTCCTTAGTCGCTTCTTGCTGGTCTTGGCTTTAGAGCCTTTGAATGCATTCGGGTCCATTTTGGGTCGGGAAGAGCCCCCCGCAAGGATATCTGCCCTTCAGGCAGTCTTCAAATGGCCTTCAGGCTTCTTTTGGCAGGTCACTAAGTTCTTTGGCTCTTCTTTAATGATTTTCAAAATCAACATCTATTTTACGAACCTTGAAATTAACGTTCGCACACCTGTCACTATGTTTGAATTTCCAATGGCTAGTTCATTGTTCTTGACTTTGATGTCTTCGGGCGTGTCACCCCTTGGACTTTCTTTAGATTTCTCTTGATTTACATCCTCCTGAAGGGAAGGTGACCCTTCGGCTTTGGGGAAGTGTCCTTTAATTCGGTAGCTGAGAGACCCCCGCAAGGGTATCTGCCCTTCGGGGTCCTTCGGTGGCCTTTTGTCTTCGAAGGCCTTCAGAGCTTTCTTGCGGACTTTTTTCGCAGATATTTTCCCGCGGAAAAAAATCTCGCAAGAATTTTTTCAGCTGCTTTGTCTTTGGCCTTCGGAAATTCTTTCGGGCTTTCCTCCCGTAGCTTCCCCAAATTTCTTCAGATTTTATGTCTGAAGGAATTCCTTCATACAAAAGTCTGAAATAATTCATTTCTTTCCTTAGTATTTCTGCCGAGGGAACTTTTTTGAAGGAAATCCCTTTGCTCTTTTCATTCCTTTCAGTGGTTCATTTGCCCCCTTTCTGCCCTCCGCAAGCGTTGTTTGATCCTTTGGCTTTGGGGCAACCCCTTGAACCTACCGATTGAACGAACCGATTGAACCAACTTTGGTTCAACGGTTCAATGGTTCATTCCCTTTGACCGCTTGAACCAAGATCCTTTGAAACAAGACTCGTTGAACCCGTTGAACCTTTGAACCAAAGTGGTTCAATGGTTCAACAGTTCAATGTTTCATTCCCTGAAAATGACTAAGTGTCTGAAACTTGTTCTTTTGATTGAACCTGCCTGTAGAAGCTTTTGTACCTGCTAAACCATTGGTCCGTCACTTCCTTGATCTTTCTAAGCTCTTTGATCTTCATCACACTGGTTGAACCTTTGAACCTATGAACTTGTTGAACCCGTTGAACCAAAATGGTTCAAGGTTCAACGATTCAATGGTTCCATTGGTTCATTCTTTTTATTTGGCTAAGTCCTTTTGATCTTTTTTTAACCAAACGCGTTGAACCATTTGGTCACTGAACCTGTTGAACCTTGAACCCGTTGAACCTTTGAACCAAAGTGGTTCAATGGTTCAAGCCTTCTTCTCTTTGATAAGTGTTTTGAAGTCATTGAACCTTGAAGCGATTAAACTTTGAAGCGGTTGAACTTTGAACCTTGACAAATGCGCTTAACTCTTACTGTTGATGTTGAACCTTTAAACCCATTAAACCCGTTAAACCAAAATGGTTCAAGGTTCAACAGTTCAATGGTTCAATCCTTGCTTAGAGGCTCACTGATGAATTATTTTGGTTGAACCTTGTTATTGAACTATCTTTGAAATCGTCTAAGTGTTGAGAGCTTGCTTCTTTCCTGCAAAGTCCGTAGAAATCAACCTGTGAAAGCTATAGAACTTGGCCTGCAGAGTTCGTAGATTTTCTTCCTGTAGAGTCCGTAGATTTTCTTTCCTGCAGAGTCCGTAGATTTTCTTCTTACAGAGTCCGTAGATTTCTGAGAAGCCTAGAGACAATTTTGGTCTAATGAACCAAAATAGTTCAAATGTTGTCCCAAAAATGAGTGATATTTTTGGGGGACAACACCACTCACCCAAAGTCCATGAAAATATGAAGGGCAATATGATACCCCTAAGGAGAGTGAGATTTTACCAAGTTTCACCATCCCATGGGTTTGAGATAATAATAAGCATAAAACAAGGTAGACAAATAACCATGAGGCAGTGGGGAGGCAAAACTTTTCCACATGTCCTCAAAAGTATGTAAGGATCTGGTGAAGGCAAGGAAATGCTTCTAGGAGAAGTGAAAAGTTGATAAGTGTTGAAGAAAGGATGAATAAGTATTCAGAGCCAAGAAGGAAAACCTAGCTGGTAGTGGGATTTTCAAAAAGATGACACAACACAAATCAAATGCAAAATATGAAAATAGATAAAATCAAAAAGGAGCTAAAGCTATTGGATCCATTAATTTGCATGAATTATCCAACTGCATTCAATTCAACAAAGCAAGTGAATCCAAAGGGAAATATATACAATTAACCAAGTCAATTTCAATGACATTGAAATTAATAATTGTAAGCATGAAATTGAATTATGCCCTGATTAAATAGTATTCACATAATTCCAGAGAACTAGAGCTTGAGTGTATATCAATCTCTTCTGCTTCAAATTTACCACCTCCCCCCTCTATGTATTCTATTTCAGGGTCTGATCTATATACAAATACAAATTTTGATGAAGTGCTTTTTTGGTGGGTTGGAGCTATCAAGAGTTACAAAGGAAAATTTTGGCTATTAACATTAATAGTAAATTCAAAGAAGTTCTACTTGATTTTGTCCTGATGTGCAAATCTATATTTTTCTCTAATTTTGTGGATGTCTTTGACATTCCATCTTCTAGTATATTAGTGCTTAAAATTGTGTACAATATATTTATTTTTTAATACAATCTGTCATTTTTAGCAATGTTGATTCGAGAATCTGATGCATGCTTATCATAATTCTCTTGTAGATGTGCAATAGAAATCTAGCTATTAGACAACCTTTGATTTATGCATGTTTGACTATATTGTGTTTTGTTTCCTTTGACTCTTTAACTATATTTTATTATTTTTGTGCCACAATAACTTTCAATAAGTATTGGTCTAGATACCTTATCCTACTTGAGCTCAAACATTAGCCTTGAAATGATTTGTGCTTGGATTTTTGATAGACCTTGCTTTTTTGCTTTATTTTTCCCTCTTTTTGTGGTTTATTTTACACTCCCATGCACCTTAGTTACAAATGATCATCCTTCCACACACTACAAGTATATTTAGGTTCACGCATAGCCAAATCTCGTGCTAAACAATCTATGTCCCTCAACCACTATTACACCAATAGGTTGTTATAAATCCCAATACCCTTCAACTCATGACTTCGATTAGTTCTATTAAGCTACCCTAAAATGTTAGAAGTAACCTCATAATGAATTTTGAGAGTGTGTATATAACCCACATCAACATGACTCTTATTGCATTATGCTTACAATTGATCATTATGTATGCATAATTGACCTTCTTGGCTATGTTGACTATGTTGTCAAAACTCTTACTTTCTCATCAAAATGCCAATGATAGTTGATGTGCATGTGCGGATGTGTTTGCTTGATGTTTTTAGAAGTCAAAAAATTATATAGCTAGGAATATTTGTGCCAACACTCATCTTGGATTTGGATCCTAAAAATGATGTACCTTTTGTTCTTCTATCAAACATTTATGCAAAAAAAGGAAGGTGGAGTGACATTTGAAATGTAAGAAAATTGATGTAAGATACAGGATGAAAAATATTCATCAATGTAGTTGGAGTTAAGTCCTTAAATAATCTTATGCAATCACCCAAATGCATGTGTGTTATGGTGACAAGAATGGATAGGGTGCATTCAAATTCATAAGAAAATAATTTTTTTTATTCAATAGTTGAATGTTAATCTATGGATGTTTTGAATTTTGTTGGCTATCTCTACATTATTTGAAGCCATTTACATCTACATCCTTGTCAATTACAATACATATAGTTTTTGATAAAGTTAGCAATGTTTCGTGTCTATTTTTCTCTAAAATTATTCTTCTATTCTTAATCTTTGTTGTCTTCTTCTTTTGCACTTGGGCACATAATGAAGTTACTAATCTTTTGCTATTGTATTATACATGATAACGTTAATTACATGTTTGTTGTTGATCTTAAATAATGTTTTATGTGTCCTTGATATAGAAAATGGAAAAATTAAATATTTCAAGGTGCAAGGAGTTATTTTTTAGTATACTTTTTGACAAGGAGCTTAGTTTATGTTGAACTCATTTGTGACCACATGTTGTTGTTCATGAAATTGTAGAGTCATTTCCTTGGTCTAATTAATCTTAGTCTTTGTATTATGTTGTTTCTTAGATAATAATCTCTAGCCCCCTCATGTATGTCATTTTTTTTGTAGAGTTAGATTTCATTGATTGTTTCCAAGTAAATTTCAAATGCAAGTACAAATTTCAATGCGGAAAATGCATACGATTAAAAATTTATTAAAATTTGGATCAAGTGTAAGAAAAACTATGGAATAAATGCATGACAAAGTTCTAGTAAATTGTAAAAGCCAAGCTTTCTAAATGTAGCATATGTTTAAGGTCAATGAAAAAATGTTAAGATCACTAAAAACACAGAAACAAAACATAATCAAAGTATAAATAAATGCATGATTAAGGATCCAATATTTTTCACAGTTTTTAAACTTTGCACCAGAACAAATTCAAACACAAGATCTTAATCAATTAAAAAAAAGTGCTTAAGCAATCTGAACATGGTATAATGAAATGTTGTAAAAGAGTATGGCAATTGTAAAACTATGCACTGTACATTATAATATAGCATAATAATATTGCATCGGGACAATGGAAGAATAAATTATTAACATATATGAACATGAAATAATTGTAAAATTTAATAAATAGAAGATACAGAACAATAGTTTTCATCAAGTTTCATAGCATCAGCTAAGGTAAAAACAAGATCAAGCAACAAAAAAAATGCATAAACTATAACAAAAAATCAATGTAGTCATATATGACAGTTACTTTTAGAAAAAACACATGAACATATTTTCAAAGCTAATATAAATAGATATATTTAATACAAGTTTTTTTATGTAATCACTCAGATGCAAGCGCGTTATGGCGAGAAAAAGGGATAGAGTGCATTCAGATTCATATGAAAACATTTTTTTTTAATAGTTGTATGCTAATCCATAGATGTTTCAAATTGTGTTGGCTATCTCTACATTATTTGAATCCATTTAAAAGTACATCTTTGTGAGTTACACGGTTTTTAAGAAAGTTAAAAATGCTTTGGTGTTTTTTTTTCTTAATAATTATTTTTTTCTTCTTTTGTAGTGGGCTACAAAATGAAGTTACTAAGTTTTTTATATTGTATTGTATATGATAACATTAGTTAAAAATTTGTTGTTGATCACAAACAATGGATAAATTGAAGCTTTTGAGGTGCAAGGAACTATTTGTTAGTATATTTCTTGACAAGAAGATTAGTTTACACTGAACTCTTTCGTATCCACATGTTGTTATTCATGAAACTCTAGAATCATTTCCTTGGTCTGGTTAAGCTTAGTCTTTATATTGGGATGTTTCAATTTTCTCATTCCTGTGTACTAGATAATAATATCTAGCCCCTTCATATACATCTCTTTTTTTTTCCTAGAGTCAAATGTTATTGGTTGTTTCCAAGTAAATTTCAAATGCAAGTACAAAATTCAATGTGGCAGATGCATATTATCTAAATTTTATTAAAATTTGAATCAAGCACAAGAAAAATTGTATAATAAATGAACAACAAAGTTTTAGTCAATTGCAAAAAATAAGCTTCTCAATATAGCATCTGCTTAAGATCAGTAACAAAAATCACCAAAAACACAAAACCAAAATGTAGTCAAAGCATAAATAGTTCCATGATTATGGATCCAATTTTTTTGACAGTATTTAAACTTTGTATTAGAATAAATTCAAAGACAAGAACTTAATCATTAAAAAATGTGCTTAATCAATCTAAACATGATCTAATGAAATGTTGTAAAAGAGCATTGTAATTTCAAAATGATGCAGTGTATATTATAATATAACATAAGCATATTGCATCGAGACAATGGAAGAAGAAATCAATAAGTTATGTGAGTATGAGATGATTGTAAAATTTAATAAATAGAAGCAGATGATACATATAGTAGTTTTGATCACTTTGCATAGCATGGTCCAAGGTAAAAATAAGATCAAGCAACAAAAAACATATACATAAAATATAATAAAAAAAAATGTAGTCATTTATGACATTCAGTTCTAAAGAAAGTACATGAACAAATTTTGAAAGCTAATAGAAATAGATATATTTAATACAAGTTCTATTTTAGACATCATCCCACTATCAATAGTAACTATTATTGCCAGGTTTGTAAACCACGACAAGTTGTGATAAAAATTATAGACCAAAGATCAAGTCAAATGTAAAAAAATATGTATAAAGGTGGTATCCTTATCACTTTCAAAATTAGAAACATCTTTACTGAGGTTGAGCCCTTAATCATGCATGTTATAGTCTATAATGTAAGATGCATGATGTTCTACTTATTCAGTTGATAAGCAACCTGTAGAGAAACCAAAAAGCAATGAGAGCGTCAGTTTCTATTAGCATGTCTAGTTATCAAAAAACAAAAAATAAAAATAAAAGTAAAAACACTACAAAAATATAGCAACCAACAAATTGGTTGACTATAACAAATTTCGATATTGCAATTAATTTGAACACTAAACTTGTTGTATTGTTTTTTTGTCTATGTTGTCATTTTTTTCACAAAAGCAATCTCTATAAAGATTTTCAAAATTAAAGAAGCATGTAGTACTTTTTAATAGATATGATAACATTATTTCTAAAAAGCGTGTAGCTACTATGTAGTTGGAATCATCATATCAAAAATGTAGCAACTAATATGTCTTGCTTATATTGATCAAAAGAAATTTTAATTAGTTTTGGAAGATTTTCGTTCAGGAGTGTTTGATTCAAGATGCAATCTATTTGTCCATTATATGTTTGTATAATGCACTGCAATGAATGTTGGTATGAGTATATTTGATTCTATTGATAATTTGTGTAATATGCACGATTGTCGGTTGAATGCGTGCTAGCCAAGATCATCAACTTGCAGTTGTAGAATGGATGGAAATGTGATGCATGAACATTTTTTGCATTTAATAGGCCTTTAACCTGCAAAACAAAACCACAAATTGTCATATTTTAAAAGTATTCAAATTCTATTGTTTGTTTTCAATCTATCATTTTTCCTTGTTAGTAAAACGATGAGTCGGGGATAAATATTGACCTCAATATTATTTTTTACTAAACTTTACAAATGAGCTTTTGTATACTTGACATTTAATATATTCAAAAATGTAGACTGGCTTGGACAAAGCAAGGGAGTGTCTTTAATGTCATTCCTAACAATGTTTTTGAACAACATTATTGACATGATTGTTATTGACAATATTTCCTGGAGGCAATGATATAGATGTTTGTAGTTGTCATTTATCACAAGCTGCAAAGAAATTGTTTAATATAAGTATTTTGCAAAAGAACATGCATATGTATATGTTAATTCAAAGCAAATAAAATTTCAAAAAATGAAGAATAAGAAGTACAATCTTCTAGCATTAACACTTATAGTTGTCATGTCTTCTTTAATTTCACCATACTCAAGGCGAAGCTCATAATGATTGTATCATTTTTTATATCTAACTATGATAGTAGCTAATAAACCTACTGTATATGTGTTATCTAATTGTACAAGATCATGTACTATGATACATGGAGTGAGTCTATTTTGCACATAATTATAATGTTTTCCACAGTTGAATTCATGTTTAATACAATACAACATTCAACATCACCCCTTTCATATTGACTTCTATTTTTTATGGCAAACTATGTGATGCAGAGACTATTTCCAAGTGAAAAATATGTTAAAAATTTGTCAGTTAATTTATTGTTGATATTGATAGTTATTGTCAGTTGACTAAATTTGTCAACGAGATCTGCATGCATTATTTTTGTGCTCGATGGTGAATTTGGATTGTTTATGAAACCAAGACCATAGACAACCAATATATCGCATTCAAAAACATTGCCACATTTTTTAAATAATTGAATTTGACATGTTTTACCTTGTATTTGCACTATTAGAACAATTTTAAAATCAAAGTTATAAATACAAATACTTTATATTATCGTATAATGACATTTTTTTCTTTATTTGAGTTGTAAAATTCAAATAAAATTACAAGTTGCATGCAAAAAAATAAAAGACTTTTTTCTATGGATGAAGCACCTCACAACAAGATGAGCAACCCAAAAAATTACCATTTTGTGATCTTTGTTTCTCTACTTCTATTTGTTGCTTGATATTTTATTCTGCTCCCATGTCTAGTTTTCTATTTACATTGGAGCATCATTATCAAGATCATGTATTTTGAGATTGTTAAAGAGAAAAAATGCAAGAAAAAAAAATGTTGGTGACAAAAAATACTAATTTGTCATAACTGGAAATAAAATATTACCATTTTGGCACTTTCTTTTGTTCTATTTCTATCTGTTGATCAATGTATTTGGTTGGATCCATATCCACTTTATTGGAAGCAATTTTTTAATGATCTATAAACATCTTTTGATTACAAGAGGGGAAAAAAAGACAAAAAAGGGATAATATAAGTGGTTTATTTTTGTTTATTGTTATTTATGTTTCTCTATTTCCATATTTAGTTTTACCTATGGATTACGAAAAGAGCTTTAAGATCTTCTATTTGTGACATTTTTAACAAGCAAATAATGACACAGAAGAGTTGTGAGCATGGAAAATAATAACTTGTGATGACTGGAAAGAAAGTATTATCATTCTGGCATGTTTTGTTGTGTCATTTATGTTTCTTGATCAATGCACATGCTTGGCTCCATATCCAATTTCCTACAATATTTTTTCAATTGCATAAACAAATTTTAATAATATAGAAATGCAAAGATAATAGAGTTATGCATAATGCAAGTGGCATACAACACTATTTTGTTTAGACATTTTTTTCCCTTTAATTTGTTATTGATTATTGCCAGTTACAAATTTCATTTTCAAAGCTTATTTATCATATGTCAATGACATTGCACAAGGTAAAGAATAAGTTTTGCGTCTCTACAAAGTGATAGTTGTATTGTTAAATAGTAATTTGAAGACAACTTCATGATGGTATGCCCAATAGACATTACAAATGCTAAATTGAATATTCCAGATATCTATATTTATCTAAAAGTGATCTATTAAAGTACTTGCTTGTGTTGTTGGCATGTTTGATATTAAAGAGTAACCATGTCTATGCATTATATATAAAATATGTCTGGATGTTATTTGCTAAAGCATGTCAATATTGAAATCACCAACAAATATGATGTTATTATTAGGTGGCAAATTAGTAGTTATTGTTTCTATAAATACCAATGCATCATTTATTGGTGCATTTGGGACTAAGTATGTATTAACTATTTGTATCGGTGTATCTAAATATGATATATCATGTGTCATAGACTCCATGTTTGGTGTGACAAACACTTTGATGTTTCTCAATATAATATTTTTTATAAAGCATGACATTATCCCATGCATGTCCATTGACAAGTGACAATCAAAGTTTTGTGTAAGAATGGAAGTATTTTCTATTTGCATAGTTCTTATTTCTTGGAAACATAGAATGTTTGCATTCATAAGTTCATATTCATGTGTTATGCTTTTCATATGCAATTACAAACTCTATGTATTCAATGAGAAAATAGTGAGATTATTATATGTTTTAGGGATATTTACAAAAAATAGCATTCACTGTGTAGAAGTTTGTGGTCTTTGCATCTCAACATTTAATTTATTGGATATGACAAAGTTCTTAGGTTCTAGCTTATTCACAAAATGTAATGATTTAATGGCTTTTACTCTTAAAAGAGTAGTATCGACAAGTCCATGATGCTTGACACCAACATGATCAAATTCTATTGCATCCATTGTAAGGCCTTGTGATCTATGTATTGTTCAAACACATGCTATTTGTATTGGAAACTTTTCACGTATGGTGGTTATCAATTTCTTATTATAAATTTTCCTTGAAATTATTGTTATTGGAGTCCAATTTTTAAGAATCTGATCATTATAGAATCTCTACATTTTTTTGCATTGTAATGCTCCAATTTTAGTGTCATTGAATTGTATCTAAATTATGTCTAGTTGTTCAGGCATATAATGCTTGATAATTCCATCAGCACCATATACTAATCCATCTTGTATATAATAGTTTCTACCAATCAATTCCATCAATATGTTCGGTTTTAAAATAATTTTGTCAAGCAAGTAATTCTTCTGATTATTTGTAATGATTTCATCACAAAAATTAACCTTTTTGTCAACAACATTCAATGTATAATCCCATTCTTTAAGAAATGCAAGCATTTTAGCATTGTGTTTTTTAACATCATCATTCTTGTGAAACAAGTATGGAAAAGTTGGGTCATAAGGAGGAGATATGTAGGTTGTGTTATTCAAGTATTCAATGTCTAATATTTGTTGACAAGTTTTGATGCAGTTCAGAATGGGAATAAATTAAATGTTAGTTTGTTAAATGACTTGTTAGCGCTGAAAGCATTCTACATTTTTAAGCCAAAAAGTGTACGAAATTGTTTCTCTATGCAATAATGGTTGTTGAAAAACCCACCAATCTCAAATAGGCTCTATTTGGTAAAAATCATTGATGAATATAATGTCAATGTTTACAAGTGATTTTATGGGTGTATGCATTATCTATCGAAGTCTTTTGTCAATATTGTAAAGCATTCATCTTCTTAGTAAAGATATATCATCAATAAGTAGCAGACATAATTTTTGATAGCATTTGCTCAATGTACCCAAAGTTTTTAAATCCAACGACATCATCCATGTATATGTATATGGAATTTAAAAATAATAATGTGCAGTTAGACCATTTGCATTATATGCTACTTTACCAGTATATGTAATAATCAAAATTTATATTTTCAAAATATCACTTTCAAGTTCTTTGTTGTAGATCCGTGCAAAATTTTCATATATCAATTTTGTAGTAAATGTTTTTCTTGTGTCTGTTCCTCTTGTTAATAACAAATATATTGGCTTGTCTAGCTCTAGCACTTTTTTGATCGTAATGTATTTAGAAATAGCTTCTTGTTCTTTATTCAATTATTTTTTCAAGTTTAAGTATTCTTCTCTTCTTATTAAAAAAGGATGTTTTATTGTTTGAAACATTTTTGAATGTTGATTGTTGAATAGTTTGTGATTTCTTATGCAATTCAAATCACACCCTATGTCATATTCGTCAATATTGTTCTCAATTTGATTATTTTTTTTCATCATCGACAATAGCAAATAGTGAGCCAAAAATAATGTCTAGATTCTATGTAGCAGTGTCAGTATGCTCCACTTTGTTATGAAATTTTCAATAAACATGGTTTCAATTCTTGTTATCTGTTTATTATGAGTAAGATATACATTAATCCACGTGTTTAAGTTTGTTCAGTGTCTCTTTATTGTCACGATAAGGCATAAATAACATCATTTTTTCTCTATAATAGTTTTCAATATCTATGTGGATATTATATCTAACATGTTGAATGATATATAATTTTTTTATTTTTTGTTATTTATAGATTTACTTAAGTAATATACAACAAATTTAGTCAAGCAAATATGTTTTAGCTATGTTGGCCTTGCATCATGTTTTGAAATAGGAGAAACACATATTATGTCCTCTGAAGTGTCTAGCTCTTGTGCTAATAGTTTTGAACTTTTCAATATGTAAGTTCTTTTTATTTCTAGCGATGTGTTTATGAAAATTATTTTCCTTGAACTATGATGTAAAGGCAATGACAGTACAATGTGAACAACCTAAGGATTAAACATTTATAGGTTTTGTAGAAGCATATTTCTTAATTTTATTATGGTTTGCAATTTGTTGTCATTATTATGAGCAATTTTAGCACACACTTTCCAAAAAGCATTCACTAGTGTACGATCAAACTTTGTCATATAAGATAGATAATATGTTACAGTAGCATATGCATTAAGAATGAATTGTCCATTTGTGTTAACATACCATAATGTCGAAAACCCTTTTGCAAATGCACTTATCCAAGTATTCGATGGATGTCTTTTTAGCATTATGATCGGTCGTGAATACAAGATTGTAATGAGAGTATGTATTGTATTTTAGACAAGTTTGCTTCTTGAGAAAACATATGGAATGTTGTGTCTTTGTTATATTTTTTTATTGAAGTTGATAAATTTAATTATTATGGCATTCTCTTTGTATAGCTTGTTGGTTTCGTCAAATGGCTTTAATATTCTAGTTTTTCACATTGGAGGCAATAAAAAATTGAATCTATAATGAGAATCTCTATACTTTTTGCATGTGCTTGTATGATGATGTGTTTGCATTCTAGCCAAATCACTATCAAGTAACAAAGAATCACAAGATATGTATTTATCTATGAAATCTTTGATTTTAGTATCAGAGCAATCTCCATATATAAGTGCATCTTGTACCCATAGCATTAAATGCAAATACTCATTTCGCCTATTTTTAAATTTAGTCACAAAAAAATAATCCAAAACTTTTCCAAACAATTGTTCATTTTGTAACAACATTTTTTTGGACGCATTGGATCTATGATTAAAGTAGCAACTAAATAGAAAAAGATTTTTTCTTATCATTGTGTTATTGTTGTCTTCTTCAATTGTTTCTTTGTGTTTATTATTTGTTGTGGGAGTAAATTTTTGTAATGAATGACACAAAATCTCCCAACAATGTTCAATAGTTATTGTAGTAGCAAAAAATGTTGGGGGGCCCAATTACCTTATCATTGCAAAAATATTTTTTCTTGAATTTTAAAAATAGTCAGGTGATGTTTGAATGATTTTGAAAGCTATATAAGCTATTGGTAATTTTAAGTTTTTTTCTATACTAACTTTATTTCAAACATCTTTGACACAAAAAAATTTGTCTTTTAATTTGCCTTTGTGTATGCATATCCAAGCACAAGATGATGCCCGATGTATAATGATTTTAATAGATTTGAAAAAGATGTTAGTTATGTGGGTTGCAATGTCATTTTATTTGTGCAAAAGCTACCACTTTGCTAATTTTTGGTATGAAATTTTATCTGTCATAGCTTGAGGATGACTAAAACCATAGAATAAAGTTGGAAAGCTCATCTCCTCCTAGAATTTATCTTCAAATATACCTAATGGTTTGAATCATTATGATGGAGAAATTTTAATGATTTCATCTTGTAGATCATGTATCAATTGTGATTCAACAAAAGCATGCACCAAAGATTCAGTAGCAAGTTTTGATTCATTTCCATGTGTCAATTTGTCATCCTCAACAGGTACAACCTTATCAACATTTTTTTCTCAAAGTTAGTTTTCCAAGTTCCATCAATAGTAATGTTTTTTTGCCTATACAATGGTGCTTAAAAAAATTATGACAATGATTTCATGACATATTTAGGCCTTACATTTCTTGTTAAATATACATTTTTATATTCTAGCTTGTGTTTTATTTTGATTGCAATTACGTCTCATTCATTTTTGTAGGCAATATTTTTTGGATCCGATCAAAGTTGATTGGAACATTTATAATTGTCCCTGTGAGGCCATATTATGAGCATTTATATCCAAGTTCTCATATTTTTGTAAATGACATTCTCAAAACAACCAATCTTTCTTTTAAAAATTTTAATTTTTTTACAATAGCATTTTTTTCATTTTTTCTAATGTTGAAAGGAACAACAAATGTCAGTACTTTTCTATTTCAAGAGATCTTTTGCATTATTTGCATATTTTTTGCCCAATGCAAGTTTTTTTTAATGTACATGCAAAAGTACAATAAAATGCTTTGACAATGTCAATATCAACTAGAACGATATCTTTTTTGAAATATAGTTGTTCACAAAATATGCCAACATGAATTGGCATGTCTTTGATTGATTTTAGATAGTTAATTATTTTGATACTTCGGTGGTTATGTTGTGTGCATGTCAAGTATTTATTTTTTTGGTAGCATATCATTACTTTCACTACTCGTAATGATTTTTGGCATCTGTGTACGTTATTTTTTTTCCAGTGTTTTCATTATAGATTTTTGCTGCATAGTTTTTTTTATTTGGTCATGTATGTTTTATTTTAAATAACGTAGAAAAATATTATGGCTCTTTGTAGGCTAGGACGTTTTTGTAATAGAAGCCTCCCTTGCATATTGTTTTGTGTTTCCAAAATATCTTATTTTTGTTTCAAGATGTTTAAAAGTATTGGCACCTGACAACCCTCTGGAAATATCCATCGACATTTCATATGCAATCTAATATCTGTAAATTATTTTCAATGGCTTGTAATGAATATGAAGTGTATCTGTCTTGAAGTAGATAATGTCATACATTTTCTATAGGCTAGAAAAATTAAAAAATATTTTTAGTTCTTGCTGGCCATAATCAAATGTTGCTTTGTATAATGTTTGAAAGCCATGAACAACAAAAGTCATTACCTTCAAGTCCGCTTTCTTGATATGGCATTCCAATTTTTGTAATGTACATTTTCTAGTCAAAAAGTTCCAAGATTTTTTTTTAGCTCTTGTTCACAAAGCCCTATGTCATTGAATTGTTATTCACCACAACAATTTCATATAAAAAGACTGGGCCATATATCCATGAAGAGGATGACCATTGAATTCATGTTCAATTAACAAACCAATAACATCGAATAAGCTTTCACCATAGCTCAAGTCTTAAAGTGTTTTTTTTCTACATGCCATATTCTTCAAGTTCATGAAAAAATGTATTCCAATACAAAGAATGATTTTTACAAATATTTGACAACTTCGTATTGGAAACCTTGTTATGGCTACATATTTTTTTGCAAAAGAATGGTTCAAAATATCCATGACTCGGGTTTATGTCATGAAATAATATTAAATAAAATGGAATATAACTTTCTTTGTTGAAGTGTAGATTTTTTTTTTGTCAAAAACTAAATAAAAACATGTATGTTCAACCATTTGCATAACCACTGAATACAAAATATGTCATCCTAAAGACCAACCTCACCTTGATCTGTAAGTTTATTTACAAAAACTTTCATTCGATGATAGTATGTGCTTCTGTCATGTATTTGATGCAAATCATATAATATATTTGGATGTAATTAGTGTGCATGTGAGTATCTTGCTTTTGCATCCCCATTGTTCAAATAATCCATAAAATACTCAATGATCGCAATTCATAACAATGTTGATGTTTAACGGAAATGCAATAAGACTTGAAGTACATGAAAAAGATAATCACCAATAGCATAATTGAACAATACAATTCTATAAAAAAATTCATGTTTTAAAACATCATCAATAATTGTAAACGCTTGCATTTTTTATCGTTGATATATATCCACGTCAATGATTTTTTTTGAACAATCTAATATAATGTCATTTGTTTTTCTTTTCATCATTATATATATATATATATATATATATATATATATATATATATATATATATATATATATATATATATATATATAGGCTACAAGAAAGAATAGGTTAAACCATCAAGAAATGAAATGCCAAGTTCAAAACAACATCAACTTTCTAGGAATCTTACTTGCCATAGAAAAAAAAATCTATCTGACAAAATATTTACATTATTATTGAAGAATAGAAAATGTTGCTCAATGACTACTATATTTACATTGTCAATGATCAAAGCAAGTGAACGTTATTGCAGGATACTTACCTATTTTTTTAGAACTTGTTCAAAGCCTCAACTGTCAGCTACCACGATAAAAACCTACATATTTCAATAATTAGTGATATCATTTTTTTTAAAAGGGAAAACATTTTATGGATACCTTATTTTTAAGTAAAATAAAAACCAAACCAAGCAATAACACAGTAATAAAATCTAGTCAGATCAATTACAACAAACACATTTAGTTGTCTTCATTCCATCAACCACAACCCTTTACAATTTTTTTAGAAAGAAAAACTATTTTTCTCATGCCTTTTTTTTCTTGCTCTTTTTCAAATAAAAAATTGATCAACTACTCACAAAATATTGTAAAAAGAACATAAATCATATAAAGATATTTTTTTATTTAATATATTTACCATTGTTTTATCTATTTCAATCATATGGAAACAAAATATAAGTCTAGGTATACCATTTTACACATGGATTGATAAATGGAGCACGATATCAATCCACTCGAAAAGCCAAGAAAAGTAACCAAATAAAAACCCAATAGGCACACATGCCTAGAATACATAAACCCAAACATCGAAAGGAGCAAGATTGCTAAAAACTTAGGAAAAAAAGTTAACACATCTAGAAAATATGTTTGACTTTGGTCTTCTTATACGATGCACCTGTAGATTCATCATCTATTACAGAGTGAAAATAGCTAACAAAACTACAAGAGGGCATCGTCGATTGCATGTGTCGCTACATGGCTCTGATAACAACCCACCTGGGAATTCTACCAACTTCACCAACAAAAACATTAAGACTAGCTTCGATCTCCACCTCGACACTAAGCCCTAAATAGAACTTGACAAGTGTTGAAGCCACCTCAACTAGTTTGGCAGATTAAAAATGACCCAGTCAGAAGTCTAAGGAAGGGATGGGAGCCAACGAATAATCTAAAAAAAGAAATAACCATGGATTGAGAAATAAAGTACAGATAAAGGGTCTCCAACATAAGAACATAACGTTCTTCAAGTATTACCACTATTTATTTTTTTATAAAAAAATACAAAAGTAAACAAACCAATTCATGAATAAATCAATATAAACATAACATATAAAAAAAACCAACTTAAACTTAGAAATATTAATGTATAGTTAGAAATCTAACAATCTTAATCTCATAATCTATACTCAACTAATATGCAGATGCATATGCTATTTTTTTAAAATTGCCCCACAGGAAAAGGTCAATGGGCAAATGTCACACAAAAAATATTTGTTAAACTCATCACACAACACCAGGGAATATAATACCCAATGCAAAATTGTTGCAAGTTCTTTGTTCCAAAGGTTGTTCTATTATATTGTTACACTACCCCAATTTTTTCTACATTATAAAGAGATGTTTTTTTTCTGAGTTCATTTTACATTTGACCCGCACCGTTATCAACATTATCATATATACAAAAATGCAAAAAATAAACAAACCAATTCGTGAATAAATAGATATAAGCATAGCATACAAAAAAACTAACATAAACTCATAAATATTTATGTATAATTAGAAATATAATAATCTTAATATCATAATCTAGACTCAACTAATATGCATACGCATATGCTATTTTTTTGATAATTTTCACACGGTAAAATGTCAATGGGCAAATACCACACCAAAAACATCTATTAATCTTGTCACATAACACTTGGCAATGCAATACCTAGTGTAAAATTGTTACAGGTTCTTTGTTCCAAAGATCGTGTTATTATATTGTTAAAGTAACCCCAATTTTTCTATATTATAAAGAGATGCTTTCTTTTCTGATTTTGTTTTACACTTGACCCGCATTGTTATCAGTGTTATCATACATAATATATTGGCTAATCTGCTCGTTATTAAATTTTAGTTAACACATCTTTTCAATTGGAACCATGGTTTCGCATAAAATCCCATAAACACTACAAATTGAAAATGACCTAGCTTGTTGCACATTGAAAGTGATACAACTTTTGTTATATGAAGTCACAGTCAAAATAGAATAATAAATGAAAGAGTGATGCATTATTAAATATCAACCACCCCCCTCGTATTTGGATTAACATTGCTACGGAGGCACTTTAAAAAGAATAAATTTGTATTTTGTCTTAATTTCTTCAACTAATACAAATGTTTTTTATTAATAGTTTGAGAGTAACTTCATGTCTGATAAATTATTATTAGTACCTTGCAAATTATTTTTTCAATGTCCCTATGTTTTTTTCCCTGGTATATGAAAATTTATATTTTTTAATACAAAAATTACATATTTTCTCAAATTAATGATCACATCAAACTAGTTTATCAAATGAGAAGTCATTAAATTAATCTAGTTTATATTTTTAATAACAAAGGTATTTCCCCCATTAATGGGTCAATCACAATTGGTAAGAATGATCGGAAAAACAAGTTAAGTTGGAGTCCTCCTCCGGGTGGTTGGTTTAAAATGAACTTTAATGGTGCTTCCCAGGGTAATCATGGAGCTTTTGGAGCAGGTTGTGTTATAAGGGATTGTTTTGGTTCTTTAATTCGAGCAATGTCGAGAAAAATTCAAAATGGTACGAATAATGAAGCTGAAGCGCAAGCGGTAGCTTTGGGTAAAGACATGGCTATCCAATGTGGAATCTTGAAGTTGATTATAGGAGGAGATTCCTAGGTCATGATCTCAGTGTTGAAAAGGAAAGAGACAAAAGCGTGGCATCTTGAGAATAACTTGACAAACACTTTGGGAAATCTTGAATTTCTCTTAGAATGGGAGTACAGACATTGTTTTCGTGAGGCAAACTCGATTGTCAATTTATTAACAAACTGTGGTATTGATCAAGAGGAATTAAGTAGGATGGATAATATTAGAAAAACGTGGAAGATTTTCCAAATATTGCTCTAATTGATTTTGGATAAAATTGTGGGGGTTTTTTTTGTCTTGGTGGGTTTGTAACTTGTATTTATCTCAGCTTGTTTAATTTAGCCTTTTGGGTTAACGAGTGTTTGGTGGTGGTGGCTTTCTTTCAAGTTGTCCGGTTAATGATGAGATGACATCCCCTCGCACGAAGGGACTCAAATTCCCATGGATGACATTCATCAATGCTCAAGGGTGTGGTATTATTGGAGATTGCTTGTGGCAAGTGGAGGTCCTGAGGCTCGCGTGTTTGTTCATCATTTCTCTCAGTGGGCTTTATGCAGGCAATGGTCTATGTGTTGTTCTATGTTTGTGGTTCCCAAGTGGCAATTAAGGCATGGTGGTTGATAGTCAACAGAATGGAGGATGTTATTGCAAATTTTATGGAAACTCCATATCTCTTAGAGAGAAGTGAGGTGCGTGAAATGGCCTTTGAGGGCAAAATTTTGAGGGCTTGTTTATCTCACATCTTCTAGCTCTCGTTAGAGGATTTCCTGGAGGCCATATCTGAGGTGCTTGGGCTCAAGTTTTTGATGTAGATTGTCAGCTCTCGTGTGAACTCATAAATTATGATGGTTTTTGCTTCAAATTTGATGGCGTTGATTTCTGATGCTGAAGTGGTGGCACAAGTGATGGTTTTTTACATGCGTTTGAAAGCTCAAGTGGGGTTGGTTGAAAAGATTATGCTTTGTGATCTTTCTCCTTTGCCCAATCTCCCCTTTTCAGGTAGGGATGGCTTTGTTGTTGTCTAGTGGTCGGTGTTTCGAGCGTTGGAAACTTGTTTTATGGTGTTGGTAGATTTTGTGGAGTAATTGAAATAGAAGATTGCAGAACCTAGGTCGAAAGAAGGGCAATATATTTCTTTGCTTGTTTTGGCACACCTTAAGAGCCAAATTCTGGAAATAGATAAGTTGTGTGAATGTCAGCATGCTAAAAACATAGTGGTAGCTGTCAAAAAATTGGGAAAGAGATTTCGTAGAAGGAAGTTGCAGCACCACCCTAGTGGAATAAGCCTTGGGATGAAATGTTTGCAACCTTCCTCCCAGGGGCTTCGTGTCTTTCGGGTCTTTCGGCAGGTGGAGGTGCAGGTTCGAGCATGACTGATAAAGCAGAAAACACCTTTGAGGCAATAGTGGAGGTTCAAAGAAAAGGAGAAAAGGAATTTGAAATGGTTTACATTTTGGATTCGGAGGAAGAAGATGCCCTGGGTAAAGTTTAAGTTTTTAATGGTTGTTGTTTTTGGTTTATGTTTCTATCAGTTCTCGGTGGTTGGTTATTTGGTTTTCTCGAGCAAAGTCTGTTTAGCCTCTATTGTGCTGAGTTTTATTAGTTTTGGATGTTTGTGGTCAGTTGTATTTGTTGCTACATGGTTTCTGACGCTGAAGGCCCGTTAATACAACCCCGTAATTATCTAAAAAATAATAAAGGTATTTCACATCTAATATCAAAAACAAAAAAATTAAATAAATACTTAACATCCATTACATGCACAACTGATTACAATAAATACTTACTACATATATACTAATAAAACTTATATATTAAAAACTAGTTTAAAAAAGAGATGCTACAAATAACTTAAAATTAATTTAAAAGTTTTTATTTTTATTAAAATAAACTAGTGCTCTAATAATAAATATTATAATTAAAAAAAAATCACAAACCTATTGAGTTAAAAAGGCCCACCAATGTTTTTATTGAAATATAAAAAGAAGTTGCTTCTTATTTAATAGTATACAAGAAAGCTAAAGTCAAAAGATGATGTTTCTAAGGTAACACGGGCATCTTAGAAAATTAAAACAAAAAATTGTAATAAGTAAAATTTATAGAGGTTGGACAACAAAGGATAGAAATAGAATGGTTTTGGAAGTGGGCAACTAAATATGGATTTGTTCTTTTATATATAGAGAGAGTTAATTTCAGTTTTGGATTTATGTATTCTTGTAGTTTAAGTTTATGTTGTTTGTCATGTAAGATATTTTTGGAGTATTTTTAAATGCAATTTGTGTGAATTTTCTTATAATTAATAAAATATTTTATATTTTTTGTTTTTATATTTTTTATCTTTTTTTCCTCTTCTAATTTCATATCCATATTTATGTTATATCTCATTTTTTTATTTTTATTATTTTATATTGTGTTTACTTTCTTTTTTCATGATAAATAGGTATGTATTTGTTCAAACAAAGAATCAATCAACATTTGTATTTTCATGTTTTTTTCTCTTTTTTTTAACAAAATTTATTTTATATATTAAAGTGGAAGAAAAACGAATGTATCTAAATGTTGTCTTACAAAAGTAGTCCCACACTACTAAGACATTTTATATTATGACTAAAATTTAAATTGCTTTCAAACAAAAATTCATACCATCAATACATTAAAACATATAAATACAATTTTGGCATCTCAATAAAATTGTTTTATTTCATCAATTAAAAAAAAAAATGAAAAATTTATATGAAATAAAATTCTCCAAAAATATTATCAAAAGTCACAATTAAAAAAATAACCTTAAATCCTAAACAAACACAATTAAACGAAGGGATTGTAAACTAAATGACCTTCCTAATCCTTTAAAAAACAAAAAAAAAAAAACCAATAAAAAATTAATAAAAAAAGTAAGTTTCAAGTAAATCCGTGCCTTAGAAAAGTTTACAATCCTTTCCTTTTCTTAACTCAAACCATTCAATATGCCTTCAAAATCCTTTCTAAGTTAGAGTTCCCAAATGAGATTTTCTAATAAAACGTCCTCACAAGGTTTTTATTTTACACCTCATTTAATCCCTCTCTTTCTAAGGCATTAAATAAGTACAATATCCATAAAACATCTCTTCTATTCAAAGCACATTACACGTCCATAATTGAGGGTATCTCCTTCCATTCGAATTTTAAGTTTGAGAATATTAATGGATTTACCCACACCCAAACTTGGATTTCTAAGATTTTATATGGGTAAGGGTAAAGAGGTTGGAATAAGGGCATAACCTGAACTAGAAAATTTTATGATTATGTTTATTAGATATAAAACATGAATTGGGGTAATGGAGTTTTATTTTATAGTTTTTAGCTTCTTCATCATTAGATAGATAGATTGGTGTAATGGATTTTTGGTTTTTAGTTTTCAATTTTGTTTTTTGTTGGGTTGTAATATTAAAGTTTTGGGTTTCAATTTTTAATTTCTTTATTATTATATTAAAGTAATAGAGGTTCAATTTTATTTTTCAATTTTTATTATTATATTGGGTCAATTGAGGTTTAGTTTAAGTTTTTAGAGGTAGGAGCATAGTTTGCATATTATTAGTTGTATTTTTTTCTTTTAATAATTTTTAGTTTCATTTATTTTATTTCGTTTTATTGATATCTATTTATCTAGACACTGATCTATTTATGCACATTCATATTTGCTAATAGATATGTTGGTATTGAAGCGTGAGTGATTCATTCAAGAAATAATTTTTTTATTTCTTCAAACATTATTACATGAAGTGTAATTTTCACCATGAGTAAGGTCAAATTTGCATCCCAAATTGACATTTTTTTGTGTTTATGACAATGAAAATTTAAAGAATTTGCATCAATTTTTATAACGTAAATGTGGTGCAAATGTGATGGAACAAGGCATTTTTACTTGCACATAGTTTTCACCACCTTTGGTTCATGTTATTGTGCCACTTTTATGTTGGGAAGAAAAAAGACAAATTAAAAAAATAAATTTAAATTTTTTTGAGTTTTTAAATAATTAATGTGCATTTATTTTTTTAATTATATATAAATACATATTATAATTATATATAAATTTATATTTTAAATTATTTTATATATTAATAAATATATATTATGATTTTGTAAAAAAATATTACATTAAAAATATAAAAATTATTACAATTTGAAAGAAAACAACACATTTTTAAATATAAATAAGTAACATGTAATGTAGTATTAGAATTTCACAAAAAATAACTTATGAAAATATTAAATTCAAAATATTTAAAATGTCACAATTTGAAATAAAATAATATATTTTAAAATATAAATAAGTATGTTAAATAACATATAACAATTATAAATAAAAAAATTCCTATGTAAGTTAATGTCATAAATGAGAATATAACATAAAATATGAAAAAATAAATAATTTCTCATCTACAATACATTAATATGAGTTGAATATATAAATTATGACTATGAGCTATCATCATCTAATGCTCATAATCATCATAATCTATGAACTCATTGTCAACATCATAATCCTTGAGATCATTATTTATATTGTTTAGACTATAATCCATTCCATGCAAGCATGGGTTTCCATAGCCATAATTAGGATCATTATCATCATCACCCTCTTCAAAATTAAGGTCATCAACTCTAATTGACAGAATGCATTGGTGTTCCATCCATAGGCTTTCAACTACTTCATATTTTCTCAGTGGCCTTACAGTCATACATCTTTTCCAACAAAAAATTAAATGTTTAAAATATTGAGATATTAATTAAAATCTACAAAATACACTATTTAAATAAACTAACGAAGTTGAAAGAAACATGTTCTACACTTGTTTATCCCAAATAACAAGTCACCAACTTTCCTCGAGTCATTCTAGCTTTGGTGGGATTTGTTGTAGATACTTTAGACTCTTGTATTAGTATGAAAACATAAAAAATATAATTAGTGAATATAAATAAATAACAAAAAAAATCAAGCTATGTTTTCTTTTAAAATTACCAAAAGCTAGATATGTATTTCACTTGTGCCACTGCTCACAATATTTTTTCCACAGAGTTACATTCATGTGTGGAGGTTAATGGGTTACTCTCTCCACTTGTGTATTACCCATGCAGTTATCTTACACATTAAATATTCTATAAATGAATATAAACGTATAAATAAATAAATAATATTTGAATAAATATGTTGTTATCTACATATATGTCAGATCGTCCTTCTAACTTCCCTTATCACAAATGTTTCAATAATTTTTACATTATATTTGGCACGATTAAAATAATTTTGAATATATGTAATCAACTACTTTTTAATGTTGATTTAATGAATATTTGAATTATACGCAGAAATTTTCTTCAAACAATTTTTTGGATGGAAAAACAATTCTTTTTTAACATACTAAAAATAAAATAATAAAATTAAAGTAAATTATTTTAAAAAAAAAAAATTAGATAACCTAAATAAATTATAAAATAATTAATAAAATAAAAAATAAATTAAGTTAATATGTACTTGCCCCAAATATCATGTAATATTTTTATTTGATCACTTACAAATAATTTTACCTTCAAAATGCTCAAACTCGATACATGTACTTGTCTAATGTTTGACAAGATGGTTGATGCTCATCATAATGAGGGGAATAATCTATATCCCCCCTCAATGTTGCAAGAAATACCTCCTTGAGACATGTGGAAGTGGTCTCTTATCATTTAAATTTATGAACACAAGATTAATGAAGTTGTGAAGAAGGCACAAAAGATGAGGATATACAATTAATTAATAATTTTAAAAATCAATACATAAAAAATTCAATTATCTAGAAAATAAATTTAAGATCTTGACTAAAAACATGATAAAATAAAATACTTAACTCTTTGGCTTTCTTAAAGTAGATGAAATATGACATCATCTTAAGGATCTCATCTTTTTGCTAACCATTGAAGCACTTAAGGGATGTGGTGCACATATAAATCTTGACATACATTTGATAATCGAGGTACATGACAAGTGTGCTAATAATTTTGTGGTACTCCCCTTCTGTATCTCATGTGATGGCTTCATGAACACTAGTCCCACCACACCCCAAATTATGCAACACCCATTTCAAAAATGTTAAGCTAGGGTTACATGTTTTTACGTGTCTAATATTAAGAATAAAATATTTTTTTAATTATATATTTAATAAATAATAACACTTAAATAAAGAAAATTTAATAAATAAAGAAAATAATTTATGTTAGTTTTTTATCCTCTCAATGCATTCTACAACTTTGGTTGGGTTTTTTTTTAAGGATTTTGCTTATTAATTTTTATAAAAAAATTATGTGGTTTTTTTTTTCCGCTTTTAAAGGTTTTCTTAAGGTTTATACCTTTTATTTTTTATACGGTTCCTACATGCTATTTTGTTTAGGGTTTCTTTTTATTGTTTTTACATAGAAAAAATGTTTTGTGTAAGATTTTTAATAGGGTTTCTCGCGTTTATATTTTTTAATTAAAAATTTCTTAAGGTTTATATTTGTTATTTTTATTATGGAGTTTCTAAGGATTTTGAAGGGTTCCTTTAATTTTTTTAAATTTACACTCATTTTAAGTTTTTGTATTTCTCTAATTTTTCCTATTTATTATTAATTTTCATAATTTTATTCTAACTTTTCCAAATTTTATTATTTTTTTATATTTTCTCAATTTTATATAATTCTTCTTATTTAACATTATTTTATCTAATTTCTTCAATTTTAAATTATTTTTACTCAATTTTTTTAATTTTACCTAATTTCTCTAACTTTCACTAGTTAATGTGTTTTCCCCAATTTCTCCAATCTCTCTAATTTCCTTTATTTGTCACTAATTTCTACCATTTGTTACTAATTTTCCTAATTTCTTTAACTTTATAGTATTTTACTCCAATTTTTTAAATTTTATCTAAATTTCCAGTTTTACCTAATTTGTATATTTTATCCTAATATTCCAATTCTTTAATTTCTCCTATTTATCAATAATTTCCTTATTTAAAAAAAAAACATTCCCAATTTTACTATTTTATTTAATTTTACCCTCATTTCCCGAAGTTTCACTAATTTTAATAATTTTTCTTAATTTCTCCAATTTTTCAAATTTCCACTATTTACCATTAATTTTTTTAGTTTTCTCAAATTTACAAAATTAATAATCTATCTATCTTCACTTTATTTCCCTACTCTAATTTATTTAATTTTACCCAATTTTTTTTAGTTTCACTAATATTTATATTTTCCCAATTTTTTTGGTAATTTCTCTAATTTCTCCTATTTTTTTACGATTTTTCATAATTTCACATTAATTTCTTAAATTTAACTCTAATTTGTCAAATTTCACTAATATCCATCTTTTCTCCTATTTTCCCATATATGTCAATAATTTTTACTAATTTCATCAATTTCACCTTAATTTTATTCTTTAATTTTACTCCAATTTATTTAATTTTATCCTAATTTTCTCAAATTTCACTAATTTATGCAATTTCCCTAATTTCTCTAATTTCCTCTATTTGTCACTGATTTCTATAATTAACTTAATTTTACAAAAAAAATTACTCTACTTACTTTATTTTTACGTTAAATTTTCTAAATTTTGCTAATTTCTAAATTTTTATTTAAATCTCCACTTTCTCTAAATTCTCTAATTTAGTTAATTTTTTCTTAATGTTACATCAATTTTTTAAATTTTTACTTTAATTTTTTCAAGTTTTACTAATTTTTTATAATTTCCTCTAATTTCTTCAATTTTACACTATTTGACT